>OZ024911.1:40456503-40792418 GCA_964017125.1 Flabesymbios commensalis | reverse complement strand
GAGAGAGTTATTTCAGCCCCACCATTCAGCCATGGGTTAACCTTTTGGGACAGAGAGGGTTAATCTATGGCTGAATGATGGAATGATTCCATCAAGTGGTCCAAAGTGTCAGTGACTAACGCGCTGATGGTGTGACAGTTCCAGTGATGACAGGTCATTCCCGAGTAGAATAGATTTGATAAGCTCACCAGATAAAGGTCACACTTAACCATTGTCATGCTAGGTCCGCACGTTGTTAAGCGAATTTCACACCAAAGGAAATGCCATTCAGTTGATCAAGTAACTGCGATATGTCTATGTGACCAGTTTACATAAAGTAGGAACATTTTTCGTCATTTGAAGCTGGAAATTGCGTTAGCAATTCCAGCTTCAAATGACATAAAAATACTGACTGGTATTTCAGCAAAACAGGGGTTAATTATGATGAAGGTGCATTTATCAATTAACCGTGTGAGTGCTAAATGCTTTTTTATTAGAACATTTTTTATGAAAAAAAATACTTTTATAAAAAAAGAAGTGGTCATTAGATTTTAAAATTATACATTTTTTCATATAATTTTTATAATCACCATGTATGCCAGCCCCGGCTTGTCTTTGCTGAGATATTTATTTCACCTTGGCGCCATGCATGGTAACAGCGGATAATCTTATTTAGTTTCACGGATCAATGAATCAACCTTGATGTCTGTAAAAGCGATTTAGCCTCAACTACCATCATGTGTGATTAACCCTTCAAGCGCTAGTTATTTTGTATAAACCATGGAGACCAAAGGGTTATTTTTTATTTGAAATCATCATATATGTCTTAGTTAGCTCTTTCAGATTCATTTAAATACCTATGTTATGGGTCTACGGCCATTAGAAATATTTTTACTTATACAGAGCGAGGATCGACTTGAGTCGTCAGAATCTGACGTCTACAGACGTCAGATTCTGCCGACTAAAGTCGATTCCCGCGCTGTAAGGGTTAACTTGTCTATATCATCATTTGTTGCCAGAGATGCCGGGTGCTTTGAATGCATAATATCTGTATTAATTAACACCTAACTTATTCGACAATCTTGTCCATTATTGACCAATATTCAAGTAATTATTTGATCGCTAAAGACAGCGTTGCCTTTATTTGCAGTATAATACTGTCAGCAAATTTCTGATAGGATATGGCTGGCTATTTATCTTTGTCACCGTGTTATATCATTTTGCGAAAACTAAATAATTTCAGCAAGATTTAATTTTAATTTGATAGCTGTCATGAAATTGAATACACATTTTTAAAATACATAAAAAAATTATGTGTGCACAGTCGGACATATTGTGCCCCCCCCCCCCCCATTCAGATTGTGATTTACAATGTAGCTGAGTAAGGACAGAATCTTGATGCACTTTGTAAGTACATTTAGTGACAAATCACGCAGGGCCCGTATTCTCGTACAAGTTACGATATATCGTAGGCTTCTGATTGGTCGAGATGGCTATCTCGACCAATCAGAAGCCTACGATATATCGTAACTTGTACGAGAATACGGGCCCAGGATATCAACAGCCGCAGATACATGAAGGTGTCAGAGAATCAGTCCCGCACCTATAACTCTGCTCCTTACTAACGATTCATTGTATACTTCAAGTAGAGGATAATATTATGTTTGGTAGATTATTAAAGTGATTTATGAACCTTGTTATGATTAAATACACATGTATCGGTTCAAATTAATACTATGCCTTACTTAACACATGGTAACAAATGACAAATAACAAAATAATACGCCTCATCTGTTTTTTATATCTCTTGTGTCGGATCATGCTGTCTTTTCTTAACTGATTAAAAGTTGAAATACACACAAGGGACTGGAGGGGCAGAGGATTGGTCACATTTCTTACATCATCACATTAAAGTTAATTCACTTAATAATTAATATATAATCATAACTGAACAGGAGGTGACTGGTATATTATTTAAACTTAATGTGAGCTCTGAACAAATCATATGCTCCTGATTATGTATCACTTGTAATAGTGAAATGATTCTTTTCTTATCTATCTCCATTATTATGTCTCCTTTTAATACTATCTCTCCGATATGGTACTGTACCAAGCGTATGGCTAGGAGCAAACACATGCCCGGCGTATGCCCCCGTTCAGCTAAGCAAAGTAGCTGAACGCTACATGTATCTATATTATATCAGTCATAGGTGACAATTTTTTTAAAGAGTAGCATGGATTTATGGAAGGAACATCTACAGTAACTCATCTTACACAGACATTTCACGAAATATGTAATACAAAACATGTCGATAACTGTAGTCGAGTTGATACCATCTTTTTAGATTTTTTTACAAAACCCTTTACTGTTACACAACCTTAAATTGTATGGTTTAATGGTAGCTTGCTTAAATGGTTTACGTCCTATCTCCCAGAGCGCAATAATGTGTAGGCCTATCTATTTCTGGATCACAATCACAGTGGCTTCCGGTCACCTCGGCTGTTCCACAGGAGTCTATACTAGAACCCTTTTTGTTTTTATTATTATATAAACGACTTGCCGCTTCGCACCAGACTTAGCATAGTCCCAATATTCGCTGATGACTGCAAATGTTCAAAGATAATTCTTAGTCGAATAACATGTATAGAAATTTAATCTGATGTTGTTGGTATTTCATTTACTAAATCAAAAAAACACTATTCAATTCAATTTTAATATGAAAGGTGTGCCCTTACAGCAAGTAGAAAGATACACTACTTGGACGTTATAATTACCAGTTCATTTTATTTGAAGAGTCATAATAGTTACACTCTAAACACTATAATATGTTCTTTAAAAAGAACCATTCAGTACTATTACCATACAACACCAAGAGAATCCTGCGAGGGATCTCCAGGGGTTGCTTGGTAACAGTACTCAAGGGTTCCTTCTAAAGAACCTATATTATTTAGAGTGGAACATTGTAAGTATAACAGCACGAATAGGTAATAAATGGCATGCAACTTTCAATCTAAATATATAAAACATATACTGCTCACTCGTCACAGACTTTGGATCAACATTAAACAAACATAGGTTTTATGTCCTCACAGGGAAAGCATGTTGACTTTTTATGGTGGGGATATGACCGGGGGAATGGATCCATATAAGTCTGTTCGACGCGCCTGTGACATCTGCTATTTGTCATTCGGTGGCTGAGTGACATCTGGAACGTTCTGTAAAGCATGTGACAGAAAAATCAAATCATGTTATTGATCAGATGTAGTTCGGATGAATAGCATAATCACAATAGCAAGCCACTTTTATATCGACATTCATTCTGGTGACATGCATGTCTAAAATATGAAATATGGGAATTTCCTCTCTATATCTCGCTTAACTGTTAAATGCGCAGCACAAAAATTAAAAAAAACTTTCGCAGTTCCAATCTATGGACATGTTTACATCATATGGTCATAATAGGGATTTTTTGATGATTTTAGCCTGATTGTGTCACTTTAAGAATTGACTGAGAAATCGGAAAATATCATTCAGCACAGTTCACGTGAATGCTACTATAATAATAACGAGAGTTGTAGATTATTGTGCCGAAGTTTTCTTCGAAGATGAACCAAAGAAAATTGGTGATATGGCTGATCATGGTTATCAGCATGACAACAAATACTCTATAACCACTTAAAACACTGCAAAACTACATCTTGAGATTATGCAAACAATTTTGGATTCCTCGAGATGAGCCAACGGTTCGCTTATAATGGCTCTATGTGGAATGACATAACACGTGCTGGCATTCGTGGACGACACAGAGTCCATTTATACCAGCAGAAAAGTGCATTTCTTGTTCCGGCCTTCCAGTTTTCTTCACGGAAATCCTCAATAAGATGCCACGCCGGAACACGTATGCATAATTCATGGCTCCTTCGCTCCCTTGGTTCTTCTCCTGTGCGCGGAGGGGGTGCACGCGCAGACAGGAAGAGCGGAGGAGGAAGTTATCTGGGGCAGGCTGTGTCCACAGGGACGCACACCCCCTCCTCCTGCCACCCGGCAAATACGAAACGCTAAACCAGTGCTGGCTTAACGTTATCCCAGCGTCGCAGACGCTGGGATAACCTTAAGCCAGCACTGGTTACACGTCTCCTGTTTGCTCTCTCCCTGGAAATCCCCGGAGCTGAAGGTCTGATAATCTGTGACTACCCTATGATGTGACACTATATCTCCCTGCTAATCTTTGATTACCTCTTAAGAGGCCACCACGCACATAAACCACCATCCAGGACGTCCCTATCAGGTCTTGAGTGCTGAGATATGCCGTAGGTGCGTTCTTTCATTCGAAATTGTAACCAAAAATGTGTTCTGCAAAATGTCGATTTTGTACCGTGGTAGGTTGACACTCTACCACATTTCCCCGCTTGGTGTATTCCCGTGAATTGTTGTGATAAGCCAATAGAAAGTTGCTTGGATAGTTCCGAGCTGTCCATCATAAAAACAACAAGATATTCGAATGGTAATAGTCCCCCTCCGCATACGTTGAGCTTTGGCCATGCTGGTGTGGTACACGACCTAAAGAAAATTATTGGTTTGACCAGCGACTCCATGCGATTCAACCACTTGAATGACGCGCATCATTTATATTCGCTCCACGTATTGACACTTAAACGATTTCTTGTGCCATTAAATAACACTTGCTCATACATTATTCCATACAACATCCGTTTTTATGACGCAAAGCCGCTCTTAGGTGAAGTGCTGACGATTATGCAGCGGTTATCATATAACTGACATGGACAAGGTTAATCAGCAACTACGTTTAAATCATTATGTACGGTTTTTCACGATGATTGCATTGTTCTGTTTGTATTTTATGAATAAAACTAGTTCATATGGATATATAGAGTGTCGGTGCAGATAATAATGCCACTCGTTTCAATCACCTTGCCAAACCATGAACTGGCTGACTTATAAAAAGGTTATGGTCACAGCACTTGTGTTGGCTACCAGGCATGGCCTTTATGCCTGACTCACTTTGATGTCATCAGGGTATAAGCAATAGCCCAAAGGCTAATATATATTTATTGTCAATATCAGCAGAGAGGGGTAGCGTTCGTTATAATAACGAAAAAAGCAATCTGATATAGGCATATACATGTAGGTCTACAGTGATATAATTATTATGATGGTAGGTTTAATCATTACAGCGTGGGGATCGATTTTAGACGACAGAATCTGACGACACCTACGGTCGATCCCCGCACTGTAAGAGTAAAAAATAATTATTTATAACGGCCGTAGACCCATAACATAGGTATTCAAATGAAGCAGAAAGAGCTAAGTAAGACATTTATGATGATTTCAAATTGAAAAAACCCTGTAGTTCGATCTCTATGGTTTTTATAAAGGTATTTCAAGTGAGTGAAAATTATTCAGATTTGACAAAATGGAGGTCAACTATTTTCAAATATTGCTGATTGATGTCACATTTTATCTTTAACATGTCTAAAAGATGGTACTTAATGTGCTAATAAAAAAATGAAAACCCGAATATATTCGGCACCGGCGGTTAAAGGCTTAGGCCTAAATGTCATGATGTTTGAATATTAGCCTATGCCAGTACCCTGTAATGGTCGGTTATTTCGATGTATTTGATATACTTGGTATTCATTTTATACGTCTAAATATGAATTCAAAACGCTTGCCTGGGGCCGTCGAATTTGAAGGGTTAAAATGGGTGTTAACCCAGTACAGGACAGGTTAACCCTTCAACCGCCGGTGCCGTCCATATTCGTTTTTTACATTTTATATTAGCACATTACATATCAGCTTTTAAACCTGTTAAAATAAAAAGTGACATTAATCAGCAAGATTTGAAATTTTTTTGACCTCCATTTTGTCAAATCTGAATAATTTTCACTCACTTGAAGTTGTGGATCGCGTCAGCGAGACGCAACTTCAAGTGGGTGAAAATTCCAATTGACTAATTTGGCGGTTAAAGGGTTAAGGTTCTTCATTAGGGATGATGCTACATGTGGCCACAGTAACAGCGGTCAGTCAGTTCTTGACCACTAGCAGAATATAGTAGATCATCGCTGAGCCATTACTTCATCCTTACGAGTCCACCCCCTGTAATTCACTCTATCCCGGACCCCTCACAGCCTAAACATTGCACTCCCCTGCAGACACAATGCGTTGAAGCAATGTTAGTTTAATGTTGGTCCAACGTCGTAGACTACACCAGCATGATTCAACGTCTTGTGTCTGCTGGAACGTCAATCGTCAGCTTATATTTGATGAGCTAACATAAAACGTTTTTAAATATTTCAATAGCAATTTATGGAAAAAGCTATCCATGCATAGGACTACTAATGCAAAATACAAACACATGAATGTCTTGTTGTTTTTATGAGGTTATTGTTATAATGAACACATTAATATTTAAATTACTGAGGTAATGTTTTTATTTCAGGCCCATTACGAAGCAAAAGGTGAAAATGATATCCATGCATACTGATGTAAAATGCAACCATTTTAATGGATGTCTTGTTATTTTTAACATGTTATTGTTATATCATAAACATTAATATTTAAATTACTGAAGTATTGTTTTTATTTAGTCTTAAATATTAAAAAAATAGGTTAAAACTATCCATGCATATAGATGAAAAATGTAAAACACAACTATTTTAATAAATGTCTTGTTGTAAGCGCGCTCTCAACAAACGCTAGACGTCGACGCAATGGTGGCTTGATGTTTACCAGCGTCTTTAACTCTAATCCACCTCTAAATCAACATCAGTTCAACGTCTCTGAATCGTCGATCGCCCTTGGCACTGAGACGGTCAGCTGATCCACTTATCAAAATGAAAATAGCCACTTGAGACATTAACCATCGAGCACGAGACATTGACCAAATGTTGTTTCAATGTTAGACCACCGTCTGCGACGGTGGACCAACATTAAAACAACATTGTGTCAAAGTGTTGTTTCTTCTGCGTGGCATCTACTGCTGCATGGTGTTGCTGGTGATTCCACTTTAAGTTGGAGGAGGAGACGAAGGGATCAGTGGTTCTCGGTCCATTAAGGACTCGTGCCTTCTCTGCCATATGGATGGACACGGTCGGTTGGAGATCCAGAACGCCGGATAAAATCCGCCCGCCTATCAGCGTATTGACCACGTGAGAGTTAAGTAAAGAAAGTTGTACTTCAACAGGACTTATCGCCCTGATGACATAAAAAGTTATTCGAAAATGTGCCAGTGACTTAGGTTAAATGTGTTAGGAGAACTTTTGTATGTACTTAATGTGAACATATATCACGAACAAAATATCGACGCTAAATGTGAAAAATATTTCATCTATACAGCCAAAAACTCACGACATGCATGCTCTTGTGTGTTCGACATGTTTGAAATGGTAACAAACTTGGGAAGACACATAAAACCCGATTTTAAGAGCAGCAGCCTACACTTTAACTATGTTCCTCTTCAACATGAGATAAGCAGGTCGCTAATAGGCGGGGGCCTAAGTCAAATGTTTTACGTTTTTGCAATACCAAGCCCGTGTTACACATTTTACCATTACGTATGCAAACCTTGGCTGATTTAAAATTAAGGGAGAATCAAAGTAGAGAATATCTAGTCATATGTCGTAACATGTGTAACCAACTAATGGCCGTGTCTGCCGATCACGTGGGAAACTTGCATTTTTCATTTGTTATGACGTGACATGTGGATATATGAAGCGAAATTTCAGTGAAATAAATATTTTTACAGAGATAAGAGAATGCGTGTTTCAAAAGTGACAGCAGTAAAAAGTAACGGCGGACTTAGTATTTAAATAGTTAACGATTGGTGTCAGTGAAAGCATAACCAAGTGGAAAGTGGTCAATCTGCAGCATCTATATTTATCACTTGGCATGGATTGATGTGGTTCAGTGATACGGAAGAATAATATTGATGAAGACAATACCGAGACTAGTATGAACACGAATAAAGAGCCGGTATTCTCACAAAAGTTGACTCAGATCTTAGGCACCCGAGTGGTCGATATGACAATCTCGACCAATGAGGTGTCTAACATCTGCTGTGAAATCCCGGTCTTAACTGAATGATTGATTTGGCTTGAGTTGATCTTATCAGAAATAACCAGGATTAATATGCAATTGTAAACCACGGGAGCGCTATCATTTAACCATTTAGTTGTTTTGTGCGACATTTGTTGCTTAGGCTAAACAAAAAAACACCCCATATATAAGTATTAACACTAGCGTGAATGTGTCTTTAGGCTAACAACATCATTTTAGTCTGTACCTACGACATGTACTGACGGTCGATATGGTATAAAAGTATCCGTTAATTTTAATGACGTTATCATTCAGTAGTATTGATCGTTAAATTTACTTATTACAATCATTACCGGCTATTTTTGCGTGATCAATTTTCCAGAATGTTCAATCCATAATTTTGATAAGGTGTAGGTTTCTGGTGACTACTTAACTCACAATGTCTAAAATATACACACACGCCCACGGTTTTTCCAATTGTGCTTTTTAATCTCTGATTCTGTCACTGCCCAGTAAACACGAGACGTTGATCCAATGTTGATTTATTGTTGTCCCATCGTCTGCGACGCTGGCCCAACATTAAATCAACATTGGATCAACGTCTCGTGCTTACTTGGTTTATAGGCGATTGAAATTCCTATCTCGTTCCCCAGCTTGAAGGTACAAGGCCCTCTGACAAAGCTTTCAGCACTGAGCTGTTGAAGTAACATCCGTTTCAATCGCTCTTCCTTCACCTCATAGGCTCTCATTACACAAGGCGTTTACAGAGAAACTGGCCTATAATCAGGATTGAATCTCGGAGGAATAGTACAGGCATTTACCTTTGAACTCATAGGTTAGGCGGTTTAATTGTTTATTATTGCTAACCCTTAACCCTTTAACCGCCGGTGCCGCATATATTCGGATTTTCATTTATTATTAGCACATTAAGTACCACATTTTAAATATGTTAAAGATAACATGTGACATCAACCAGCAAGATTTGAAAAGAGTTTACCTCCATTTTGTCAAATCTGAATAATTTTCACTCACTTGAAGTTGTGGATCGCGTCAGCGAGACACAACTTCGAGTGGGTGAACATTCAAATTAAATAATTTGGCGGTTAAAGGGTTAAAGCGCTGAAATATCTTTTTAAAACTCATGGAAACGAAAGGGGTATTTTCAATTTAAAATCAGCATAAATGTCTTAGTTAGCTCTTTTAGCTTCATTTGAATGCCTATGTTATGGGTCTACGGCAATTATATATTTTTGAATTCTTTTAGTGCGGTGACCGTCTTTAGACGTCGGCATCTGACGTCTTTAAACGGCAGATTCTGACGTCTGAGGACGGTCCGCCACGCTGAAAGAGTTAAGCTGTGGATCGCTGCCAGTGGCTCGCTGCCACTATTCACAAATTCCAAAAACTGGTCAGTAAGTACTATGCTTGGACTAATTACATATTATCATCACACATTGTCTATCAAACATATTGAAATTTATTTGCATTCTTGCTTCCGAAATTTTTCATCTGGAAGCAGTTTAGTTAAATAATTCAAAGTAAGCGACAAAAAAGTTCAGAGGAAATTCAGTCTTTGCAAGAAAGCTGTTTGCACTAAATGTTTTTTTTTAATCTCCATTGGTGGTTAAACAATTGAAAATAAGACTGCTAGATGTACACTTTTTGTTGGATGAATATGAATAAATAACACCTGGAATGCATTAAATAACTGTTAGCTCAAATAACATTCAAATTAATGTCGCGGTTCGATGCAATGAATACCATCTTAAACTAATTAGCAACAACGTTGTCAGATTTTACCCGAATGCATTGGCTGATTTTAATGGTAATATTCGTTGCTCAGTAAAAGCAGATTAAATTATTGATTTAATAATAATATTATAGTATATGATACTTTCGTCTTTTCTCTCTATGTTTTGAAACAAATATCGCTGAGCAGTTGATTAGGCATATGGTAAATAATAATAATAATTTGTTAGCAATAGACATTACAGTCTGTGAGCACACAATACAATAATAATAATAGTAATAACAATAATAAAAACACTGTTTTATGTGCAAACGAAGCCCCCTTTGTAAAAATACGACATATAATAAAATCTCAACTATGTAGAGCAGCCCGTTCTATATATTTGAAGGAAATTGAAGGAAAACAAGTTATAGTAATTATTAGGAAGATAATACGTAGAGAAATAATAATTCACAAAGAATGAAGAGAGTTTACTAAAAATAAAAGTGGAGGTAAATAAAGTTAATAGTTTAAACATGCTTGGCCGAGCTACAAAGTTTGAGTAAAATTTATTTAAATCTGTCAGATATTGGACATTCAGAACTACAGTGGTATTCGTAGTCGAGAACGCCCCAGTTATTACAAAAACATGTATTATATAATAACGGTAAGTAAAAGACATAGTGATACATGAATTTGTCATCGTCGGACAGTGAATAAAATGACAGAGATGCGTACGTATGCCTAATAGTCAGGGCCCATTTTCGAAATTTCTGACTTGGTAAGGCTTTTTTTAGTAGAATTTGGCATGCAGCTGTTCTTACACAATTTGGGAACGCTGATTCCAAATCTGCCCCATGCCAAGC
This sequence comes from Flabesymbios commensalis, assembly GCA_964017125.1. Lineage (NCBI taxonomy): Eukaryota > Metazoa > Annelida > Polychaeta > Terebellida > Flabelligeridae > Flabesymbios > Flabesymbios commensalis. Next base: position 40,781,788 of record OZ024911.1, on the reverse strand, counting down.
TATATTTTGTGTTTTTCCTACTCAAAATTCAAAAACAAAATGGCCGCCAAAATTAGCTAAAATGTCACAGCTTTGCATCACGACTTGGCTTACAATGAACATAAAAACATCATTTCGGTGTATTAAAACCCACCTGAGCAACATACTTAAAGTCCCCCGAATTTCACATTGTGCGTTTGCCGCACAAAATCCAAAATGGCCGCCACTGTATGGCAATGTGCTATAACTTTGCTTCCAAATAACGTAGAGATGTGTTTTTGGTGTCTACATATAGATTTCTCACACCCGGGAAACCAATTCAGAGCCGTGATAACATATATTATCAATATTTCACAAAGTTATGGGGGGGGGGTGACAAATGTTGCGCCAAGAAAACGACACATCGTAGGCCAGTGTAATAATTAATGATTTATTTATTAAAGTCATTATTTCACATTTAGAAGCCGCGGGAAACAAACGTAATATCCGGCATGTTGTAAAAATGTTTAGACTATCGACAAAAAATATGTTATGATTGTTGATCACTGTCCAGCACTAGATAACCTGTCGCTCACCATATATCCGTTATAGGCCTATTAGTATGTGGCCTATATGATATCCACGTGCATCGTGTTTTTACAGTACCGTAAGGAAGAAAGCAATAATTTAAATGTGCGTTGGCCACGCGTGGCATCCTCCTGCCCAAGCCCTGTACGAGGGCTAAGCAAAACATGAAGTTAATCCATCAAGGTGGTCTGCATAACCATGGCAATAATGACCGTTCCTATTGAGACAAGTAGTCGTTTAAATTGAACAATGTATGATTCTAGTAACTAGGTATATTGTGTTGGTTAAAACGTGCACATCACATAAAAATTATGTTTCTCAATCGGATTGACATTTTACATAATCATGACAATAGTATCATCTTAATTTTTATATTTTTGATCAGAATTGATACCGTACAAAAGCCTGGTAATGCGCTGATAACACAGTTTTCAGACATAATTTGAACGAATAAAGTCCCATTCATCGGCTCAGAGATCCACACAAAACCGTAATGTAGGCTACACATATTTCTACTCCCCTAACTTGAATGAGATAGATGATATCACCATCAATTACGAAATCGGAAATCTGTAATTTGGTGCAGAAGTTGACTTATAAATGTTTTGGGTATATAAGATTGATGGTGGAGGACACGCTAGGGTGATGTTGAAAATACTGACGATGAATTTATCTTAAAAATATATTATGAACATACACCATCTTCTAACCTAGTCTTGGCAACTAAATGCTATAGTGTCATGAACAAATCACCAAAGATTATTGGGTACACATTTGCAACAAGATATGATGCCGAATATGTGGTTATTGGGGGCAATAATACCGTTTGTAGCACGATCTAGATGTTTTTATGAAGATTACCATAAAATACAGAAACGTTCTAGATGTGGTCGTGATATGGTAGAATGTATGAGGAATCAGTAGGTTCTGGTGATGCATGCTTCTAATCAGATATAAGCTCTCACTCCCAAATAATATACAATAACCCAAACGGTTCAGTTGTGTCTTGAAGTGCTATGGGAGCGACCACCCTATTTTGCAGGAAGAGGTATCAATGTTAAAGACAATAAATCTTACCATATATAAAAAGAAGAAATCATATGATGGACTTGAAGATATTTAGGTCCCTAATAACTATATATCTCCTCCAGACATAGTAGAATAATTATCATTCATACAGAGTATTAACTACTTATCTACTATATTCTTTTGTAATAAACATTGATCCTCTAATAATCTATGCAAGACACATGTATCCTACATCAAAAACATTTCCATGCACACTGCGATGTTATCTCAGATGAATATATAACAGATCAAGTACAGAATCAGGGAGGAGGGCAATACAGTTTCAGCTCAATGTTCAAATTCACCACTTTTGGTAAAGAACAATGCCATTCAACTATTCAATGAACACTGGTATTTAAGTGTGAAAAATACTCAGGTACATGATGGGACTTTAAATGTTATTATGGCAATCAAACAATGTGGTAGTCGTAGGAACTGATGTAAACTTGCTCATTCTGCTTTCGAAGTTCTCATCATAGCAATGCCTAGCTGTGTAAACTTGGAACTGGTGATATTTATGGTACCATTCTACCGTCTCAATGGCTTCCACAACACCAGCACATCAATTCTAAAAGAAAGACATTTAAATTAATTCATAAACACCCAGAACTAGAACTTGAGCCAATTGGAGTATTTCACTGTATCCTCTTCGTCAATAACCCCTGCCACAAAAAATGGATATTGTTTCCGTTTTATTTTAGGCCTGTTTAGCAATAAATACAGCTCTGGCCAGATAAAAATATTATAAACATCTACGAGATTGTGGTTGGAGCTTCATTGATGGACAACTGCAACTAGTTTCTTGTAAAAGCTTCCTGCTCAACTTGAAGAACTATCACATTTGGTTTGATTAAGTGTGAATCAGGACCACGAGAAAGTAGCCGATGGCGTCCTATCAAGGAGTCGCTACATCAATTCCGAAGCTGCATAAATATATGATCAATATTTTGATGAGGGTGATTATTCTAGCAGTATCATTATGCAAGATGCTGGCATTCATGCAAATCTGAGATATACACAGCAAGCCCGTGTAGCTACAGTGATGAAAGTAACACATGCTACTTTTGTGCAATTATCAGAAAACTATCTAAGCGCCAAAAATAACTTCCTACGACATTTAGAACCAGAGTGTCAATGACAGAGATGCTCATCCTTTATTAGCGCAAGTTGATTACGAGTTAAAATTTATAAAATCCGTGAAACAGTTCTATGCACAGGCACGAGCTCTTTCAACTAAACCAAACGAAATTTAAATCGGACTAGAATTGAGGATAAGAATTAAGGGATGAGAAGCATTTCTTGTGGATTGTGGACAGAGTGCCCTAATTAGGATTTAATTAGGTCATAAGGTAATTATTAATTAAAATTTCTGAAATCCGTGACGAAGTTTAATGCACAGGCCTGAGCTCTTTCAAACAAACCAAACAGAATTGAAATCGGTTAAGAATTGAGGGAGAAGAAGCATTTCTTGTGAATTGTGGACAGAGTGCCCTAATTGAGGCGACGGACGACAGATGACAGACGCAACACGATGGCATAAGCTCATCTTAGGCCTAAAGGCCAGATGAGCTAAAAAGGATTATAGTACTTGCTAAATAATTGGCGGCCATCTCGGATTTTTCCCTGAAACTACATGTAATATAAAAGTTAGAGGTTATGACTGTATTGTACTAGATTTATTGGTATTAAAAACCTATATTTAGCCACCAAAACAACTTTCTATGACTCTTAGAAAAACGTTGTGGTACTTTCTGTATTACTGGCGGCCATCTTGGATTTTTGCGTGATAGTTGACCAGGTCTTAGAAAAAGAAATTCCTCAAAACAAAAATGTTATTTTGAACGCGAAAGTCAAGTTTGTGTGTCCGCTGTGCACCCAGAAATGATGTATAATCATGATAATTGAGACTTTATCTGCTATTTTGGCGGCCATTTCGTTTTGCAATTTTGAAAGGAAAAAAACAAAAATAGAGCTTGGCATGGGACAGATTTGGAATCAGCATATTCGAATTGTGTGAAAACAACTGCATGACAAATTCTACTAAGAAATGCCTTACAAACTTTAAGAATGCCTCTTTTTGCAAAATGGGCCCTGACTATAATAACCTGTTATCGACACAAACATTTTGTCGAGTACTGTACAGCAATACCCACATGTTAAAAATATAACTAGTAAACAAATTGAACGACAAACATTGAAGAAAAAAACGTAAAATAGATATAACCCAACGCAATTATTTTTCACTTGGTGTTCATTAGACGTGTCAGCTATGTCAAATGAAAAGAGATGGGCATAATTGTGATTCGAAATATTCAGTGACTATAATTAATCCACATAAAAAACAACCATTAAATGATGACAATCATATAAATTCATAGCATATTTTGCCACGCAGGACAAAACGTCGAAAAACAATCCCAGACGTGACACTCTCATTTCCTTGATTGTCATAGAAATTGATGTGAAAAAACAATATTCTCCAAATGCAGTTTATTCTTCACCACTGCTATAAATAAGTAAAAATCCCAATTGTGTGTGTACTTGGCCGATTCACTTGCAGTGAGGCGACAGAATGGAAGTGAAAAGGAAGCTGCGCAGTGGTTGTGTATTCAGTGCACGGCGCATGACCGTTTGCAGGGCTTCCCTAATCCGTTTACATACGCCGGAGTTGAGTGGATTTTAGGCAACAGCACTTACACAGCCATGTCTGGCGTATCTGACCCAATGATGGGTTAATGTCTCAAATATTCACACAGCATTGAGCAAAAGTAGGAACTAAGTTTCGCCTGCCGTGGAATGCTTACATAATCAAGTAGACTACATCTGCTATGGCATGGTTTTGTTGATATTTAAAAATGAGGTTGGCGGCGTTTCTTCTACATGCTTCAAACTATACTTCTCATTTTGTTGTTAGTATACAGCCCTACCCCACTGGCACACACGTTTGGTGGGGTTTTTATTATTTTTTAAGCGGACATCTATACAAAAGCTATATACGTATCGTCCCGTCGGAGCTAAACTCATAGCTGCCACTTGTGAGGAACAGATACGACTATAGGTCTGAGAGTAATTTTTTCTCTTGTCTGTATAATTATATTATTCACAATCTTCAATAAAAAGTATTGTCCCCATGCATCCAATTTCTGGTTCATAATGGTCACTGGATGGGATGAGAGCTTATGTATGTTTAAGTTTATGATTATAGCGATTGGGAAAAACAAAGCCGATTTATTTATGTCTCGTTAGCGCAATTCGCAACGTGGACTGAGTGGGAATATTGTGAAAACTGAGACAAATATTTTCTGATTGGAGACACATTCCACATTCAAAAGGTGTTATTTTGTATGGTACACCTTACACCTTTGCTATTGACTGAATGCTAGGCCAAATTCTTATGCTGGTCCAATATAGAACCAATGTTTACATCATGGACAGAGTCTTGTGTCACAGCTCCGATACTGTTTGACAGTGGAGATGGACTCTGGATTAACAGGATCAGATGAAAAAACAGCGGGGGGTCATCCCGGCCGTCAGCCTTAATGCACAGTCATGTATACAGTAGGTAATGTCTACTCTGCTCTGCAAAGCCAAAAGGCAGTATCTGCTTACTTTACAAGTGAGCAGATACTGCATTTGACTTTGCACAGCAGTACTAATGTCCTGTCCAGTTCCTCCACGACTAGCCAGTGAAGGGTTCGTTGTTGGTACCACATATATACATAATTATGTAGGCCTAATTTAAATAAAATACTGCAAAAGCATCTCGTCTTAACTTGGTAACATCGTTGTGAAAATTGTCTTTGTACGAGTAGCATTCACTGTGTTCTCCAAGTAAACTGGTTTAATATTATGGGCATAATTATGTTCTTTTATTCAACGTATACTGTGGTCTAAAATGTTAAAAAATTGTATTACTGCACGTACACGGTGTAATAAATGTACACGATATCATAAAATACGTTATATAATACAGGTTTTATTTTGCAAGTGAAACGTCACGATAGACAGTATCAACGGCAAAGAATACTCATCTTGTGATCCAGTAAGGTAACAATCAATCTCCCCAGAATCAGAACCCCCCTCTTGGATATGAAAGGGTGTATCTGCCACTTTACAAAGTGGCAGATACACCCTTTCATAACCAAGGGGACGGTATAATATCGTATTCTTTGTTCGTCTGATTATCACCCGACAGACAATAGAATCAGCCACACACGTCTTCATTGAGGGGATTCTCCTACGGCCTCCATCTTGTTCCTTGTCGTGGCGGAAACATGGGTGCTTAGGTTTCGCTGTGTTCAGCTTAGATGTTTAGAGTATCTGATTGAGACTATAAAAAAGTCATCCATGCCAAGTCACACATTGGCTCAATGTCAAGTTAACATCGGTGAAGCTGCTCTAAACATATAAGATTGCAAAGCCAAGAGGTAGTAACTGCATGCTCACTTTTCAAGAGAGTAGTAATATAATAGTTGTATTTTACACGGAGACACACACTTCCGCAAAATATGCGATGCTTTCTGTCACTGAATGAATGGATGAATGCACGAGCGAACGAACGAATAGTCGGGGATGTTAGGGATATTTTGGGGCAAATCTTCCAGAGCTACAAAATTTGGCACAGATATAGAACAGATTATATTCTTTCGATTTGCGATAGATGCCAAGACGGGAATCGCTTAGGGCCGGTGTATTAGCAATTCCCAAGATGGCCGCCATTCCGATTTACAGAATACCTTACTAAGGATACCCAGAGGGCTGTGACCACGTGATATATCGCTATGTGTTATAGTTATTGACAATTTAGCTACTTCTGATGTTATTTTATTGAAATAATTGGATTTGTTCACAATTATTGAACAAAAAAGACAATTTTGCAAAAAAATGTTTCAAAATAGTTACGTTACATACTAGACCACACGTGACTGTCACTGGCTAACACTGGCTGTCACTCAGAAGGTCGAGTTTAAACCACTATTATTTTCACATAGCTGGACTACTCATGGGCCAGAATCAACCTGTTGCTGCTTTACTGAAATATGGCAAAAAATGTACTTGACTTATGTGCGATTTTGGTCCGATTTTGAGAAATCGAACGTATTACACTGAGTAGTCAAATTTTGAGCTATATCAATATGTTTAATATCAATACAAAGCTGCTCACACAGGTGTTTGGATGGATGTCCCATATTGTGTGTCAGATCATTGACAAATACACAAGAGAGCTTTCAGTTGGTATTTTAACCCCTAATTTTATCTATTTTTCATACTTTTTCTGTAAATAGTCAAAATATTTTCTCTCAGCTGATATTTGTATAGAATAAATGTTTTTTTTTATTTAAACATGTTCTAGAACTATTGTTGACTTAAAATAAACCCATTTGGAATAAAAATAATGAGTTATGTGAACATTTTACATCCTTTTTTGGTTAGACGTAAAAATTGGCGCGCTTTTCTTCAGGCTCGGAAAAATTGCTCATTGTCAAATTTTGAGCTATGTCAATATATTTGATATCAATTGCCAAATGCACAAGAGAGCTTTATGTTGGTATTAATTTCACCTATTTTTAGCACTTTTTCAGTTAATAGTCAAAATACTTTTCTCTCAGCTGATTTTGTATGTAATAAATGAAAGTCACTATCAAGGGCTTTAAAGTGGATACATAATATTTTATTTCTGTTAAATTTGAATTGTGCAACAAAGCGCTAAGTTTGTATTTCATCCATCCATTTGAACAATTTACAACGTTTTTTTTAGTTATTTAGTTTTTTAGTGAATACCAGGAGGACTTCATCTCGCTGATGTTAATTTTTTATAGTATAAATGTTTATTATTACGTTTCCATTTTTTGAAGGCATTTTTTAAAATTGATCTTCACCACTAAAAAGTGATCACAGCCACTTTAAAAGTTATCTAAGCCACTATAGAAGTGATCTTGACCACTAACGAAGTAATCATAGCCACTTTAAAAGGTATCTGAGCCACTACAAGTGTGATCTTGGGCACTAGCAAACTGGCGACAGCTACGGAAAAGGTTATCTAAGCCACTACAACGTGATCTTCGCCACTGAAGAATTGATCACAGCCACTTTAAATGTTATCTCAGCCACTACAAAATGGTGTCAGCCACTGAAAAAAGTTATCTAAGCCAATACAAAGTGTTCTTGGCCACAGAAGAAGTGATCACAGCCACTTGAAAATATCTAAACTACTACAAAACATATATTGACCACTAAAGAAGTGATCACAGCCACACTTTAAAAGTTGTCCGAGCCATTACAAAGGTGATCTTAGCCACTGAAAAAGTTATCTAAGCCACTACAAAGTTATCTTGGCCACTGAAGAAGACGTTCACAGCCACATTAAAAATATCTAAACAAACCACAAAAGTGATCTTGACCACTAAATAAGTGATTACAACACCTTAAAACGTTATCTCAGTCACTACAAGCGTGATATTGGCCAATGACGAAGTGATCATAGCCACTTTAACAGTTATCTGAGCCACTACAAAGATGATCTTGGCAAGTGGAGAAGTGATCACAGCCACTTTAAAGATTATCTCAGCCATTACAAAGGTGATTTTGATCTCAAACAAATTGTTGTCAGCCACTGAAAAAAATATCTAAGCCACCACAATGAGATTTTGGCCACTGAAGAAGTGATCACAGCAACTTTAAAAGTCATCTCAGCCACCACGATGGTGAACTTTGTAGTAACTTTGTAGAACTTTGAACTTTGTAGTAACTTTGAGATAACGTTTAAAGTTGCTGTGATCACTTCTTCAGTGATCAAGATCACATTTGAAATACTCTTTTTAAAATACTTATTTCCCAAATTTACAGTTAGTATTTCAAAAGTGAGACCATTTTGACATGCAACACAATTCTGAGAATAAACCGGAATGGAGCTAATGGGTTTATAACGGGGTGTCATAATTAAAAAATGTATCACACGTCAAATGGCCTTACTTTTGAACTATACAATTATCTTCAGGATATATGGCAAATGACTAGAAAATAGTGCTGACAAAATTTAATGAAAATCGCTTGGGAATTGATAGAGTGATTAACGAATAGCTAACTTTCAGACCATCCTCAACCGTTGAACAGACTATACTTTAGGTTCCTCTGGATCACATCATGTAGTGGCAGCATCGAGAACCTACACATATAGGCTACATTTTTGAGAAGGATAGTCTTATTATAGGAATCGTGCAGTTATTTGACATAATGTGGACGGATCATCCAAGATTTGAGAAAGAAAACAAAATCCACAGTGCCCAGAGCAAAAACTAAACGATACCAACGTACACTGATCCTACACGGCCTGGTCCACTAGCAATGACTGCATGACATAAACTAGTTATTTTTAAACTATTTATATTGCCAACACGCTATATGTATAATTTATTACACTTTTAATAATACGTAAATAATTTTAGTGCTAAATATTTTTTACTTCTGCATGGTACGGTGTAATATAATTTAACTTTTAGTTGTCAATAAATGTTATTATTATGTATGGCGCATATGCTATAAATAGCATTCAATTACATTAAATGTGATATTCTGGGAATAAATCTGCTGAAACGTTGTTTGTTTCTAGGGTATAGAATTCAAATTTTGACAATAATGTGTGGAAAATTGCAAAAAATGCGGATGATCACGTTGTTCCAGTGACAAGTAGGCATACTGCCGTATCGTATCTTTCCTAATTTCAGGTGTCGTATTAACTTTATTGACGTCAAAGTACAAAGTCAATAATGTTCAATAATCAATTTAACTATTTATCACTGATACTGTTTATTTATTATTGGTGGGCATGTGATTATATAATTGTTGTACTTGTGTGGAAATGATTGGAAAATGTGCAGTTATTTGACATATACGTTGTGCCAATAACTCACATAAAAATGTGACATTTGGGGGGAGAAATGAATCAAAACATGAGGATCATAAATTATGTTTCTCAGTAGCGAGTTTTAATTTGTTTAATTTAAAATTTTAATTATTATATTGCTTATTCTGATATTCCTGATATCTAGTGGCGGCCATTTTGGATTTAGCCCCTACGGTGGCACAAGCCGATGCCTTTTTTTCATGAATGAATGAATGAATGAATGAATGAATGAATGAATGAATGAATGAATGAATGAATGAATGAATGAATGAATGAATGAATGAATGAATGAATGAATGAATGAATGAATGGATGGATGGATGGATGAATGCATGAATGAATGAATGAATGAATGAATGAATGAATGAATGAATGAATGAATGAATGAATGAATGAATGAATGAATGAATGAATGAATGAATGAATGAATGAATGAATGAATGAATGAATGAATGAATGGGTCATCACATCACCTGTGTGCACATACAGATTAAACTGGACCAGTAGCATTTTCTGAGGCTGGTGAGATAAATGAAATGATACCGCCTTCCAGCCACAGGATTCGAAATAACAGCCCGGCGCTTTAAAATTTATTTTGACAAGCTGCATTGTGTTTTTTATAATAATTTTGTATTGTGATTTAATACATGATATAGTAATTTATATTTTATATTAATTATAATAAGGTGGCTTCCATGCCAGCAACTCTTTGAGTCAAAATGGTAGTCATCCTGACATGTTATTTAATTTGTATTTTTTCATAGTGTTATTTGTCGAATAAACAATTTTCTTCTTCTGCCTCTTGGTCATATTTTTAAAACCTTAATAACAGAACGGGGACGAACCCGGGAATTCCGGTGTGGCAGGCGGACAGCACTAACCCTTAGCGGGCTGAACTATTATAATCAAAGAGCTCGAAGAGGTTTTTTAATTTAAAAAACCCATAAACATGATAAATGACTTAGTTAGCTCTTCCCGCTTCATTTGTATAACTATATTATTGTTCTACGGCCATTACAAATTGTAATCCTTTCAACGCAAGGATTGACTTGAGACATCAGAATCTCACGTCTACAGACGTCAGATTCTAAAGTCGATCCCCGCGCTGAAAGGGTTAATCACGGCACCTGGTTGCCCGTGAGGTAACGTGTTTGACATTGGAATGCCACTTAATTGCCCAATAATGCCGCATAATTCTTGTGAGCCGGCTCATCCTTTTTATTGTGTAATTGACAGACAGACAGACAGACAGACAGATATTTTATTGACAGAAAAGAAAAGTCATTACAGACTTATTTGTCATAGAAATGAAAAAGATATATGTACATGTATTTACAAGGTTGTTAATTTCTTTAAATCATATATGATAATATACATGGTATGACATACACAACTAAAATCATGTTAAGTGGCATTGCCAAAATAAAAACTGGGTATTTCGATAATATAAATAACTACTACTAAAAACGGATTAAAAGGCATTACCAAGATAACATAGAGGTCTATCATTTTGCTTCCCGCACCAAAAGCAAAGATGAAATAGCTACTATGTATGACATACTAATTATATATAGTAGCAAAAAAGACACTCTGGAAAGCGTAGAAACCTAAAATATATACAAGAGCATAATTATGCTACAGTAACTGGAGTATGCAATAAGACAATGCTAAAAAATATATTGTCTTTTTTTAAAATTAAATATAATATCATGCAAGTACAATAAATGTGGCATAAACAGGTAACTCCGAGTCATGTGACCATGCAAGCACAGTCGCTATGAGCGCGGAGATTCCCTGATATTGACTAGTGGTACAAACTTAACGACGTAATAACAGTAGTAATGGCGGTTAAAAATTATTTGTACAATTCACACAGGACATGGCCCTCGCACAAAAACATTACAGCTTATTTTAATTCACTATATTGTTTAATTCATACTGCTTCAATCACGACCTAGTTAGTACCACATACTCGGAGTTACAATCGAAGAAAAAGATTCCCGACCTCATAGAGAAAATCAGTTGACTTAGCAACTCTGAAGTCCTCCATAAGGCCCCACCTCGTCTGATAACAAAGGCGTCGGTAACGTCCCTACCCGGCACTAACCCAATAATAAGATCCGAGAGCAACAACCGACCTGATATGTGGTAATACCCAAGTCAGATCATGAGGGCATGATAATATGAATAATATAGCGACAGGTGACAGATTTATTATATTCAGTATTTTTAACCCCTAATTTGTTTAAAGCAACCATAAATAAATTGCGCTAGTGACTTCACCACTGTTATGTCTCTAGATGTCAGAATTCCTAGAAACATTTCATTTGTCGGTTGTATATTGATTATTGCGGCTACAGAATCAAACAAGATTTCGCGTTCGTTATTCATAGCGCTACAGTGGAGAAGAAGATGTATTTCGTCGTCAATTTCATTTAATTCACACCTTGTGCATATTCGCTGATTTTTTGGAGTGATTGGATTATTGAATCGTCTTCTTTCTATATTTAGATCATGTGAGCTCATTCGATATCTCGCCATTGCTGTTATGAGGTGGTTCCCCCTTATGTGTAAGATATATGGTTCAACACAGAAATATTTTTTTACTAATGCATATGTGCGCAGCTTACTCGTGCTCTCAATATCCTTTCTCCACTGCTATGTAAATATTCTAACTATTGCTTCTTTAATTAAAAGCATGAATTTATTTTTATCCCTAATATTCTGCAATTCCCAAGTTTGATCAAGCCCGGTTCGTTCGAGGACAGAGCGAATACGGGAACACTAATTCGTGAAGCCAATGGCATCTAGCTCAAGTAGCATATTGTAGGCATTTCTGACTGGATGGCTCTGAGATAGTTTTAGAATTCTACACCAATATTTTGCAGCTTTTATGTGTTGCCGGATGATCAGTGGAAATCGACCCGTGTCCCCATATATTGCAGGTGTAGGTGTTTTCTTTCTAACGCCAAGTGTTGATTTAATAAATTTTAGAAGGAATTTTTCCAGATCGTTAACATCATTGCCTGTATACCATATATCACTTCCATATTCTAGTATGGGAAATATTTGGCAATCAAATACCTTGAACGCAATAGTAAGTGACTATATACCGACCACAGGACGGGACTGTTTACGTAGAGCAAAGATTGCTTTCCCAGCTTGGGAAGCAAGATGAGAAAAAGTTTCTTTTAACACGTTATTAGCGGACTTCGTGCTATACACTACACCAAGGTTTTTATATTGTTCAGCCTTTTCTGTAATGTTATCACCATAGTGGAAGCTTCCACATACTGTTGTGTAACGTTCATTAAAGATAAGAACTTTTGTTTTAGGAATACTTACTATGATATGCCATAGGGAAGCATATGAATACAGGGCAGTTAGCTGTTTTTGTAATCCCTCGGCAGATTCTGAAAAAAGGACAAGGTCATCTGCAAATAACAGATATACCATTAGTAAGGTGTCCACAGCGATACCTTGATCTTGGTCAAATGATGCAGATATGTCTTGTCAAAATTCCGTGAATAGTTTGGGACTGAGCATACCGCCTTGTAGAACCCCAAATTCGCTTTTTAATATGTCACTCATACGCGAGTCCCATTTTACACGGCACTCTGCTTTAGAAAACATGCTTTTTATTATGTTTAGCAAATTGCCGTATATTCCCCTGTTCATTAATTTGTAGTATAATGCTGTTCTATCAATATAGTCAAATGCTTTTGTGAAATCGACAAAGCATGTATACAGGGGTTTAGAAAGACACCTTTGTTTATCTATGATGGCACATAGTATGAATATATTGTCCGTAGTTCGCGAATTGCTTTTAAACCAGTTTGATAGGGATCATTATCATTACATACTTCGCTTTTAAATGAGAGTCTGTTATTAAGTATAGATTCAAATAGTTTCCCAATACACGGCATGACTGTGATTTTTCTGTAATTATCTGGAACACCATGGTCTCCCTTTTTGTGGACAGGGTGGATTATACCGGTAGCCCATCTAGATGGATTTTCTCCATTGGTAAGAATGGTATTGAACAACAAATCTAATGCTGGCAAGAGTTCATAACATCCATATTTGTCAAATTCGGCAGAAATACTATCTACACCCGCTGCTTTCTTGCATTTCAACTTTTGAATTGCCTTTTTATTTTTTTCTGCAATTATGGGACTGTTTAGGAACTGTGTCATATTGGATTTATCGTGCTCTACATTATGTTAGAATGACGTAACTTGCTTTATAATATTATTCATGTGTTCATAATCAAAATAATCAACATGGGGTGTGTAGACTTGTTGTTCAAAATAGTTCACAAAGTCTGCCAAGGTAGGCCCTGTAGTGACATTTCTAAGATATAAGGCTTTCCAGAATTTCCAGTAAGAATTAGGATCTTCTGTTCTCATATTTTTCAGCTCACTAAGTTTGGCTTGCTGGTATTGTCTTTTCTTTGTTTGGATTAATTGCTTATATTGTCGTAACAGTATATTATATTCGCCTTGCTGTGCGTTAAAGTCTCTATGCTTAGCGATATTATTAACTACACACTTCAAGGATTTACATTCCTTATCATACCAAAGGTTAGAGGGGAAATTATTTTGCGTGTACTTCCTTTCCTTTGAAATATGTTTCCTTGCTGGGAATAATGGCGAAATTACATTTTCTAGCATACCATTGAACATGTCACATAGAGTGTCAGTATTACACCCCTCGGTGGCGGCACACAGCATTTCCTCTAATGCATGACATGCTTGCTCATTCAGTAGAGCTATTTGATATTCTCCCATTTCCTCGTCTTGCCATATAAAAACATTAGACCGAGAAGATGTGTCATTTACACATGTGTCTATTTTAAGGGGTCGCAATCGAGTTTAGTGTTGGAAATATTGAATTTTATGGGACAATGATCTGATTCTACCAATTTCGGTAGAACTTCAAATTTGCTGATTATGTTATTTTCATTAAAGATCAGATAGTCTATTGTGCTTGAATCATTTGGAAAGTAGTATGTATAGCGGCCTATCTGCTATATCTTCATTAGAACGTTCACTTGGAACATTTGCATTGATATCTATAACCCCCGGTTCATAGTCTGGGGCCTGACCAGTACGGCTATTAAAGTCACCACATAATAGGATGTGATGCATTTCAATATATCTAGCCACTTCCTCTTCTAGCATGGTAAAATAATCATTTCTTACACCGACATATGATTTTTCTGGTGGTATATAGGCACAGCCAATTTTAATGTTTTTCTGACAGCAGTCTGTGGTTAATGTCAACCATACCAAATAGTCGTAGGTGTGGTCTATCCTAGTTAAATTTGCACATTTATTTGAAATAAGTATGCCAATACCACCAGAAGCTCTACAGGCATTTTTATGTTTAAGTCTTCCACTCACATGATGGAATTTATAACCAGGTATTGCTGATGTAAAATCGTTCCTTTTCATTGTTTCCATAAAAAATATTATATCGTAGTTTCGGATAAATGCCACAAGATCAGGGTCTGTCATTTTGTTTTCTAAACCATTAATGTTCCATGACAGAACACATATATTTCTGTCCTGATCATTATTAATTACTCTATTTACATCAGATTGTTCTGATGGGAAAACACTGACCATTAGCAGAGTGATTGTTGAGCACTTCAGCCATGGCAGAAGTCAGTTTTTGCTGTCCTCCCTCATTTAAGTGGATCCTACCACGATAAAGATAAAGGGTTTTGTTTATGGGAGTGGGCAAATAGTCGGCGTTGAACAATTTTGCACATATTTCACGTATGTGGCAATTTATGTCGTGAATGTGGGCATTATATTTCTTCTGGCTCCTTGGGGGGATTTCAGCCACGTGGAAATGTGTATTTTTAAATCCCTCTATTTTTTCAGCTAATTTGTTAATGTCAACCTCTACCTTGTTTATTGGTGGTCCACTAATATCGTTTGTACCGAGGTGGAGGACAACTTCATCGGTGTCCTCACATATATATCCTTTTAATCGAGGAATCAAGTGACCTATTCTCATTCCAAATGTTTTATATACACAGACGGCATCTGGGTTATCAAGTTTCGGTTTTATTTGTTTGGCTAGTCCGCGCATATTAGAGTCACCAATGACACACTTTTTTTTCTTAGAATTGAAACTATGTTTATTTAATTAGTTATTTTAGTGGTGGGTCGTGAAATGATACGAATGATCTCTGTGAAAACATTATTGGTAACTGATAAAGTAAACATTCGGCGATTGAGTTGGCGCTGGGGCTTATTATAGTGAATGTGAATGATTTATGTTGGTTATGTCGCCTTTGTCCATCGTGTAGGCTAAACGGGGCCAAGGCAAAGAAATCTTCAGCATTTAATGATCAGCATTATGCTTTGCGAAACTTCACTAAACCTAGACAGTCCGTGATGCTAACCTACAAATCATTTGTCTGCTCTGCTTTGTAAAACCAGAAGGCAGTCACTGCTTACTAGAACAAGTAAGAACTTATTGACTTTTGATATTGAATGGCAGCACGTTACAGCTGGACCATAAATTTACGTCTCTTCAGCAAAAACTGAGAGAGAAAATTCCCTCTAACCCTATAAAGGCCGTTGTCTTGAAATCAAGCATTGCATGAACACGGTCGATAAAATGCACCGATTCCAACTGGACACAGGACAATCCTCCCAGCAGACACAAGACTTTGAAACAATGTTGGCTTAACGTTTGTCCACCTTGTACGACGTTGGACCAGCGTTAAACTAACATTGATTCAACGTCTTGTGTCTGCTGGCCTGTACATAGCTGCTGTGAGCAACAGGCTGTGAGCAACAGATTGAAAAAACAGGGGATTCCAATCGATCTTGAAATAATTGACCCCCGGCAGTCTCAAATTGTCTAGACAAAGACAAAGCATCCTTTCTCCTGACCAGGGGTGAAAACATTCCAGTAAAACCGACCGTGAGGCTATTTTCAAATGATTTAGTGAGTCATTGGGGTTTTTGGTTAGCACGCATCGGGCAGTAAACAGAGACAAAGAGTCGAGACAAAGCCATGCCATATAGGCCTACTAGCAAAATATTGTTTCCGAATGAATTCAATTTTAGGTCTGTATCACCCTGCTGATTCTACTTACTTCGACATCACATCGAACATTTGCACTAGTTACGTAAGCTTAAATCAAATTAAACCAAATCATTACCTCAATTATGTGCAGCTCGATATCTCTGAAATAATTGTCCATCGGAAACTCAAATATCTGACACCCTTACAATTTTTCGAATCAAATTGAAGACACATTTATTTTCCATTTGTTTCCAGTAAATTTGCTCTCATGCTGTTTCTGTACTGGCGACTTTTGACCGGCAGTGATGATTCAAATTGAAGTTATAACTATTGATCTATCGTTCTATCCATCCATACTCCGTCCGTTCGTCCATTCGTCCATCGATCCGTCCATCTATCCGTCGATCCAATCATCCATCTATCTTTGAACTGAACTATTATCACATTAATTTGCTACTATCAAATTATTTGTTTAAAATTATTATAGAAATTCTGAAAGCTTAAAAACTTAAAAAGAGGATTGGGTCTGGTTATGATGTTATTTGTGCATATACAGTAAAACAAAGAAACGCGGGCCATTTTAAAAGTGAAATTGTCGCATTTCCATTTTAAATTTGATATTGACTAAGCTTTTTTCTTCCAGGATATTGGTCCTAGACAAACCATGAAGCTAAAAAAACGGAAAGAGGCTTGCAGTCATTGCTGTCCATGGTCTAAACTTTTTTCAAAGGAATTTGATATAGAATAGCGTGACCCTGTTGGGCAAACATTCAGAACCCGGTCCTGACTTGCATTGTGCTGATAAAACCTCAAGCCATTAGTATTCAATACCCGCAGCGGACCAGCCACTAAAACACCAACGGCGAAAACAACGTTATTGTCATGGTAGGTTCGAGAAATCATCTATTTCTCAACGCCAAGCTACAAATTCATTCCTTCTTGATTGGATCGGCTAGTAATCACGATCATTGCGTAAACTGGTTTCCACTCGTAGCATTGCTTTCTTTGCTCTGCGGCATGTGATTGCATGGTACTCTGACCCAACCAGCGGGCTTTCTGGGTTATTTTTGGGCTAACGCCACGGACGTTGGACTTACATTAAACAAACGCTGGGTTAGTGATTTTCTGGGACGCTGGAAGCTCATTTCACGTTCCACTGGAGTCATCCACCACAATGCGAGATTTGTGAAGGGAAAGGACAGAAGAACAACCCAGTAAACACAAACAAATCGTATAACATTTGTACAATGTTGGATCAACGTCGAAGACGTTGGGCCGACGTTGTACAAATGTTATACACATGTTTTGTGTTTGCTGGGAAGTACATGGGGATATGGGACGCTGGATTCACCATGTGTAACATCTGAATCAATGTAATGGCGGCGACAATTAATTTTGGTAGTCGTCTTAATGGTGATTGTCTAGCTGATCACAATCATAATACGTCATTGTACAAATACTTGTTACCAGATTGTGTTTTCTTGATTTTTTTCAATATCATATACGATATTGTTTGTATAGTTCTAGAGAGGGATGTGGAGCATATACCATTACAGACATTGTGCCAGGCTGTCCACTTATGATTTGTTAAAATGTGAAATAGCTGACTTATTAAGATGCTAATATAGAATTATATCCTGTGTCGATTGAAGCATTTGACAACTAAGTTATCTTATTTCAATTCCCAGCCAGTTGCGTTTCGCTACCGCGACCTATATATTCAACTGGGTGAAAATTAGGCCTACTCATATTTGTTTAGTTTGCAACCAAATATTTGCAAATATTGATGTTTAAACACTCAACCAAGCATTAATTCACAACAACGCATACTACAAACACTAGGCCTGCAATAAGATAACAAATGTATAGTGATTCTGTGGATGATATCTCATGTGACATTATTCATGACAAACTACACATTTGAGCTAAATAAATAATGTAAATACTATGGAGGAATGTTGCATAAGAAATAGAAAAATATCTCTATAGCCTACTAGAGGCAATCAATGTCGCCACTTTGGCTAACATCACTATAAATGCCGTGCAAAGCCAAAATTTTTACTATATAAGTTTCACTCGTGTCACCAGTGTCTCTCTCTCTACTTCAGACACTCACTGATATCTCAGTGTATATATAAGTAAGCTGGTACGTACTGTCCTTTGCCTTTGCAGAGCAGTTTGGTGTTCGCATCAAATAGTCGCTTCTGTCAGTTTACAAAATGGCTGATAAGACCTTATAAGACCATTATGTAAAGTCGGTCCATTTTGAACTTGCAGAGACTAAGGGAGCCGCGTTGTTTATTATGCGGTCTGGTACTCTCAAGAATTAAATAATTTATCACTGCTTCAGGTTTTTCAAAATTGAACCAGTACCGGAACGCAACCTTAAATCAATCAAACCATCGAAAAAGTTGTGCGTGTTTTAAAACTGGCTCCTCGCTGATGACGTCATCAGTTATGGTGCTCATTTCAGACAACTGTCTTCGTTGCGCCAGACTGCCGCCAGAACCGTTTTCTAATTGCTCAGCAAAATAATAATTATGGGGTGTTTACCTTTTGAGGACCAGCGCCAGTCCTAATAAATATCTAAAAAGTATCCTAACTTTCTCTCATTTCCATAGAAAAGATCAGATGCTCTTAACTTTTCTGAGAAATGAGAGAAAGTCAACACTTATCCTGCTAAGTTAATTTATTTAAATAATCACCCTATTCAAGTTGTGTCTCGCTACCGCGACCCACAACTTCAAGTGACTGAAAAATGGTCATATTTGTTTGATTCGAGCACAAATATTTGCAAATCTTGATGTTTAGACACGCATTTCATTTCCAATAACAGTGATTTGGTCGACTAGTAAAACAGATAAAAAATGACACTGCTGGTGATCAGCAGGATAAGGGTTAACCCAAATCCTGCTAAGTAAACGTATTTAAATTTTCAACCATTTGAGGTTGTGTCTCGCTACCGCGATCCACGACCTCAAGTGGTTGAAAATTACTCATAATTGTTTAATTTGATATCAAACATTTACAAATGTTGATGTTTAAACAGCCATTTAGTTCCCAATAACAGTGTAATAATCGGGTAGCAAAATGGATTAAAAACGACTATTGTCGTGATTCGCAGGCAAAGGGTTAAGATGACCGCGCAGTGGGATCCATGTTGGGAGGACGTTTCTGGAGCTGACGAGAACTAGTCTATATATGTCAGTTAACAGACAGGATAGGCGATAAACATGGTGAAACTGTGCCTCACTAATATAATATAATATAATATAATATAATATAATATAATATAATATAATATAATATAATATAATATAATATAATGTAATGTAATGTAATGTAATGTAATGTAATGTAATGTAATGTAATGTAATGTAATGCAATGCAATGCAATGCAATGCAATGCAATGCAATGCAATGCAATGCAATGCAATGCAATGCAATGCAATGCAATTAAATGCAATGCAATGCAATGCAATGCAATGCAATGCAATGCAATGCAATGCAATGCAATGCAATGCAATGCAATACAATACAATACAATACAATGGGCCAGCATTGAAACGGCATTGGGTGAATGCCACGTGTTGGCTGGGATGCGAGCATTGTCTACAATATTGCTTAAATATGCCTATAACTTTCTTTCAATAATTTTCGAATAAAAATTCCAAGAAAAAGAGAACCGTTATGTGATATTGCAAGCAGTAAAAGATTATAATGTGATGAAATGATCAGTCAGTGGTGAATGGTCAATCCCAGCAGACAAAAGACGTTGTCCAAATGTTGATTTAACCCTTACAACGCTGGAGACCAAAGAGTTTTTGAATTTGAAGTCATCATAAATGTCTTAGTTAACTCTTTCCGCTTCATTTGAATACCTATGTCATGGGTCTACGGGCATTATAAAATGTTTATTCTCTCGGTGCGGGGAACAAATTTAGACGTCAGAATCTGGCGTCTACACCCCGCGCTGAAAGGGTTAATGTCAAACCAATATTGTCCCAAGCAAGCTATATATCACTGCAATGCTGTCTGAGTCTGCTCCTCTGATGATGATCAATCAGCTGGGTGCTCTCAGGGTGAGTACCAGGATTTTTTGTTGTTGCGCCCCTAGCTTTACAATTGTCTCCATGTGGGAATTGAAAAATTCTCAATCCCGACAGTCATTTTGAGAAAAAAAATTATATTTCGGCCAAGCTTTTCTATCCTCTTCTGCTCGATTGACAGAATTGAACGATAAATGGACGATGAGAATAGATTATCAGCGCCTTTGAGCTCGGGACTTGGTAGTTAGAAGTAATTCCATTCATTGTTGCAGATCAGAGAGTTTGAGTATACAGACCAGTGCATATTGATATGTATCAAAGGATGTATTGGCATAATATTCTGCCCGTCTTGTACATGTATATTAACCCTTTAACCGCCGGTGTCGCATATATGCGGGTTTTCATTTTTTATTAGCACATTAATAAGTACCACATTTTAAATATGTTAAAGATAAAATGTGACATCAACTAGCAAGATTTGAAAAGAGTCGACCTCTATTTTGTCAAATCTGAATAATTTTCACTCACTTGATGTTGTGGATCGCGTCAGTCTGTACTTGTAATAATCGATATTGTCATTAGATTATAATTAAACAATAATTAAACGAAATTGTCAGTTATAGTTGGGGCTCCGAATTCAAGTGACATTGTTCATTAACGGTCAAAGTGGAATACTATCTATATAAACATATATAATACGTTTTATTACAATTTAAAATGCAATGATTTACACACTGTAATTTAAGTTGACAATCATTTCCACAGTCGCCCCAGATATTATAAAAGGATTT
This sequence comes from Flabesymbios commensalis, assembly GCA_964017125.1. NCBI lineage: Eukaryota > Metazoa > Annelida > Polychaeta > Terebellida > Flabelligeridae > Flabesymbios > Flabesymbios commensalis. The sequence goes on along the minus strand of OZ024911.1, from coordinate 40,760,381 downwards.
TCAACCTAGCTTTTCTCCCAATCTTTAACACTTGTTTAAGGAATTAAGCGGCGTTGCCTCAGCAGACACACTGAATTGTGACAACTCTGTTTGAATCTTGGGCCAAAGTATATAACATTGGACCAAAATTGAGCACCGCCTGTTTGCTTAGTCCTGCAGCAAATTCTGCGGCTTTTGTCTGAGAGGTCTTCTGCTGTCTGACCTGCATCCACGCCGGGGGCTTTATCCCATAATTAGGTTGTCTGAGTAACACGAACCAAGGTCCAGGCGACAGGTTAATGTGACAGATCCAGTGAAGACATTTGATATCATCTCCACGTAATGTCATGAGCAAGCCTAAAGTTCAAATTATGACATGTAGACATTAAAATGGAGGCACTGCCTGGCACTCGCAGCGTTGCTTGTGGGAAGCTGATCTTGTTGCGAATATACTGCTATTCAGCAAGAAATCACTAGCCAAATATATTTATGGTTTCTGTAAAGAGATCAGTTAAAATAAATAATATATCTTACAAGTCCAGTTAAATTAAACTAATAATGATAATCAGTAAATATTGGGACGCTGTCGGGCTGGTTAGAATCAGGCCGTCATCGGCAGTCACTCAGAATACAAAAAAATATTTACATACCACTGGATAATTTGTTTTGGGAAATTTATCCCCAAATAATCATCCCTTCAATTACCGAGTGGTGGCCATTTTTTACAATTTTGCTCAGGTCTACAGAAACCCTGCAGGATAGGTGAATTATTCGTTTTAAATAAACTTTCCTTGTGATACATCACATGTGTTACAAAATGCTAATTTATGAGAAAATTTAGATAATATTATTAAATCACAAAATGGCCGACATATCACATATGCCAGAGAAAACCACTGATGAGCAGGTCTGGGTAATAATTACACGTAATGGGTGTAATAATTATAACAAACATCAGGCCCATACCGAGGGGGGGGGGTGCATCGGGTGCCTTCGCACCCCCCCCCCTTCCACAGATAGAAAAGTCCACTTTCCAAGGCTAACTTTTTTTTCGATTCTAAAGTTTACTTTTTTTTGATACCAGTAAACTTAATGTCACTAATGATCACTTGTGAGATTGCTTGATTCCTCAATTTTGTGTAAATATGTCGGCAGAATGCGTTATTTGGTGTATAATTTTCAAAAAAAAATTCAAAAAAATTCCCTAATAGCTACAAAAACGGCAGAATTGGGGTCCATAATTGGCCTATACTGAAACTCACCTCCCCAATCAACTTCCTGGGTACGGGCGTGGACATATCTGTATAATAATTACACTTGTTAGGTGCAGTCAGGCGCGCAGGTATGTGTGTAGCTTTCACATGTTACTGTGACAAGGATTACAAAGACAATCAAGATTGAAAAGATGTAGTCGTTTATCTTGCGGGCCTACCACCTATATTTAAATATCAAACTAAGTCTTTTAAAAATGAATTTTTTTTACACGTAACTAAATGTTTGCAACGTGACCGTTTACCTTGCAAAACATAAAAAGCTCAGTATCAGTTTGTATTTAGCAGTCCATCTAAATATATTTGGTTTCTTAGAAAATAAAAAATAAAATCAGTGATGAATCTGAAAAAAAATCATGTGACTTATATATTTATGGTGATATTTAGCTTCGCCCATAACAGCTACAGTGATATTCGAGAAATGCTTAGTTAGTAAAGTAGTTAGATTAGAAACACTCAACTATATTTTACAGAAAATACCATATTAAACATTTGTGATCGGGCATGCGATCTCGTAAAACAAAAAGTAATAAATATTTTTCAAAAAATAATGGACTTATTGGAACAGGGAGGACACGGCTGTCAAATCACCTAAAAAAATCAATTTTGAAAATTTGGAGATTACTTCCCCTTTCGCGTGGTCACATTTAATACGGCCACATTTGCTTATACAGTTATACCTTCAAAGGTAATATATTAAGCAACTGTACGCGAATGCATGGCAGTATAGAAACATAAAGATAAACGTTATTTCCTAACTATATAGGCCTACTGGACTTTATTTGCTGCCTAGAGGTAGATGTGTTGCGCTTCTGGCGTGCATAGATTTTACAAATTTCAATTTGGATGGACGTGACTAATACTGCCGTGCAAATTAAAAGGCAGTATCTACTTACTTTACCAAATACTGCCTTTTGGCTATGCAGAGCAGAATAGACGTGGCGGTATAAATGAAAAACAACAGCATAAATACCAGCCTTCCGCGTCCTTGACTAGGACTAATAATTTTGCGCGTGAAATGAAAATGAAATGAATCGGGCTTTAGGCCGCCTTTGTGCACATATAGGCTAAACTGGGCCAGGAGAACCTCCTGAGGATGGTGAGATGATTGAGGTGACACTGTCCTCCAGACACAGGATTCGAAATTCGAGCCCTGGTGGTCTGAGGCCGAGCACGCTACCTCTCGGTCACGGAGGCTCCCCACAATACTAACTTTCACACGTGGATGGGGAAGAAACATTTTTGTTTCTTTGAAACCGCCGAGACCGGGAACCGAACCCGGAACTCTGGCGTGAAAGGCAGCGGTGCTAACCACTACCCTAGGGCCCCCGCCCAATTTTGCGCGTGACCCCGGATGCGTGACGCGTCTGGTGTGTGCGGGTCATTACATAGAATAACAGACGTGACGCAATCACATTCATCCATTCTGATTCTCATTCATTCAGTTGTTCTCTGGCTCTCAACCAGTGAACACCTACCAACCCGTGGGGGCTCTGGTAAAATCTGAGTTTTGACGGGCTGTCAAATACGAAATTGGCATAAAGCTATATATTGCATATATATATATTGCATAATACGCAATCTGATCAGGGATTATAAATCAATCTCAGCGATTTAAAAACGGTGACGGCATACAGCATCAACACCCTACAGGGGCTCTGTTGTTGCTGTTTAAATCGCTAGATAGAGGCAATAATCGCTTTAAGTAGATCAGCATTACAAAATTATACACATTTTATATATTATCTCAGCGTGCTACCTGTGTTGTACAGCTTGTCTGTACACAGGTACTCTTTTCACACCTCTTCAGTGAGCGACGCGTCATCACTCTCCTGAGTGTGACTGACAGCTTACACATCCCACTACATACTGCACAGTATAGTACAGTATACGGGACAATTAAATTGTCAAAATTTTTCCAAATTATTTTTAAGCCCTACCGCTAGCATGCCTAGTGGTAAGGTAACAGCTGGGGATGGGTCCCGCCCTTCTAAGGGCGTGCACGGCAACACTGTCTCTGACAGTGAGGTCGTGAAGCGACTCATGAGAGAGGTAGACGGGCTAACTCCTGATGCAAAGAAGGAGTTTTCCGCCTACTATATCGGTTGGGCTCTGTCTGAGGAAGAGAGGCTCAACAAAGAAGCTAAGAAGAAGGTAAGTGCCGCCAGTAAGGGTAAGAGTAAGGCTATAAGCAGTAAAGTAGGAAAGGCTGGAGTCAAAGACGGACTGAGCTACGCTGGAGCAGCAAAGGGTGATGCATCCCCACCCACAGGTAACAAAAGTAAGTATGCTAGCATACCAGGGACGCCAGTACAGGTGACTCCCGTGAAAACGCCAAGGAAGAGGTGTCGTCCATCAACCGCAGTGATGAGACCCCTTGATGGAGACAAGCTTAGCTTGAGATCCAGCAAGTTAACGGCGCTGTCAAAAACAGCGAATGAGTATTTTGAATTAGGTCTGGGAGGCTCCCCATCCAAGAAGCAGCGCACCAAGTCTCCAGAGAAGATCGACGAGACTGAGATGCCAGAAGAGATGATGGAGGCAGCAGCGTCTCCAGCAGAAGAAATTCTCGCTACCCCCCTGGCTGAAGAAGAAGAGATTCTTTCTGATGGCGAACGAGCAGATTGGACGACGATTCCAACCAGCAGTGAGGAGAGAGCGAGGAAAGAAGAGAAGAAGCAAAAGAAAAAAGAAGAAAAGGCCGCAACATCAGGAAAAAACGAAGAAAAGAAGCCGAGGGTACAACCAATCATCGGCGTGAACCTGCCTAGATCAGTCTACTCGACGAACCATCTCACGTTCATCAAGTGGACTAGACGGATGAACATCAAGGTAAGTGAGACTAGAAGGACGATGGCAAAGGACCTGCTCATCTTCCCGGAAACAGAAGAGGACTCCAAGAAGATATACGAGTCCCTGAAGAGAGAAGATAGCGGCCTAGTAGGAACTTCGGCGATTTTCAGGCCACCAAAGAAGTCAGCCGAGGCCAAGGTCGAAGACTCCCTCAGCGTAGTTGTGAAGGACGTCGACACCAAGGCCGAAGAAGAAGATATAGAGGCAGCCATCATGGAGGAGCAAAGACTGAAGGTGAAGGTGGTGCGCTTCATCAACAGATCATCAGGACGTGGCATCCCGAAAGTGAAGGTCACGTTCGAGAAAAAAGAAGAGATGGAGGCAGCAACCAAGAACAGCCGTCTCCTCATCGGTACTCACTCCTACAGAACGGAGGAGTACAAGAAGAAGACCAGAATCCTGCAGTGTTACAGGTGCCAACGATTCGGCCATGCCCAGGACTCCTGCAAGGCACGAGACGTGAGATGCGGGAAGTGCGCCGGACCCCACAAGAGAGCTGAGTGTACAGCCAGAGCCAGTTACTGCGCCAACTGTACAGGAGATCACCTGGCGTCGGACGGAAGATGCCCTAGAGCAATAGAGGTGAAGAAGAAGATTGCTGAGAAAAGAGAAGGCCAGCGACATCGTGGCACTCAAGCAACTAACAAGAAACCTGCGCCAGCTCGAAACCAGCGCCAGAGCGAACGTGCTGAGCAGCCAGAGCAGCCCAAGAAGGCCGCACGAGGTGAGTTACCCGATTTACCTCTTTTAAATCTGTCTGATAATGATTTAACTCGAGTAGCACTTTTTATTTCAGCCCACACGATCCTGTACGCCAGAGCCATGAACGCAGGAACGATGGAGCCAGATGACGTACCACACATAGCCAGCAAATCAGTCAACTGGGCCTTCAGAGCGAACGTCTCCCCACTGACCATCAGAGACTACTTACTCCACCTTCCAAAAGACTTGTAAGTACAACCTAAACCTAAAGTAGAAAAAGTAGGGCCGTTTTTACTAGGTCTAGTACAGTACAGTACTCACCAGTAAAAACCTAACTAAAGTAGGAAAAACTAAAGTAAGGCTAAGTACAGTACAGTACTTATAAAACATGGATAACAGTTTACCACCAACAAAAAACGTTCAAATTATTCATGCTAACATTAACGGACTATATAAAAGAAGGACTGAACTAATTAACTATTTAAATGAATATAAACCACATTTTGTGACTTTAAATGAAACTAGACTTAGAGAGCAAACTAGAATCAGAATTCCAAATTATAACATTATCAGAAAAGATAGAAATATAATTTATCCTAATGGGCGCCTGCAGAATGCAGCAGGCGGTGTAGCTATTTTAATTAGAAAAGATATCAAATTTAATGAAATAGATACTTCAGATTTTAGCGAAGAATTTTTGGCAATAAACTTCAAATCACAAGGTAAGACAGTGGCATTAGCAACTATTTATAACCCGCCAGATATTAAACCAAACATAGAGAATTTCAGGCATATAACTAATTTATATCCACTTTCAATTCTTATTGGAGATTTCAATTGTAAGCATACTTTTTTCGGATGTAAAGTAGGAAATACTAACGGAGACATTCTATTTGACATAATTGAAGAATTAGACTTACTAATAACTAACGACAGCACTGCAACTTATAGACCAGGGACGTCCTCTGGCGGCGATCTACTAGATCTAGCGCTAGTTAGCCGCCAGATGGCGTCACGCATCCAATCATGTGATGTAGGCGATGACATTGGTTCAGATCATTTGCCAGTTCATTTAACTTTGGCTTCACCTCAAATTCAAAAACAATTTCAGAGAGAAATTCTACAATATGAAAAAACAGATTGGAACAGGTTTAATAAAGAAATAATAAATAACTTAGATAGACTCGAACCTGAAACACCAGAGGAACTAGACTTAGCTAACGAAAAAATAAGCAATATAATTAAAGAAGGGCTAAATAAAGCGTGTCCTAAAGCAAAACGTAAAGATAAAGCACTTTTTATCTCAAATGAAACAATGAAATTAATTAAATTAAAGAGACAAATTAGACGCTTAGCTAGAAATACGCAAAAAGCAGAGGATAAAACTCTATATAATCAATTAAACAACTTAGTAAGTAAACAAGTAAACAAAGATAGAGAAGAATTTTGGAATCAGCAAACTAAAAAACTAGACGAAACTAAAGACTCTAAAGAATTTTGGAAAACTATCAATAGTATTAATGGTAAGAAATCAGGCGGCGCATCCAAGCCAATAATTAAAGAAAATGGTAATTTAACTCAAAACGACTTAGAAAAAGCAACCACGTTCGCTGAATCTTTAGGCAAAATTCATAATACTCACACAGGTGAAATTTTTGATGATGAATTTAAAAATTTAATAGATAAAGCTATAAATGAAAAATCGCAGCTTTTTTCAACTCTAAAAGAAAATAAAGTAGAAGATGGCGACGATAGTATACTACTCAGGGATATCTCGATTCAAGAAATAAAACTACAATTAGATAGGACCAAAGGTAGGTCTGCTCCAGGAGCAGACGGAATTAAATACACTATAATTAAAAAATGTCCAGAAATAGTATTTGAGAATTTAAAAACTATGTACAATCAGTGCTTAAAAATAGGGTATTTTCCAAGTAAATGGAAGGAAGCTCAAGGAATTATGCTCCCAAAGCCTAAAAAAGACAATAAAATTCCAACTAACTATAGACCAATCAGTTTATTAAGTTGCATAGGCAAACTTTTTGAAAAAATAATTGCTCATAGAATGCGCAGTAAATTAGAAGAAGAAAATTTCTTTAATAAATGGCAAATAGGCTATAGAAATAAAAGATGTGCTATGGAACACATTCTCAGACTAGCTGATGATGCGCACATAGCACATAGCCGTCACCATAAAGGAGCTGCAATCTTTATAGATGTAGAAAAAGCTTTTGACTCCGTATGGCACAACGGACTAAGATATAAATTAATGAATACAAATTTACCAGATAAAATAGTAAGATTAATGTCTTCATTTATAACTGACAGGAAAATTTCAGTCAAAATAAATAATGAGACTTCAGACAAAATTTCACTTAATGCCGGCACACCTCAGGGCTCGGTTCTCAGCCCACTTCTATTCCTAATCTATGTAAATGATATTCCAATAGATCCCTTCAGTAATACAGTAGGGGTCTCTCAGTTCGCAGACGACCTGGGATTTTGGACTTTTGCTAAAAGTGAAAAAACAATTAAATATAGGCTAGCCAAAGTTTTATCAGACCTAGAAGCATGGTGCTCCAAGTGGAGAATAAAACTAAATGCTAAGAAAACGCAGCTTATAATGCTTAAAACTAAGAAAAATATAGAACTAGAACTTTTTGGCGAAAAACTCACTGCAGTACAGCAAGCAAAATTGCTAGGAGTAACTTTAGATAAGAAACTGACTTTTAATGCTCATATAGATGAGAACGCTAAGAAAGGAAGGCAACGCCTTGGTCTGCTCAAACTCCTGAGCGGCTCAAAGTGGGGCTGTAAACCCAAAACACTAATGAGACTATATAAAAGTTATATACGTCCAGTATTAGAATACGGCGCTCCAGTAATTTTAGGAGCGTCAGAAGCGTATATCAAGAAACTTCAAATCATTCAAAATAAGGCCATCAGAATAGCCTACAAATTGGATCCACTTTCGCACACTGAAGATATTCATAAAATAGCTAAGATCGATCTGATCAAAGATCGATTCCAAATTTTAACGTACAAATTCATAGATTCGCTCAAAGAGCATTCAGATCTTTTCAAACTTCAAAATGAATTAAGAGCTTCAAGAATTAAAAGAGGGCATAAAACACATTTGGACAAATTAATATCAGAATATGCCGAAATTTATGATGAAAATTGAGACTGCTGTGTGAATGCGGCTAGAGTTGTGCCAATGCCGGTCCAGCGTCAACAGCGTTGGGCCGACATTGACGCAACACTGGCAGCGTTGGCAGCATGCGTGAGTGACAGAAACACCGAAGTGCTTTCACAGTGTGGCTACCGCGGTGCCAATGTCGGTCCAGCGCTAACAACGCTGAGCCGGCATTGGCGCGACGCTAGCGGCGCTGACAAGCACTCGTGAGTGTGATAACAGCGTTGACGCGTTGACGGGCCAACACCTACGGTGTTGGCCAGCCACCGCGTCACGATAACAACAGACGTCACAGTCTGTTGTCACTCACCACATGTCACCGCAGGGGGTGATAATCAACATAATTGTCACCCCCCGCGAGGACTGTCATGGTGAGTGAAAGCAAGGGTTTAAATCCCCTGGTGGCTCTGAAAAGAGAACAAGCGAACTTTCTTAAATTCACAATTAAGATGACACGCTTCTAGGAACTTTCTATTTATCAAATTATCAACTTTAGACACCTTTTAGACCATTCCACCCAAATTCAATGGAATTACATAACTCTGACGTTCTTTCTCAGGGTATGCGGGAGTATGGCGATGGCACACAGACAGTCAGGCAAACAACACGAGGTAAATTGATCACATTGATCCAAAATTCAGAACGCAATTTTAAGTATGTCAAACATACTAAGTGAACTTAAGTGTACACGAGAGGCATAGGTTTAATAAAAGAAATGTCTCAAATGTTCATTTAAAGGATCTGTCAAAACTAAAACTTTATCGGCCTTTTCCATCCAGATTTCAAGAGTTAAGACACGAGATACAGGGTAGCTACCGGCTGATTCAACACCTCATTTAGACCACCGCGACCCTCTGTTCGCCGAGGGCGCATCAAAATTAATTAAATTCTCAAATGCTTCTGTTTCCAGGTTCCTTGCCTCCCTTGCCAACCAGACATTTTCTAAATGAGTATTATATACTAATGAAATATTTGGATAGGCTAAGAGAAAGCTTTCATACAAGCTTCGAATGCCTTAATCCCACTCTCAGCACCCTTCGGGTGCTAGGGTTCACTCAGGTGACGCAATCAAATCTTCCTCACACGCCATGTAGACTACTCGGAACTCAGCTGATTAATTAAACAGACCGCTATTTTAAGCCCTGTCCGTCTTTGAACCCCAGTCCACGTGAAGGGCACTGAATGACTGACAAGAGATTCGGCAAGTGATACACACCGGTCTCCAAGCCAGGACTGGATGTCGGCCCAAATCTGTCTCATTCTGTAGCTCCGTGGGGGTATGGGCAACACTGTGAAGCCAAACGACAGTAATGTTATTGCTTGAAAAGTACGCTGTTACTACACTTTGGCTTTGAAAACAGGGCATTGTGCCCATAAATTGCAAGCTGGAACGCTTTTTGGCCTCAGAATTGACTCTATTCTAACCAACCACAGGAAGTTATTTAGTCACGCTTTTGTAAAGAAATGACTTGTAGTAGAATACACTATTTGGGCGGGTTTCTTCTGTGACTGACAACACCATCTTAATATCTCCATCACTGCCACCCTTTATAAAGACTTCTCTTGATTTCTTTTGATACAGGAGACATAATCCACCCGATATGAAAGCGCCCCCTTTGGCAATAACAATAATTAATAAAAGTAATACAACTGCTTGTTAAGAAGTGACTGAAGTATATAGTACATCTTTGTTGTGAATATCGCTTAAAAAAACAATTCTTTGGATTTTACATAAAAACTAACTTATACGCACAATAACTTTTGATAATATTCAATTGACTTTTATTAAACTTGCATGACGTTTTAATGATAGTTAATATAGTTAATAGTTACTATATATTGTAAATTAGGTAGCCTGTATATTTTACGAAATATTTGAACTAACTACAGTCCAAAAAGTAACTGATATTAGTTGTGTATTTTCTAGGTTTAAAATTGCGAAAACATATGTGACCCGCCACGCGAAAAGGGTCGTACAGTCAAAATTTTCAAAATTGATTTTCATATGATAGCCGTGTCCTTTCTGTTTCAATAACTGAAAGAATTTTTTAACTTTTTGTTTTATGAGATTTTTTATATTTTGAAATTAGTTATGTAATCATTAAATTTAAATTTTAAATGACGTCATAAATAATTTTACAAAAGCCGCGGGGAGGTACCTCTTTGCATGGCGGGTCACATAATATGTTTATACATTATACAAGTAGCCTAAAACAGATTTCCCAGTATTATGGTATCAATGAAACAACTGGGGAATATAAATTATTTGACATCTCTATTGAGCTTGTGGCTGAAGGACCATTTTGTCATGGTTTGCAGCCATTTATCACAATAGTAAGTGTGTAGTTTATAGAATGCATAAAGTTAATTTAATTTTTCAAAATTACTTATCTGAAATTTCTGCTTAGCTCACATTCGCTTCCTCTAGATCCAGGTGCCGAAATAACGAAGTTCTTCTCGAGATTGGTGATAAACAAATAATCCTTTACTCCAACTTGCAAAATTTTGTAAGTGTGGTAATCATAGAAAATGTTCAATACGTCTATGTTTGGTATTTTTCACAGTGTATTATGTGAAATGTCATACTGCTCCAGATACACAAGGCCGTCAGTTTCAGATTCCTTCATGGTCGCCAATCTGATGCAATAAAAATATAATAAGATGTAATATGGATGATGCAAATGAGATTACAAGTGATTGGTTATAAATAAAACAATCCATTTGTGACATACATCTATATATACGAATATTGCATTTTGTTTCTGTGTATATAATATTGTTTTGTTTGTGTTGATATTTAGTTATAAAACGATATGTAAAAAATGATTCATGTCCTCTTGCCCAGAGAGTAACGATCTAAGAATTCATTCGTCATTGCATTATATGCATCAGATGGCAAGACAAAACACATTAAGACACAATCTAAGAGATCACTGATTGCAATGATACATATAGGCTAATATGCTTTTGAAGAGTGCATGTTTCATATAAAATAAATGTTTGAACATTTATATTTAGCAATGAGTGCTTTCACTTGCATGTCTCTACCTATAGTGTATTCTAAAATGACACGCACCGGAGCTCACAATCTGCAAACTTATGAGCATTTCTGTCGAAAAAGAGTGAACGTATTTTGTTCAAGACAAAAACATCGAGTGAGAAGGTTCTTGCAAGGCAATGCAGGGTTATTTCCATTTATGTGCCATTAATAGAATGGCAGGATCAGTACACCTCGACTGACCTCTGTGTTTTTGTTCGCGAGGAAATTACGAGAAGCATCAGTCTAGAACGGGAGTAGCACAGACATGGACATGGAAAAGAAAACAAGAGATGTCAGGATGACTCCAATTAAGACTCGAATAATAAATGTGAACTATTTAAATCGGATCACCTTGGTATTAACCCTTCAACCGCCAAATTATTCAATCTTAATTTTCTTCCACTTGAAGTTGTGTCTCGCTGACGCGATCCACAACTTCAAGTGAGTGAAAATTATTCAGATTTGACTAAATGGAGGTCAACTCTTTTCAAATCTTGCTGGTTGAGGTCACATTTTATCTTTAACATATTTAAAATGTGGTACTTTACGTGCTAATAAAAAATGAAAACCCGAATATATGCGGCACAGTCGGTTAAAGGGTTAAAGGGTCGTATCTGCCTGTGTCAAACACGACCCTTTAATTCCAAGGTGAGATGGGGTGTTGTTTGAGTCTGGACATGTCAGTGTGATCCATAGCTAATTGCTCTCAAATTATATCAGAGAGAAAGGGCGGGGAATTGAGAGGGGAGTTGAGGTCATTTTTAAAGCTGATCCGTAGGCTGATATGGCGATTTTGAAAATTATTCTTTTATGGTGTAATGTAGGTAGATTTGTTATTTGTGAAGAAAGGTTTTTTCTCATTGATCATTACGATATACTAGAACCCCCACAAAATATATAATATATAGGCTATTCTGTGAAACGCGGTGACGTCACTCTGTGAAAACAATGTTATATAACACCCCCTCTCCCATACTTCATTCTGTGAAACACAGCGACGTCACTCGGTGAAAACAAGGTTATATAAGACCCCTCCCCCATGCTTCATTGTATTAGCCAGCTCGGTGTAACAGAGCGAGAATGTCCATGACTTCAAACATACAAAGATAATAAAACATTGTTACTAACTCAATTTGGATCCATTTCAAATATCAAATGGATTCCACCGGGTGAGAATGTAGCAGCGCGGGTTCAATACCGGCTACCGCAGGGTAGGAAATCACTCTAGTCACGTTATTTTCTGATTTCGGTCCTTGAACTGGCCAAGTGATTGTTTGTGCCATCTGCTCCGTTAGCTGATCTAGAATGAGAAATGAGGAACTCTGGCCAACATTTGATGTAATTTTGTGCCAACGCTTCATATGTTGGCATGTTTTTTCACAGACGTATTTTCGCAACCTTGTGTATTCAGGTAATCACAGGTCAGGGTCCGTATACTCGTACACGTTACGATATATCGCAATCTTCGGATTGGTCCAGATGGAAATCTTGACCAATGCGAAGCGTATGATATATCGTAACTTGTATGAGAATACAGACCCAGGCCGCAAAACAGTATAGATAAATACATGATCTCTTGTCGAATTTTAAATCAATAAAAAAATCACTTGTGAATTTTGTGAATAGATACACGTATGATTTGATTGTGTGTTCTTTTATGATGGGTCAAACTTAATATTTTGTATAAGCATATTTCTTGACCCAGAGGGTAGGTGGCCATTTGGCATTTAAAAATGTTTATTAACCTATACTGGAAGCGCTTCCAATAAACTCCTACCCCAGCAATATAATTTTGGTGACCCAAGGAGATGTTCACTTGACTGATCATTCGGCACCATACCAAAGCTGTGAAATATTGGTGTAGAATTCTAAATCTATCAGTCAGGAATGCTCCTGGAACAAATTGGTTTTTTTGATCCGTCGTCAAACCCACTGGACTTGGTCAAACATGGGAAGCCCAGCATATTGAGAATATGCATCAATTCATATATACTCTGTTTTAATTAATCAATTGTCAGAATATTTACACAGTAGTGGAAACAACATATTAAGGGTGCAAGTAAATTGCGCACTTGAGCACTAAAAATCATTCTGCGTCGAGCCATATCCTTAACTTAGTAGGGAACCATCTCATAACAGCATTGGAAATATATCGAATGAGCCCAAATGATATGATGTATGTAGGTATGTTGGTATATATATGCTTATCCGCACTCTTTATCGATATATATGTCAAATCCTAAACCAAAAATATAAGTACATAAGTTGTTATATTGTAACTATTCTGATGTGAACATTTTGTCCTTATTCAATGAATCTCGCTCTAAGAAACTTCACGACACGTTTCAAACAGGGCATTTTATGAAGTAGAATTTCACTTGGGATTATCCTTTCAAGTTTACGGCCCGTTTTTATTGTTTTCGGTTTGGTTTGGGGACGGAGGGTTTTATGTCGAGTCCTGATCCAGCTACCGATTTATATGGCAAGGCGCTTGTAGTGTTAGGCCTAAATAATTAGTGTTAGGCTATGTATATATTTTTTCTAGTTTAATTCTACGCTTTTCCAGTCTGTTATACTATACAATATAATATTAGATTTTTTCATATGTCCTACTGAATACCACGTACTGTACCCTACATGTAGTTATTAATATTGTTCTAATCACTCTAGAAATATATGTATAACTTGTGCATAATGTTAAAGGGACTGGCCCAGGCTAAAGTCATAAAAAAATCGGTGATTTTATTTCGAGTTCTTAATATGACCATATGATGTAAGCATGTACATAGACTAGAACTGCAAATTTTTATAATTTTTGTGCTGCGCATTCACCAGTTAGGCTAGATATAGAGACGAAATTCCTGATTTGTAATTATTGACAACCATGTCAAAAATAAGAAATGCGGGAATTTCGTCTCTATATCTAGTCTAACTGGTAAGTGCGCAGCACAAAAATTATAAAAATTTGCAGTTCTAGTCTATGTACATGTTTACATCATATGGTCATATTAAGAACCCGAAATAAAATCACCGATTTTTTTATGATTTTAGCCTGGGCCAGTCCCTTTAAGGTTTCTACGCTTTCCAGAGTGTCTGTTTTGCTACTATGTATAATAATAGGTCGAAGTTATTTGGTTCAAGGAAAAACAGTGTTCGTCTACATATCATGGTAATTCTTTTAACTTTATTTCCAGGCATAATGTAGCCCGACCTTAAACAAATTACAATACATATTTTTTTCTGCTTTGGTTTTAGGGACATGTCCTCTATGACAGAAAAAAAGTCCTAATGAATCTTCCCAGGCGAAATTTGTGAAAATCGTCATAGTTTGACCCTACCCCCAATCTTTTCTACAAATAGGGGGTGAGGTTACGCAAACGTCTGTTGTTCCTATTCTTCTTTACCAATCTACACATGCAATATACCATCTAGAAGGTAATTAAATTTTCGTTCTAATGATGTATTGCATGATATTACATGATGATTCGCCATATCTATACTTTACTTATGTTTTCTGAACGCAGAAGTGTATTTGCTTAAAACTGAGTGTTATTCAGATCTGTACATGGCATATATATTTTTAAATTAGAGAATATTGCAGCCTTCTTTTCGAAATGCATGTATTTAGCCTGGGCTGAAATATAAAACATTGAAATTTGCACGGCATGAGTGCAAACATGAGTGCAAATTGTTTTTTGCGCTTGTTTTTACATAATTTGGGTGTGGTGAATTCGAATATGTCCGTTGACATTCTATCTTTGGTGTCATTCACCTTCAAATAAGCAAAACAAAAAAATTTAAAAATGTTTACCGCCAACACACAAATAAAAGCTGTTTTCATGCACGTGGAATATAATATCATAAACAACATTTGTTTAATGGAAAACTAAAAAATAGACTTCGTAATACGGCATATCAGGTTGCAAGGCATTCGAAACTGTATTTATTTACAGGACATATATATTCTAACATGCTTAGATTTGCTTAATTATCAAAAAATGAAATACATTTTTTATAGTAAATATGTAAAATGGCGTCCATATTGGATTTTACGTTAAACTCTAGGTCAGAGGATGAACAATAAACACCAGAAATTGTGTTTTTTTCGGGCCCCAAAGTCATACAAAATCTAAAAATTGAGCAATTTCGAGGCACAAATAATAAAAGATGTTTTAGTTACATTTTGATACTCATTTTGTTTCTTGTTCATATTAAGGTGAATTTCGCGGCCATTTTGAATTTTTTTATTCAAATTGACTCGTCAGTAACTTTTGATTCTGGTCCACTATGCTTACACAAATAAATCATACTGTTGTCAACATTTTTAGCGTTATACTTATAGTAACAGTAGATATATAAAAAACGACGGAAATCTTGTATTTAAAAGTCAAAAAAGGGTATTTCTTTCCAAAGACACTAGAAAAAAAAATAAAAAAAACCTTGCAGAAATCATTAATTGTGCTTTCTTGTGCGAAAAAATGTAGAAAATACGGGGGTTTCTCTTTACATTTTGGCAGACATTTTGTGTTTTGCTAATTTGAAGATGGAGATCACCAAATATAGAATGTCATCCGACAGATTCGAATTCAGCACAAACAAATTAAGTAAAAACAAGTGAATAAAAAATTATACACAAAAAAAATACACAGCCCTTGCTAAATACAAATATTTTCATGTAAGGCTTCAATATGTTTTCATTAAAAAAAATATATGGGACATTTATAAATATAAATTGCAATAATTTTGAATATACACACATCTAGGTTCAGAAAATATAGACCAGATATGGATATGTCCAATAATTGCATTTTCTTAAGTCGTTTTCTTCCCCCATGTTGAATCATTTGTTTTGTAGTTCATTTTGATTATTTATAATGAAAAATCGTGTTTGAGCGTATATGGAGAGACAACTACTTACTCTACTGCAATGTGTGATATACCATAAGAACAGGAATTTAATTATCTGTTTTATGTGCAGATGGGAAACCAAAACATCAACGACAGACGTTTGCGTAACCCTACCCCCTGATTTCAGCCAGGTTTGGGGGTAGGGTCAAACTATGACGATTTTCACAAATTTGGCCTGGGAGGATTCTTTAGGACTTTTTTCTGTCATAGAAGACATGTCCCTGAAACCAAAACAGAAACAAAACCTTGTATTGCAATTTGTTTAAGGTTGACCCCTTTTTTTCTCGTAAAATGCCTGGAGTATTAGTTATTATGTATATCTTAGTTTGTTTATATGTATCACGACAAACTTGATTTTAAGTGTACATTATCATGTATAATTAGTTTCATGTGATTTTACATAACAAACCTGTTGGATATACATGTTGCATGTACATGTACATATTTATTTTTTATGACTTTTGCTGTGTCACTAAAACATCTGTCTGTCTTTCTGTCTACACTGTTTCCGCCTCTAAAGGTCGTGCAATGTTTAGGCATCGGCCATCCCAATATTGGATCTAGTATTATATAAGTCAAACCCGTTATAACGTCCTGCAAATCCGCTTTAACGGTCTACTAATTGACTACTAATCAGTTATAATGGTCTACTAATCCGTTATAACGGTCTACTAACTGACTACTAATCCGTTATAACGGTCTACTAACTGACTACTAATCCGTTATAACGGTCTACTATCTGACTACTAATCCGTTATAACGGTCTACTAACTGACTACTAGTCCGTTATAACGGTATTCTAATCCATTATAGTGGTCTACTAATATGTTATACTGATCAGAGTAAGTTATACCAAATTAGTACACCGCTTAACGGATTACTAGTCCGTTGTAATGGATTAGTAGTCGGTTGGTAAACCATTATTTAAAACCGATCACTAGTCAGTTATTTTAGACCGTTATAACAGATTAGAAGTTCGTAAAATGGGATCAGTAATCCGCTATAGCATATTAGTAGTCTGTTAGCAGATTATTATTATTTTAATCCTAGATGCACTTCCGTACAAATCCAATAGTTTTTAATAATTTGTTTTATTTTATCTGACCCAAATCAAACTATTACCAGTGATATTAGTTAGGCGCGGCCTGTGTATATATCAATCACACTTTATCAGCAATCTGCACTCCAAATTCTAAATATCCAGTTAATAAAGATTTTGACAATTCTGCTGACTCGGTTATACTATTATTTGAATTAATTGAAGGCTTTGTCCACAAATGCATGGCTAAAGATATCGCAACACTTATAATGTTGCATTAAAGCCAATAAAGATACTGATCTAATACATTATGAAAATCCTTGTAGCTTTGTTTTCTGATTTTTCGTCTGGTGTTTCAACACACTATAGTCGCGAATATACTTTTTCTGATTTTCTCGAATTTGTTTGAAACCTTTATTTAATTGATATTTATTATCCTGTTCAAGTTAAAAATGGCACCATTGACATAAATCCAGAACAGATGGATTGTGTTACAATTTATTATAAAGCAGTGTTAAATTATGAATAATGATTATAATTACTAAACTTCTTATGCAAACTCTAGTTATTTTTCATCAATATTCTATTTTATTAGTCGTCCTATTATGCGACTGTTTGCTCTATATCGCTGTACAAAGCATGTGGCAAATATATATAACCTAATTAATTGTGTTTTAGATAGGTTCATGGCCTTGACCATGACATATAAGCTGCAGCATGTCTTATTTTATATACAATAATGTTGACTCCGAGGTCTAAAAGTTATAGCCTATATAAATTGCTCATAGATTTTGTTCCAGTTTCATTCCGAGACTAAAATTTATACTAATTGATTATTAGCAGATGAGCATTGTCCATTTTCCAGTGAAAACATTCTGACAAACGGACCTCCTGACTAAACGCGAGGCACCGCTCTAACATCACAATGATTTTGATTATATCCCGTAGTGAAAACAATGGTCTGGAAGCACGTTTCTTCAAATGCTTTATTGTTGACCCCATACAAACAGAAGTACAATAATTTTATTTTTTATTAAACAAGATACATTGACCCAATGTTGGTTTAATATAAGTCCAAAGTCACCGACGCTGGACCAGCATCTCCCCAGCACAAGCCCAACCTCTCATATGCGGCAGGTTATCAGTTAACGAGATGCTGAAACAATGTTGGTGTAATGTTAGCCCAGCGTTGCAGACATCTCGCGTTTTCTGTGATACACTCATTGAGTGTTTGTTTTGACGTAGCCTTGTCTACATGTAAACACGTAAACACTGATTTGCATCAAATCCCTGCACTCACAAGAGGCCTGCGTGGACGTGGACAGAGTAATCATAATATCCACATTATTTACCTATTCTGATCAAACTTTAAATCATTTTTGAATAATGCTAATAATAACCATATAATAGGCATATTCTGTTACCGTATTATGCTCATAACATTTGTTTGAAACAAAATGTTTGTATTCCATACATTTCCTTCTCACCTACACAATTTTTTTATTTACCCATGGTGACTGTAACAGTCGTCTACGTAGGGGGGGGGGGGTTCTATCGTCGTTGTCACCACAGAAAATCAAAGTTCTGATACTCTGATCCCTGATCTATAGCACACACGTTTGCAGTCTCATTCACAATTATTGACAACCTTCCTCAAAAAAATGTTTATCATATGTTTTTGGGGGGAGATTCAGATACAAGCTTGAAATGATATAATAATTTCCATAAATACCCACGTCAATATGCCAATATCCTCATCTGAAGTAAAAAAAAAAGTTAAATTTACGCCTATTATAGTTACATAACAGTTTACGAGTAAAATATTACAGCTAGAAAATGGCTTGCTCCACATTTGCTCCCACAAAATCACAAATTATCTAATATTATGTTAGATAATAAGACTGCTTCGTGCCCAGTAAACACAAAACATTTGTATAACATTTATGCAACGTCGGCCCAACATCTTCGACGTTGGTCCAACGTTGTATAAAATGTTATACAAATGTTTTCTGTTTATTGAGTGACTCTCTCATCACCTGTATTATAGATGTAATGAGAGAGTTATATGAAACAGTATACATGCTTATATACTCCTTGTTACATCTCACTTGCCTCATCAGACAATCTACACAGGGAATTATTTTCTCATAAGTTATATCACCCTGGGATCGATTTCCCGAAATTCAAAGTTGTGGGCGCCATGAGCTAATTAGGCGTTGACCCGATGCCGCTGTTGTTGTACGCCAGCTTCGTAGTCCTCGGTTAGGTGAGAATCAATAGTGGGCGGCGTTTGTTATGTAAAGTCATGAGTTGTGCAATCCAGAAAAAGTGTACGTTTTCAGTTTCGTTTTTATAATAGCTGATAATAAGTGCACTACAATATTTTGTTTATTGTGATATATACTTTGTTAAATTGAGATCACTTCCCTGGCCCTTTAATCTTCTATCCATGTGTTGCGTAATTGTTCGTCATTTTTCATGTTTTATGTAGCATGTATGCTGTATTAGCGGTATTCACGATTTGCTCGTAAACTATTGACAATATTAGGAAGGTAGACTTATGTGGTGGTGGTAGTAGTAGTGGTAGTAGTAGTAGTAGTAGTAGTAGTATTAGTAGTAGTAGTAGTAGTAGTACTAGTAGTAGTAGTAGTTGCAGTAGTAGCAGTGGTGGTAGTAGTAGTAGTAGTCACTTTTCGGCATTTAGGTGGAATTGTAATTATGTTAAAACAGTCCAGTCCATTGAGGAGATGAATGATATACATATGATGACGTGAGGGTGGGGTGGTAGGGCATGGTTGGTTATTAAGTGTTTTTCTTCACTCGCCCTATAAGGGATTCTGGTCATATCTAGGGGATTTACCCCCAGACATGCCCAGATCGCCAAGATTTCTGTTTCGATATGCAATTTAATGAAACACCATGACCTTTTGCACAGACATAATATCAAACACTCTATTGTGGGTAAGTTATGGTCCTACCACGGCCACACCGGTGCCTGCACCGATGTGAATGCGAGAGCTGCATTGGCACCGCTGTTGAGTGGAGGAACCAGGGTATACTCATGGCCATCCAAGATTATAACCAGGCACGTGGAGGCTGCCGCTTCCCTTGGATGATCGCTGTAGACCATGCTTCTCTACCATGCCGTACATAATTCAACGTATGGAACAGATCCCTAATAACTTGCCCCAGGTGTGGGCGATCGCACAAAGATTATAACCAGACACGTGGAGGCTGCAGCTTCCCTTGAATGATCGCTGTAGACTATGCTTCCCTACCATGCCGCACAGAATTCGACGGATGGTACAGATCCCTGATAACTTGCCCCATGTGTTTGCGAGCGGTACTACTACTAGCAACCATCCCAGTACCCCAGGGCAACTTATCAAACTATTGGCTTACACGTAGACTTAGGCCTATATAATAGCGTATTAACGGGATTGTGCTCCCAACAGTCGATTAAAAGAGAATGTTTTAATGCTGGAACAGCATCGGAGACCCCAGCATTGGCGATGAAAATGCGTTGGAACATACTTAGAGCTGTATGAGGCAGAATACTTAACAACCCATATCTCACCTAACACGAGATGTTTACCCAGTGTTACAATGATGTTGGTCTACCGTCGACGACTCTGACCCAACATCATACCAATTGTTGGTCAACGTTCAGTGCCTGCTGGGAAAGATACACTCCTCGCAGATCCAGACAGTCAATCCATAAATGTGTTGACGGATGAGAAACAACAAAAAACGGGCACCACGCATCTTTTAACATATGAATCCAGTTTGACATCAGCGTATTATTTTATATTAGCATGAGAGACTCATGATGGTGAGGTACAAGTAGCTTAGTTCTAATATATTTCCATTTGCACAAACACTTTTCGGTATACTGATACTAAAAATATATAATAATAGCTCCAAACTAAGTAGCTACTTGATACTTTCATATATCCGGCCTGCGTCATAATGCAGAATGTGCAAGCGAATGTCACCTTCAAGCAATAGTTTCACGTACTGTACATTTATAGTCGATTTTGCTATGGAATCATATCAACTAAAACACACATAACACCACGTTTAGAACAATAATTCCCAAATCTGGCAAATCTGGCAAATTCCAATACGGCGCGGTTAATATATATTTTTTTAGCACTGGGTCTCATCCCCAGCCAAACGGTCACCCTCTGTTAACAAGTTTTCCATTGATACTGAGATAAAAAATTATCATGTAATGTGATAATGTGAATTATTTACACAATCACCAAAGACGGTTATGTAATATCACCATGTACATTTATATTGGTAAGAAAAGTAGACCAGTATAGAGTTTCAAAGTTTTAACACTGGTATTCATAATCCTGGAATGTCGCCTTATATAATACTTATACGGTTATAGGAGAGAGGCCTATTTACCACTGTAAAGACTGTTTTACCAACATTTGCGAAAAATTATAAGTAAAAGTATAATCTCGCATGTAACCTTCTTACATAGCATAATTGAGAGCATTAGATACTAAAAATAATGTACATTTAGGGATAGATTTATTTGAACGAAGAGAGGTTTAGTTTCAGCACGATGTATTTCACAACATTGCAAAAAAGATATATTTTTAAGAACACAGCTAGAATAACCAAAGAGACAAAAATCTCCCAAAATGGCAGCAGGTGAAAAAGCGTGAAGCACGTTGTGAACTTCAGGACGCTGCTGACTGACACCGTCTGGAAGAAGCGCTGTCTGGTAGAGTAAAACATTTATGACTTGTTGCCGGTCAGAGAGAAATAGAACTGCCAGCCTGCTCATCTAGAAAACACAATGCTGACACAACGTTAGTTTTAAGTTGGGCCAGCGTCGCGGACGCTGGCCCAACATTAAACCAACGTTGTACTTGAATCATCTTGCTCTACGTGTCGGCGCCTGTGGTGCCGCCGTGGTGCCGCCGCACTCGCAACCGTTAGGGAGCGAAATCGGCCGAATTGCCGGAATAAATGAGATGACCTGAGGGTCAGAGGGTTAGAATGTCATATAGGAGTGATGACACTCCCACCCTTTGAACCCCAGGCTTTCCCCATTTACACCTTCCAAATTAGCTCAATTTTGTGTTCTCTAGACCGTGATGTTTCGCGTGCACTGATCGATCGGCATTAAACCGACATCGTCTGTGTTTTCATTCCCATAGAGAATGTGCGAAAATAGCCACATGAATTATTGATAATTTTTAGCATAGACGTAAATCATTGATTATTATCAGCATGGACTTAAATCATTGATTGATAATTATATTAGGAGTTCAGATGCATGTGCCAGAGATCTTGCAATAAAACGCTATTGGCTTTATTTTTAACTTGAATATGTCTAAATATGTCATTGACTGTGGCTATAGTCTCAATCATGGTCTCCCGGCTTCTTGCTACATGAATAAGCCACATTATTGATTATCCTATATGTTTGTTGAAATTTTGCAGAAGTAGTAATTTAATGTTTCTGTGTCTGAGCTCATCAATTAACTATACAAGAAGTATCGTCGCCTCGGAGCTAAAGGATCCTATCTGCCACTCTAACAAGTGTCAGATAGGATCCTTTAGCTCCGAGGCGACGGTATGTATATCTACGGTATGTATATCTACATAATACGAATGTACAAAGCTTCGTATATTCAATAACCATTTAAATGATGCATCAAAGCATCATGTTACATTCATGGAATAGTATTAAATTTCCCACATCTAAGGACTTAGAACAACACTTTTCAGGAAACTCTAAATTCATGCCTGGGATGGCTAACACTCAAATGCGCATTACATTTAAAAAATAGGTGGAAAAATCACTAATATATAAATAATTCTGAGAGGTGGCTTGGTAGATTCAGAGGCTATTTGTAATGCGTGAATGGAGATTCTATGAGGACATGGTAGATCACTATCGATACCCGATAAATCTCTATTAACAATTAAAACGCTTAATTAAATCATTTAAGTTTTCATCCACTTGAAATTGTGTCTCGCTACCGCGACCTACAACAATTTGAAAATCTCGGGTGTTTAAACGCTCATTTAATTCCCAATATCAGTTATTTGATCGGCTTATAAAATTGATTAAAAACGATTATAATCGTGTCTGTCGGGTTAAAACAGACGCGATGGATCACTATGCTGCCATGCAAAGACCAAAATATAGTAGCTGATTATCAGGCCTACATGTACTTGAAAGGTAAGCCATAACTGCTGTTTGCCATACATGGCGGTATACATCTTATAGGGAAGTTGAAGTTTGTAGTAGTTCCTGATGTGTTGCCACAGCTACACGTGGAGGTATAAGAGAAGTCCAAGGGTTGCTACATGTCGGTCGTTCTAAATTCAGTCTCTCACCTTTTTGCGAAGGGCATGTGAATGAGACAATATTTCATTATTATTTAACTTTATAGAGATCGTGGCAATCGAGAAACACTATTGAATATGATCCGATTACAATGTATACTTATTTTGCCAGTGTTTACTATAAACACTGCAATGCGTTACAATGTTTATTATGTTTAGTATAGTCAGAGTATTTTTGATAACCCCTTTTATTTCAGGCTCATACGGGATGTTAACCCTTTCAGCACGGGACCGACATTAGACGTCAGAATCTGACGTCTGTAGACGTCAGATTCTGACGTCTAAAGTCGATACCCTGAAAGAGTAAAATATTCAAATTTTCCGTATACCATATAACAGAGGTATTCAAATGGAGCGGAATGGGCTAACTAAGACATTTATAATAATTTCAAATTGTTTATATATAAAATATTTCAAAGCTTTAAGGGTCAATACATGATAATTCAGATAATTATTATTGTGTCGACCGTGTTTTGCAGAAGGATGTGCGGGTGAAGTATGACTTTGTGAGCATTGTTCTGCTCAATTCATAATACAAAGCTGCATGGTGTGTTTACATTAACCCTTTCACCACTAGTCACGACCAGAATAGTCGTTTTAAATATGTATCGTACGATCAAAAAACTGTTATTGGGAATAAAATGTGTGCATGGACACAAAGAGTTACACATGTTTGATCTTAAATTAAATATTAATAATTTTCACACACTTGAAGTTGTGGGTCGCGGTAGTGAAACACAACTTCAAGTGTGTGAAAATTTACGTAAGATAACTTAGCGAGGAAGGGGTTAAATGATATATAACGTGATTATCCTAATTAAATGGTTTCTCTTTTAACCCAACAATCACATGAGATTTTGGTGCCAGCACCTCAAGCGATCATCCAACATTTAATTAACATTGCATAAATATTTCAAATGGCCACAGTTCAACTGGCAGACTAACAAATTTAATTTTTGTCCAATTTATCACCAACCACAAATCAATTGTGAACCCGCTAAACCTGTTATCCTGGCACAATGTAACCTTTCTGTTTGACTCTCATGCTTCTGCACCACTCACAGAATGACTGACTGACTGACTGACTGACTGACTGACTGACTGACTGACTGACTGACTGACTGACTGACTGACTGACTGACTGACTGACTGACTGACTGACTGACTGACTGACTGACTGACTGACTGACTGACTGACTGACTGACTGGCTGACTGGCTGACTGACTGACTGACTGACTGACTGACTGACTGACTGACTGACTGACTGACTGACTGACTGACTGACTGACTGACTGACTGACTGACTGACTGACTGACTGACTGACTGACTGACTGACTGACTGACAATCGATCAATCGATCAATCAATCAATCGGTCGATCATTCAGTCAATCAGCCAGTGATTCTTTCTCCACACAAACCATTCATTTTCCACCTCTCCCCAATCATATACATTTTTTCCCGCAGACAGTGAGCACACTGTGGACTGTATAACTACATTAGCCTAGTTTTCCAGGACTAATCAGCAAATGAAGTGAACACCAGCCAATAGGTATTGATCAGTGAGAGTATTGAAGCGACGCGGGGCGTGCGTCCGCTGATTTTTCACCTGGTCATTTTTGCCTTGTGCTTCCCGGCATTTCTCAATGAAAGCCTGCCAGAATTGCTATAACAAACTGTCTGCAAGTAGTCCCCAAAGATCGGCATTTTAACCAACGCTCGCACAACGTCGGCCCAACGTCGAAGACGTTGGGTCGGCGCTGTGCGAGCGTTGCTTGACACTTCCCACTTGCCTGGTCTGCAACGCGTACACAACTGGCGCCCGGCCACGGTCCAGCAACACTTTGCTTTCAGCGGCGGAGACCTAATCCGTAAAAGACAACAGGGATCTGTCACCGTGGACGCCGCCGCAGACAAACACGATCGCGCTCGCGTCCGCGAATCGAGCACCAGGTGAGCGGGCAGAATTACCTATTTTACGAGCCGTCCCCCAAGAGGTGATCGCATGGCCTCGGTGCTGGAAGGCCCACAAACATCCACACGTACGCAACTTGACGTCTCCGCTTTTATTATTCACGAGGTCCCGGGTATAATCCGCGGAGGCATGCCCGGGATATCCAGTCATCATTAAGCGGGATCAGTAATCAATGTGGGACAACTTGGCCCGGTTCAAACCCGGTCCACTTTCTTCGTGCGGCTATTTTATATTTCATGGTGTTTTCGGGAACACATTGTACGGTGCCAAATGTTTTATTCTGCGCGGCCATTTTTTTCAGTGCTTTCATTTTTGCAGTCATTGCACTCATTGTTTATTCAGCACACTCAATTTTCATACAATGCCGGAGATATTGCAAAGTGTAGTGGCATTTCCATCTTATAATCAAGTATACTTTTCCAACTTTCTCTTCTTAAAATATATTACCCCTTTAACCGCCAAAGTATCCGATTGGAATTTTCACTCACTTGAAGTTGTGCCTCGCTGACGCGATCCACAACTTCAAGTGAGTGAAAATTATTCAGATTTGATAAAGTGGAGATAAACTATTTGGAGATCTTCTTGGTTGTTCAAAAGCTCGTATTTAATGTGCGAATAAAAAACTAAAAAACGAATATAATCGGGAACGATGGTTAGAAGATTTAACACACGTATAGGGCTAACAAATACAAAATTGCCCGTTTTTCGCGATAAGAAAAATGTGCGATTAGGCGTACGCATTTTAAAAATATGTAATTTTATTTCGATTGACCGATTATGCGTACGCATTTAAAAAACATGTAATTTTATTTCTATTGACCCCTTCAGTGGGGTCTCGTGGTTAACCTCTCGACTCAATAGCGTTTAGATAAAACAATTTTTATGTTCGTAATTTTGAGATCCTTTCATGTTGGCCTCCTAGCAGACAAATAACGCTGACCCAATATTAGACCTCAGCTGTTAGTCCAACGTCTGTGAAGCTGAACCAGCAATAGCCGAGCATTGGGTCAACGTCTCTTGTCTTAAGATATTCCATTTTCTTCCAGCAAATATAAAGTGTTCACCAGATGCTGACCCAACGTCTATGACGCTATATTCGTTATTATTCTGTTTTGAATCAGGTTAAATCACAGATATTGTAATTGAGAATGTGTGTTTAGACAAATTTTGAAATGCAAATGTTCGGACTCAAATATAAAACAATGTGACTAATTTTGACCCACTTGTGGGTCGCGGTAGCAAGACACACCTTAAAGTGGGTGAATTATTTTTTTTTACCTTAGCGCTCCGATGGCTAAAACAATATTGGATCCATATAATTATATTGTGTGCCAGGACCTAATACCTAAAACGAAGTCAATTCAAGTTTTCTGATGCACTGTACTCCCGTGCTGCAAGCAGCAGTACTGCTCGGCCCGTATTCTCGTACAAGTTACGATATATCGTAGGCTTCTGATTGGTCGAGATGGCCATCTCGACCAATCAGAAGACTACGATATATCGTAACTTGTACGAGAATACGGACCAGGTGTAAAACCAAAATACAATATCTTCTTACTTTACAAGTAAGTAGATACTGCCTTTTAGCTTTGCAGAGCAGAGTAGATTCTTACAATAAGCAGCTACAGCTGTTTACCTCTCAAGACAACCTAGATGTAGATGACACCGATGATACTAGAACTGTTCTATAGTATCCTTGATAACACCTTTCTTGGTTTAAAATGTATGGATAAATTGTTTTATCACCGCCTCCTTCACATAAATATGTGATTTTGTCAACCAAGGTTACCAAGCAGGGTGTTTTTCTTGGGCGTGTTGTGTAGCGGAGAATGATTCCACATACATATCGGGAATGTTTGTGGGATTAAAATATTTCATTTTCTTTCTACATACAGATTACTTTTTTCAAGCAACTCTTTTCATGGCGGTGTTGTTGACATCATAGCCAAACTCCCAAACCGAGCAGCTCTTTCCAGAAGAAAACTTCACTAAAACTAACATTTACCTGAGAACAAATATCCTTTACCAATCCACTCTAAAATAGGATAAGTTGTTAGTAAGTCCATTTATTTTCAGAGCTTGTACGTATCGAGTTTCTCTTGTATACAAGTATTGTGCCGTACAAACCAAAAGGTAGTATCTGCTCACTTTACAAGTGAGTTGATACTGCATTTTGACTTTGCAGAGCAGTACTGCTCTGAAAATCCCAAAAACAGTATGTGCTGATTTGAAAAGTAATCAGATACTGCCTTTTGTCCTTACAGAGAAGTATTGCCTGCCCTGTGGTGACTTCTGGCTGACAGCTCTGACACAGGTTTCCCATGCTGGGGTAGCATCAGGTTCACTTGTTTCCTCTTCACTCTCCTCCTCTTCTTCCCATTAAAATATCAAAAGTTGAAATACAGTAATGCAACTCAGCAAAAACAAAACATGTGTATAATATTTATACAATGTTGGACCAGGGTCGAATACGTTGGGCCGACGTTGTATAAAGTGTTGGATAAATAATGTGATATTAGCCCGCGGATGACTATTCTACTTTTATATATACATACTATGATTTGCTTTGCACCTGTCTAGGCCCTCCTACTATTATTATGTAATGGTTGTTTTTAATAATAATAATAAGTGAAACATCGTTGTGAGCAATGACTTCAATTGACAAGCAATTGTTCATTTTCATAAAAAATGCTTTCGGAATAAAAGCCGTATACCAATTTTCACTTTAGTATGATAACAACGGTCGTAGAGTTCGTGTCAAGTAACAGTTTTCGTGACGGCGGTCCAGACACACTCACTCGGACTGCGTTGGCCAATGCCGTCTTCTGTCACCAGGGGGCTCTGTGGTGGCTGCAGTACATTCCGCCAATTGGTTGTGTTGTGGTGAGGTGTAGCGACGCGCCAGAAGCCCAATAGACCAGACAACAGACATCACACAGCCGCCGACCAGCAACCATCCACTCTGTCAACCACCAACACGGACCAGGACAATCACTGAATACCTCGGTGCGATAAAGTAAACTCCAGGTCATTATGTGCAGGCGTGTGGCCATGCAGGCAACCAGAGATGGTCAGGAGAGTAGATGCTTTTCCTGCTCATTATATCACAGGCAATGTCTACTCGTTTGTCATTGTACATGCATGCTGATTGACATCAGGTAGATGTGTCTTCTCTACTAACGTTGTAACTCCTACAGTGGTGACCAAGGGATATCAGACATCTGCAGGTGAAGGGTGCCTTATCAACCGGTGTTCCACGTTTCGCCATGGCAGGCTGGACAGTGCGGGGCATCTGGTTCGGGGTGATTCTGGTGGCGCTTCCTGGTCTGTGGCTCACCGGAAGTCTCGTGGCTGCTCAGGACTTACCCAGCAAAGAAATACAAATGGATGGGAAGATTATCTTGGGAGGCCTGTTCCCCATCCACGAGAAGGGAGCGGATGGCAAGATGTGTGGCCCTGTGAAGGAGGAGAAGGGAATACAGAGGGTAGAAGCGATGATGTTCGCCATAGACCAGATCAACGACGATCAAAGCATCCTGCCCAACATCACGCTGGGGGCCAAGATACTGGACACCTGCCTCAGGGATACCTACGCCTTGGAACAGTCGCTGGAGTTTATCAAGGCTCATATGAGTACCATGGACGCAGTCAAGTACAAGTGCTCGGACGGGTCTGAACCCGTGGCGCGTGATCGGCATCCTGTGGCGGGAGTGATCGGTGCCGCAGCCAGCCCCGTGTCCATCATGGTGGCCAACATGCTCAGGCTGTTCAAGGTCAGATAAAAACACAAAAGGCAATAATTGATTACTTGAAAAATAAACAGTCAACGCAGTCCCAGTAAACAGAAAACATTTGTATAACATTTGTACAATGTTGGACCAACGTCGAAGACGTTGGGCCGACGTTGTACAAATGTTATACAAATGTTTGGGTGTACTGGGGTTTGTTTTTGCACGGCAAATAAGCTTTATACCCCCTATATCTGTACAACACTGACCCATATGACTTAGCGTGTGCGAAGCCATTGAAAAAATACAAATAAAACAAACTGCATGTAAACTTTTGAAAATATTTCTGGAAAGATTCATTCCAATCGGCTGTAGACTGACATGAACGACAAATAATGATACAAAAGTTAGCCTTCAAAAAAATTTTGAAAATATCTCTGGAAAGATTCATTCCAATCGGATGTAGACTGACATGAACGACAAATAATGATACAAAAGTTAGCCTTCAAAAGAACATTCCTCTTCCATACCAGTTTCTTTGCTGTGGGGCCTTTATCTATTTGATCATGAATGTGACATCATCATGACACTCTGAAATCAGGCAGACTGAAAAAAAAAGTTTTTATCAAGTTTTTTGTCATCACAGAAAGTAACATATTGTCCCGGTGATCATTTTGGTATCAATTTTCCGAAAAACTTAAAGTGAAACTTAATGAATTTGAATATATTGCTTTGCGTCGCTTTCTGCACATTAAGACATTAAGACAATACCGCGAAGGAAGGAAACTCAAAGTCGGAACTATGCCCTACTTTTATTGAATGCCTTCAAGGTTTAAGCTATCCAGGCCTTTGAACAGGTTGTAGCAATGTACATTATATGCACAACCACGATAATGCACATCCCAACATAATTTAAAGTCAGAGTTTAGAGCCACAACCGAGCCAAATGAGCCTTCCGGCCCAGACATGACTTAAAGGTAGCCACATTGAAAAAATTATATGTTCTATTTGTGTTATTCTACATAATAAAACAGTCTAAATTTGATTTTTTTTAGTTTTAAACATGTTTAATCTCAATTTTTTATATGACATAGTTATATTTCTCGCTAAATGTGCATAACAAAATTATTGTGTAAATATAGGCGTTTCTGTGATGAACGTCACAGATTTCGTCACATTATATTTACACAAACGTTCATTAATAGTAACATTTAAAGTACAAGCTCAAATATGTTCAAAAAATTATTTACATCTAAGTCGATCCCCGCGCTGAAAAAGTAAAAATATTGTTAATGGCCGCAGACCCATAACATATGTATTGAAATGAAGCAGAAAGAGTTAACTAAGACATTTATGCTGACGTCAAATTGAAAAAAAAAATTTTGGTCTTCATAATTATACAGAAATATTTCAACGCTTTAAAGGTTAAAGGGTTAGGATATGGGTAGCTACCCAGTAAACACTAGATTTTGACCCAATGTTGTTTTAATGTTATGACAACGTCGCAGACGGTAGCCCAACATTTAAACAGTGTTTGTTAGACGACGTGTGTTTCGCCTTCACATTGCGGTTTATACTCTCGAGTCACTAATTATACTATACACAGGTCACTAATGATGGGTCTTGTCTTCTCAGACAATTTACCTTCATTACCAGGTCTTATACTCTGTAATACATAAACTGGGCCGTATTCTCGTACAATTTACGATATATCGTAAGCTTCCGATTCGTCGAGATTGCCATCTCGACCAATCAGAAGCCTACGATATATCGTAATTTGTACGAAAATACGGGCTACAGTAACAGTTTTCTGTTCACTTGAAAAGTAAGCAGTTACTGCTTTCTGCCTTTCGGCCTGCGTGAACATTCACGTGTTAACCCTTTAACCACCGGTGCCGCATATATTCGGGTTTTCATTTTTTATTAGCACATTAAGGACCACCTTTTAAACATGTTAAAGATAAAATATGACATTAATCAACACTATTTGAAAACAGTTGACCTCCATTTTGTCAAATCTGAATAATTTTCACTCACTTGAAGTTGTGGATCGCGTCAGCGAGACGCAATTTCAGGTGGGTGAAAATTCAGATTGAATAATTTGGCGGTTAAAGGGGTAATCCTTTCAGCGCGGGGACCGTCTTTTTAATTATACGTCAGAATCTGATGTCTGTAAACGTTTCAGTGCGGGGACGAATTAAAACATTTATAATGGCCGTACACCCATAACATAGGTATTCAAACGAAGTGAAAAAATCTAACTAAGACATTTATGATCATTTTAAATTCAAAAAACCCTTTGGTCTCTATGATTTATAAAAAAAATCAGCGCTTCAAGGGTTAATCAGCGTGATCAGCGTTTATTAGTCGTTTTTTCATTTATAACTGGAATTATTATAACGCAGTTAGTAATATTTACGACAATGTCTTGGCTATGTTTTTTTTAATCAATTACATACGTGTAATTATGATATAAAAAGCTACATGATGCAATAGTGCGACAACGGCGTGCTTGTTAAATTATGTAATTAAATTATTTAAATTAAATCATTTGGCGGTTAAAGGGTTAAGGGGGTAAAACAGCAACTAATAACATAAGTAAAATAGTTAAATTATTTTTTTGTTCTTTTTGTCCCAATATATTGTGGGACTTAAACAACAAAAGTAACTAGGAAAAAATGATGTATATTATCATAGTGTTTATTAAAAAAATAAATAATTTAATTCCATCACACCAATACAATTTCCAGCTTCAACTGAATGAAATCTACACAGTAACCTATTACAATCAGCATTAAGAGTTTTAGAGCCAGCTCAAGATATTTTTTTTAATTTTTTAAATATTTTCCACGCATCAAAAGTTGTATCTAGCTAATAACGAAACCCTTTAAGTGTGTGAAAATAGTTGTAATCGTGATCGGGCCTCAAATGTTTAACCTGAAATAAAGGCAGTCAAGTAGTACTATATATAACGCACATATTATCATGATTATTATGCTGGATGCATTTGATCAAAATTTAATATATAATTTGGTTCGACAACTATACCTGCAAACGTTTCTAAAGAAGACTTAATTGACAAGCGATACTCCCAATCCTCTAATTCTCTAAAACGATTTGGCATATATGTTTTTTGTTTTTGTTTAGTTTACATAAATACCCCGGTATTTTCAACTAAACTACTAAATATTTCTGAATAAAATCAATTACAATTGGAAACTGTAGGAGATAACAGCAAGGAAAAATAAAAAATGTCCAAGCGGTGGCCATTTTAAATCTGTTCTGAGCCATTTTCGATCTCATCTGGGGGTCTGTATGTTGAACACATACGCCAAGTTTCAGAGTAAAAAAATAAAATACGCGAGTCAATAGCGCTTACATAGGAGCGTGAACAGACAGACAAACGGTTACATGCTGGATACATAATATTTAATATTATATTATACTAGTCAGCATCAGGTTTAAGTTTAGTACAGGAATGTTGATGGTGCATATATGCCTATTATCCGATTTTGTGTACGTCATATGATGAACAGGAGTGTTGATGGTGCCTATAGGCCTATTATCTGTGTACGTCATACTGTGTACAGGAGTGTTGATAGTATAGGCCTATATTATCTGCGTACAATAATGTTCATCCTCCACTAGTCTGTGATACATAATACTGTGTACAGGAGTGTTGATGGTATATTATCTGCGTACAAGAACGTTCATCCTCTGCCATTCTGTGGCACGTCATACTGTGTATAGGAATGTTGATAGTATATAATCTGTGTACATTAATGTTCACGCTCAATCATTCTGTGTTACGTTACTGTTTACAGGAGTGTTCATGGTATATCATCTGTGTACAAAAATGTTCGTGCTCCATCATACTGTGCTACATCATACTCTGTACAGAAATGTTGATGGTATACAAGAATGTTCTTGCTCCATCATTCTGCTGTACGTCATACTGTGTACAGGAGTGTTGATGCTGCAGCAAACACAAGACTTCGATCCGATGTTGGATCAGTGTTGGGCAAGCGTCGTAAACGGTGGCCCAATATTGGATGCTAGTCTTGCGTTTGCTGGTTACATAATATTTACCTGTGTGTGACAGATACACACAGCACGTCCGTTTTTTCGCACCTATTTATTTGTGTGCGGATTCTGGATCAGCCGTCGGCGTGACGGCAGGCACCGTGTCCGGATCAATAGGATCCAGTCGCACAGTCCTCATAGTTTAGGCCTCAACGGGAATAACGTGTCTTATAAATATGTCACTTTATGAAGTGACATACAGCACCCTTTATTACCAAGAGTACATACAGTTTGAGCTGGTTGATTTGTCATAAATTAGTATTTAGTATCGTAATTAGTATTTCTCATTCATCTGAAGCTGGAACTGCTGCGCAATTGCCAGCTTCAAACGTGTTTCTATTTGTGAGAAATATACAGCTCAAATCTCGGTGACATTGTATTCGCTCTTAGCCCTTTAACCGCCGGTACCGCATATATTCGGGTTTTCATTTTTTATTAGCACATTAAGTACCACCTTTTAAACATGGTAAAGATAAAATGTGACACCAATCAGCAAGATTTGATAACGGTCGACCTCCAATTTGTCAAATCTGATTAATTTTCACTCACTTGAAGTTGTGGATCGCGTCAGCGAGACACAACTCAAGTGGGTGAATATTGAATAAATTGGCGGTTAAAGGGTTGCTCTGGCTTGGAAACGTAGGCTATGCAGGCCTATAGCAGGACAATGCTTAATCATCGAATGTAGCTTCCATACCACGGAAACTACCTCTGCTGTCAGGGTGGGGTTCATTGAACTCTTTGCCCCTTTAACCGCCGGTGCCGAATATATTCGGGTTTTCATTTTTTTATTAGAACATTAAGTACCATCTTTTAAACATGTTAAAAATGAAATATGACATCAATCAGCAAGATTTGAAACGAGCTGACCTCCATTTTGTCAAATCTGAATAATTTTCACTCACTTGAAGTTGTGGATCGCGTCAGCGAAGCATGGGTGAAAATTCAAATTGAATAATTTGGCGGTTAAAGGGTTAATTGGCATTTTTTAACTGCTCACTGAATTGTACTTTATAACAGGACGAAAAATTCTCATTACATAATTATTAATTATTTAATAGAGAAATTAAAATACTTATGCATACTTACACATTTCACTACCTACTTACAAGAAGTATTTTGGTGATGCAATGGGCTATAATGTTGTTCGCGAGTTTGCGAGATATTAAAGAAAAATAAACTATGCATTTTGTATTTATACAGTAAATAAAATTATGATTCTAAATTTTAATATCGTCTTTTGCGAGCTGAATGGTCCTATCTGCCACTTATTTAAGGGGAGCATGGGACCCTTTCGTTTTGCTAGGACGATATAACATCAAATAAATCTGTGGAAACTCATGAGCGCCTGAATCTACAAAAAAAAAACAATTAAAACGATTATAATACTCAAAATGATGTGCAGATTTTATTTTATCCCAGCTTCTAATAATTATTCAATCCGACAACGAACAACACACGAAAGTAATGGATTATTCATGCTGATAGCATGCTGCTATTTAATTTGACATCAATTATGGAGTGATTTTTTTGCGCAATGGTGCATAATTCAGTGATACCATCATTAACTTACCAGCATGTTGCCATATTATTAGTGAGATATATCATAGATAGAAGTATACGTCTACATGCCGCCTGTATAATGAGTAAAGCGCAAAACGGGCGAACGCGAGAGCGAACACGTGGATGACAACAGCATGCGAACAGATACGAAATTCGACGTTTGAACCGTTTGTATCATTGCATATATATAATGCTCAAAACTGCTCATATATACCATTCCATTGACAAACATCCGGAATTCACTTAAAATCAGGAGATAAAGAGTCGGGTTTGAGACCTGTAGTCACAGATATATAGGCTAAAGTGGGTCCGAATGAAGATTGCGATGGCACAGACAACCTCCGTGCACATGATCTTTGCACGAAGGGTGTAAATGGTAATATTTCGTCAGTTTGGAAGTGAAATGGTATATTTTCCGCTTTAAAACGTAGAAAATACACTCTTTTTTCCTTTTGGTCGATTTAGAACCTTAGTTAGTTTCCCATTGTATACGTACACAAATGCGGCCTGGGTCCCGTTCCATTAACCTTTTAACCGCCACATTATTCAATTTGAATTTTCACCCACTTTAAATTGTGTCTCGCTGACGCGATCCACAACTTCAAGTGAGTGAAAATTATTCAGAGTTGACAAAATGGAGGTAAACTCTTTTCAAATCCTGCTGGTTGATGTCATATTTTATATTTACCATATTTAAAATGTGGTGCTTAATGTGCTAATAAAAAGTGAAACCCAGAATATATGCGGCACTGGCGGTTAAAGGGTTAAGAATCTGAAAATTCAAATTATCTTCACTTTCTCTCATTGCTATTAGGAAAGTTAAGGCGCACTTTGGTGTAGTTTTCTAATGAAAAAAATTAACATTTTTATTTGTTTGTTAAATCGTCTACATGGATGTTTGCTCAGGCGGGCTGAACGGGAACTTATGAATCGACCACACTGGCTGGCTGAGATTGTTTGAACGGAGATAAATTTTGTCTTTTAGCAATATCTGCACTATGTTAAAGATTGTCAATGCATGCGACAGTACTGCTGCGCACAGACAAAGGCAGTATTTGCCTACAAGTAAGCAGATACTGCCTTTTGGCTGTGCACGGCAGTAGTGTAAAATTCACTGACTTTCGTGAGTTTTACGATTTAGAAACTCGGCGTCAATGTCGAAGTTTCTATCTCTCGGTCATGGGAAGTTTCACGATCCCCTCACGGTATTGCGTCACACATGATCACGATACACTAACACAATTCATATCCACATGAGGACATCACGCTAAATTGTACAGCAATAAAACGCAATGCTGAGAAGAATGGTTTCCTAGGGGGAGCCACTGCCGCCGAGTGATAACACACCTCAACTGGTTTCACGTTATTCCCGGTGTCTCGACGATTATTGTCATAAATTCACAGCAGAAGTATCCCGATGAATGAATACTGTCTTAGAAAAAGGCCAACGTCGAAGACGTTAGACCGGAGTCGTATAAATGTTATACAAATGCTTTGTGTTTACTGGGATGTTGCGATATGATATTTAAGTACGGATGTCACCATTACAGAAAACACGAGTTGTTGAACCAATGATGGCTAAATGGGTGCGAGAGTGAGTGAGTGAGTGAGTGAGTGAGTGAGTGAGTGAGTGAGTGAGTGAGTGAGTGAGTGAGTGAGTGAGTGGGTGAGTGGGTGAGTGAGTGAGTGAGTGAGTGAGTGAGTGAGTGAGTGAGTGAGTGAGTGAGTGAGTGAGTGAGTGAGTGAGTGAGTGAGTGAGTGAGTGAGTGAGTGAGTGAGTGAGTGAGTGAGTGAGTGAGTGAGTGAGTGAGTGAGTGAGTGAGTGAGTGAGTGAGTGAGTGAGTGAGTGAGTGAGTGAGTGAGTGAGTGAGTGAGTGAGTGAGTGAGTGAGTGAGTGAGTGAGTGAGTGAGTGAGTGAGTGAGTGAGTGAGTGAGTGAGTGAGTGAGTGAGTGAGTGAGTGAGTGAGTGAGTGAGTGAGTGAGTGAGTGAGTGAGTGAGTGAGTGAGTGAGTGAGTGAGTGAGTGAGTGAGTGAGTGAGTGAGTGAGTGAGTGAGTGAGTGAGTGAGTGAGTGAGTGAGTGAGTGAGTGAGTGAGTGAGTGAGTGAACAAAGAAGGAGCTTTTAAATAATTGAATTAGAGAACCGATCTCAGTGGTGCATGCATCATGCATGAAAACATCCAAAAGGCGATCAACCCATGATTTTATGTCATCGCGTGAAATAGGAATGATGGTACATGATGAAGCCCAGTGGTTAATGTACATGCATGTTTGCCGCCCTAAATTACTAAAGGCAACATTGTATGTGTGGCCATATGTGCTGCTTTGTTTGATCTGGTCGTAATGTCCATGAATGATCCCCGCTGCCTTTCTAACAATCAGTCGTCATCATAATACACATACTCACTGGGTACACTGCAATGCACAAACAAACAGCAGTAACTGCTTACT
Organism: Flabesymbios commensalis; assembly: GCA_964017125.1. NCBI lineage: Eukaryota > Metazoa > Annelida > Polychaeta > Terebellida > Flabelligeridae > Flabesymbios > Flabesymbios commensalis. Next base: position 40,723,216 of record OZ024911.1, on the reverse strand, counting down.
ATTTAAGTAATAATATAACCCGTTATTGTTTTTTTGCCTTTGCAGGACAATGGAGATGTCGACCAGTGCAATTACCTGATACATATGTATATGCATGTTTTCGGCAACTAACATAGTAACGTATTCCCTTGCACAAGAAGAAAGTAGTTTTTCCAGCCACATTATGACAATAACCACGTATACATTTAGCCGGGGCGGGGGCCCTAGGGTAGTGGTTAGCACCGCTGCCTTTCACGCCAGAGTCCGGGGCTCGGTTCCCGGTCTCGGTGGTTTGAAAGAAACAAAATTGTTTCTTCCCCATCCACGTGTGAAAGTTAGTATTGTGGTGAGCCTCCGTGACCGAGAGGTAGCGTGCTCGGCCTCAGACCGCCAGGGCTCGAATTTAGAATCCTGTGTCTGGAGGACAGTGTCATCTCAATCATCTCACCATCCTCAGGAGGTTCTCCTGGCCCAGTTTAGCCTATATGTGCACAAAGGTGGCCTAAAGCCCGATTCATTTCATTTTACATTTAGCCGATTATTGCTACGAGGCAAGGTTGTTGAAATAAACTTAGCACTTGTAAACAGATTCTTGAATATTATTAACCCGCGAATAAAAAATGATGCTAATGTGGGCGACAGCAGCTCACAAAGTGTGGGACTGAGAATGGAGAGGCGTCATCATGGTCATGTCAATGGGGAGTGACTCCGTGACTGGACAAGTCTTTAATCTCATTCACTAAAAACGTTATGTTTTTATAACAATGATCACGTCTTGATCCCTAGACCTGTAGACAGAAGCAATTGTTGACAACAGCTGTGACGAGGAAAAAATGCAGTGTATGGAACGATAGCTGCCTGTTGAGACAGTGAATATATTTTTCACCTGACAACTGCTGATTGAACATTTGTTTCGCCCTGTAAATGCAGCGATGTAAATGTTGAAAACACCTGTAATTACAGAGGCTATATAACGTCCCCTTGGAGCTAGAAGGTGCTAAACTGCCACTTTGTAAAGTGGCAGTGTAGCACCTTCTAACTCCAAGGGGACGTTATCCAGGGATCGCATCCCGTTTGTCTAATATCACGGATCCGTGTACATGTGTGCGTGGGTGAGTAATGATACCGCAGCCACCCCTGTCTACAGTTTTGTAAGACTCGTTATTTTTTGTGAGATAAACACGATAAAAACACAACCCAGGTTCCCAAAACATGGGAATCAACTAGCACGGGATATAATAGAAAAGTCAATATTCGTTATTATCTCGTTATTATCTCATGTATCTCAGCAATGCAAAATCAGATTATGGGTTTGATTAATTGTGTAATACGCCATTCTCATCTGACCTGGAGTAAAAAATACAACATCATGCATCCTACATGACCAGGGTCCATATTATCGTACAAGTTACGATATATCGTAGGCTTCTGATTGGTCGAGATGGCCATCTCGACCAATCAGAAGCTTACGATATATCGTAACTTGTACGAGAATACGGGCCCTGCAGGTGATTAATGCCCCTAGCAAGCCAGGCGGCGATTCCACCACCACGTCCAAGACAATAAGAGGACGCAGTACTGGTAGTCAGCTCAGCCAAATTGTCGTTACATGGCGGATGAAAATTCACAAAATTGTGTATCACGCTCTCTTAGGACCCACTAATTAGCATTAGTCTAGGAACCCTTTTGAATTGTTAAAAGTGTTGATATAAAACGTAAAAATCTCAAATGGACGCCGTTTTGACCAATGTCAAATTTTCGACAGAATAGAATATATAAGCAGCTTCGTGATTCTTTTGCCTACTATAGGGTTTTCAAACATGCCCGACATAGTGGTGTGGCCAGAAATTATGTTACACATTGCATTGTGGGTAAAATTCAAGCTGGCTGCCACAAGGATAGGCCACTGAGTCCTTAAAAAAACCTGGTGTATACATCCGCCCTTTAACGCTAATCCCAAAATTTGATGCTAAACTATAGATAGGATTTTTACAACATCATGTGAGTGTGGTGTCAACTCTATTAGGACGTGATATGGTCTCCACCGAGGACGTGTTCGAACATTAGACATGTGTAAAAATGATGTAGTGGGGACATGATCAAAAAAGGGACGGCATTGACGCATAGTGACGAAGCCAATACTTGTCACAACTTGACTACAGTGCAGAGATCGACGTCAGGCGTCAGAATCTGACGTCTGTGGACGTCAGATTCTGACGCCTAAAGTCGATCACTGCACTGAAATACTTAGACATTTATAATGGCCATAGACCCACAACAGAGGTATTGAAATAAAGCGGAAAGAGTTAACTAAGACATTTATGATGATTTTAAATTGAAAAAGCCCTTTGATCTTCATGGCTTATATAAACAAATGGCGGCGATGTTTAGATTAAGCTCCCTCGTGGCATAAATACACAAGACGACAATATATTCTCAATAATCTTCATCGAACAAAACTTGTGTTCTCTGAAGCGCAGTGACGTCACCGGAAACCCTTCCGAATGGCTACATAATAAAAACAATGGTATAAAAGACCCCTCTCCATACTTCATTGTATTGACTAGCTCGATAAAAACATTGGAGGTCAAGGCTATTGAATTTCACAGAATACTACGTCGCACCAAATATTTTCTGAGCTGTCATTAATTCCGACATTGATCTCAAAACTTTTCTATCATATAAAATCACATATTCCCCCACAAGGCCCGCTACTCGCAGACTCCGAAGATGATAAAATCACGACATTTTCATCATCATAAATTTACGTTTGAAGGCGAAGACAAGGAGGAAAAACACGTGGGTGTTAGGATGACATTTAGCAAGTGTTCTTTAGTTTCTAATTAATTGCGATCAATTTTCAGCACATTCTGCGTGGGTATGGTACGTGATTTCTGGCTGAGATGTAAACACCCCGCGGCTTCACGTGTGAGGGCCACGCCCTGACAGGCGCCCGGCAAACACAGTACATTCACCCAATGCTGTTCCAATGCTGGGCCAGCGTCGAAGACGGTGGGCCAACATTGGAACAGCATTGGGTGAATGCCTTGCGGTTCACGCCCCAGAAATGATTTCTCAAAATTCACCAGATAATAATGATAATCACGGGAAGTGACTGCAGCGTCGTGGTCCACATCTTAACGCGAGATTACTTTTACCCGAATTGATGAATATTTTAGTTTCTAGACAATATTTTAGTTTCAGGTGAAATAAAATGCCATCGAACTTGATAAACTATTTAATTTTGTAGCCGCTCAGTTAACTCTTTTATCGACTATAGTCGTTTTAATAATGTTTTATTAGCCGATTAATTAATAACTGCATGGAATGAAATGAGTGTAAATATTGGGTCGCAAAATAAATAAAAATATGAGTAATTTTCACCTACTTGAAGTTGTGGGTCGCGGTAGCAAGACACAAGTTTAATTGGTTAAAAAAATAAATAAGATAACTTAAAAGGGTCAGCAAAGTAACTATTTTTAAAGTGTCTATTTTTCGGTAATATGAATAGAAAAAAGGGGAGATGATATAAAACATACATGGATCCAAGACAGGTGTACGTATGGGATGTGGCATAAATGTGGCGAGAACGATAGGAGTAATTAAGTAATCAGAGCTAGTCGTGCGTGCAGTTTTTCAACACAAGTCAAAGACTTCGAATCTTTAGAAAAAATCTGCACAAAATATAATAATTTTCCGAGGTTGGAGGTTGACCTTTATTGGTCCTTATTTCAAATTATTTATTGATTTATTTGACTTTCCAGTTAAAAGCATGCAAAAATGTTACAATATCATTATTATTTATTGATTTGTTTTCCATGTGATTTCGGACAAAGCATTTCAATCCACTCCGGACCAATCGATGGTGAAACATACTGTCACATGACGTGATCAGCCAATCACCACCCGTCATTCCGTTGATACGGCCACCTATCGAACACACGAGGTTATCAACGGCTGCACATTGTGAACCCCGCGGTCTGACCGAAAGGTATAGAGAAAAAAACACAGTTGAACGCGATAAAAATTGATTTGCCCGGTTCACTGCACCGACACGCAAAGGCAAACAGCAGTAACTGCTTACTTGAAAAGTAAGCAGTTACTGCTGTTTGCCTTTGCACTGCAGCGTAGTTTTAGTGAGGATGGCGCGTGGTTCACAGTCATTCTTCTTCTGGAGCCTGCTGGCTTTGGTCCAGCCTTTGCCCACGCCGAATTTTTGTTTCCGTAGATGTTTTGCCAGGCTTAGTACGGCAAAATGTATGTAGCCGTCCCAGCTGATATTTTTACAGTGAATATTACAGTAGGTCCATGCACTCGAAGAAAACCGTGTGAAATAAGACTTTCGTACGTTATTTGAAGATCAATATTTTACGCTGGAATCAATAAATGGGGTTTTAGGCCACATTTGCGCACGTATATAGGCTAAATTGGCCCAAGAATACCTACTGAATATGGTGAGATAAATGACATCACCCTCCATATAAAACAACATTCGTTCGAGCCCTGGCAAGCTGAGGACGAAAACGCTACCGCTCAATTACGTAGACTCCCCAACAATATGCAATTTTTATGACTGGTTAAGAAATAAATATTTTATTTCTTTGAAACCTAAACACAAACGCGGCAGATAAGCCCGCCAGCTCCGGCGTGACAGCCATCTGGCGCATCGACAGATCAGGGCCCTCGCCCTTTTACGTTACAGACGGTGAATTTTCAATTTGAAATCATTATAAATGTCTTAGTCAGCTCTTTCTTCTTTATTTGAATACGTGTGTTATGGGTTTTACGACCATTAGAAATATTTTATTTCTTTTAATGCGGGGACCGACTTTATACGTCAGAATCTGATGTCTACAGAATGATTGATCTCATCCTTATTCTACTTTGTATTATTTTATGACATACTACAATCAAATAAAGGTATATACGTTGATTCAATTATTAAAAATTATAAATGAAAAATACACTACTCTAAAAATCTAAACCTGTCACTTGGTGCAAGTGATTCTTTTCAAAACATGCACATTCCATAAATTCACGGTCATATTTTTCGTGGGGAGAAATAAGTTTAACGTGACTTGAAAACGTCACCCATACTGGAAGGAGTAAATATAATAATAAATAAAAAAATTCAACAACGAATTCCGTTATTCAAAAATCGATGCCACAAATATCTGAAATGCCAAATTTTATCCCACGTGAGATCATACACGTGAGGCGCAGGATAAATCTTTGAATAAAATATTTGTTGAATTCATTCGGCGTTATGTTCATCATCACGTGCCTGCACCTCTTTGAATGGACACACGTGTACTATCACGATTATAGTATTAATAATTTACAATCACATGGATCAATATTGTCTCTCCAGTTTTCTAATATGGAATTATTAATACAAAAAACTGCTAACTCTATGTTAATGCCCATCCACTTAGCAAATTACTAAGCTACCCATAAAGACATGAAAAAAATAGAACAAAACTTAGCTGATCCGTGTTGCGTGTGAACGGGTGATATTGATTCGAGACGCGATAAATTTCTCATGCGCCTTTACCATGGGGACAACACACATTACCCATGGGTGGTTTAACGTTGGCCCAGCGTCGCAGACGCTGGGCCAACGTGAAACCATCCATGGGTAAACATCTGTGGTTTCCGGAGTTTCATGGGGCGAACCTATATACAGTATAAAATACATGTAACCCTTTACATACCAGTGTATTCGTTGTGATGTGTGTTTAACCCTTTGATCACTAATCCCGACTACAACCGTTTTTAATCAGTTATATCACCCGAATAAATCATTGTTATTGGGAGTGAAATGCGTATTAAAACATCAAGATTTGTAAATACTTAATCTCAAATTTAACAAATATGTGTAGGCTAATTTTCACACAACTTCGTGTGGGTGAAAAATCAAAGTTAATAAAAAAAATCAAATTAGATAACTTAGCGGGTAAAGGGTTACTATTGCGCAATATGCTTGGAATCATAATAGTAAATTTGTCATAATTCTGGCAAATTGTTTTTTATAACATAAAAAACAATTTGACAGGATTATGAAAAAATATGTTCTTCATGTCTAATTATAAAAGAATGTCCATTGAGGCATTGCGTGCGATTGTAAGTTTTCGATCTTTGTTTTCTATCTGCCACGTTATTAGTAACGACCTATAGCTAAGTAAAAAAACTTGGCAATATCTCGAAATGGCGTATGATGTTAAAAATGAGTGAAATTTGGGCCCTCCCGGTTATAATCACATGTATAGTACACGATCTCGGGGTGGTTGCATGATGGTACAATAAAATCCCCTATTGTCACCCATTTATCGAGATCGAGGCTATATTACCATATAAAGGACGCCAGCCTTGATAAAATCGGAAATGACCAACACAATTGAAAATTACCGACATACTAAAATGGCAGATATGTTCGAACGGATTTCATGATATTGATATCATTGTTAAGAGGTACAAATGTACACTGCTTCAGCAACAGGCAATCTAGTTTAGGAATTCCATGACTTCTCAGACTTTTATGGCAATCAAAATGTTTGTCTGCCTACGTTTGCAACCACACAGAGAAAGATAAAACCCAACTAATTACTAGTCCAAATCAATTTCATGAAGGAATCTATTAATCTGGTTAGTTCCAATTTAATTTATCTGAATCATTGAATTATTCATTATGTAAAATTTAAAAATTTAAATCAACGTTGATTACACAACGTTAATTAGGCTACACCAGGAAACACAAATGATTCTATCGCAAACTATATTAAAATTACTAAAATGTTTGAATAAAATAAAATGTTAAAATAAATTAATCTATGTGTGTAATGAAACAGATACACGGAACGTAATTGTAGATATTCAACAAAAAATCGAATTATGTAATTACATCAGATCTTTTATATGCCATAATTAAGTTGTTACTCTGTTTCGCTTTAAACGCTTTATAGGGTAGTATTGAGGATACACTATGTAATGGTCAATAAGTTACCACGGTGCAACCATGGATTAGACAGAGTATTGTTATGAAGAGGGGGTTATTTGGTGCGAGACTGCAGATCATAGGTTCGAGCTCACAGGCACCTCAGGCACCGCACAAATATATTCTACATCGACCCTATGTGACACTGCACTCCTCCTTCGTGGGAGACTCGTTGCTCAACTAATTACCCCAATGTTCGTTTAATGCTGGGCCACCGTCAAAGACGGTGGACCAGCATTAAACCAACCTTGGCTCAGCGGCGCTGAAATGATAAGCAGCGGCAACTGGAAAAGTAAGCCGTTTTAGATTTTGCTTTATTTCAGGAATTTATGATATAAAAAAAACTGGGAATCGACTCGCAGTGTACATTCGTACTCTCAAGATGAGAGTGTCTGAGCAAGTGTCTGAAGATTGAAGGTGAATGAAGGTGATCGTAACTCTCATTTACTGAGGCGGTTGATCATTCTCAAGATTGCTCGAGTAATATGAATATGGTTGGTGTAGCATAACAATTTCTAGTGCAATATGAGAATTACTGGTCTAACATGAAAATTGATGTTGAATGATTAGACTTACCAGTGTGAGGGGAACAGGACTGGGTCAGGATAACCATTGCTGGTCCAAGATTAAAATGATATGGACGTAGGCTACAAGATCATGAAGATGTCAGTGCTATAAGAATCGATGGTACAAAACGACAATTGATGAGGAAAGATACAATTTGCAAGTGTAAGGTGACAATTTCTAGTTTCTAGTGTACACAATATTTACCACCCACTTGAAGTTGTGGATCGCGGTAGCGAGACACAACTTCAAGTGGTTGAAAATTTAAATACATGTGTAAGGTGAGAGTATTGCGCATTCAAGATGCAAATTGTTGGTACAACAAAAAAAATGTTAGTGTAACATGAAATCTACTGTTGTAAGAAGCGAATTGGTTGTGCCAGGTGAGCTTTGCTGTTATCTGCATGGACATTACTAGTGCAAGATGGGAATTGCAATATTAATCTAGTTGATACAGGGTAAACATTGCTGGTACAATGTGAGAATACTATTATTGTTTCAAAATTATAATTGCTAGTAACGCTGCACTAAAATAATTGCTTTAAATATGCGAAAAAAGCCTCTAGAAAAAATCATTGGGGAAATGTGCATGATAAATTGCAAATCCACTGTCAATCTCTCAATTTATAGCGAAATGTGGTGGAGAACTTTGGGCCAGAACACCCACCCTGTTGCAGCAACACATCAACAAGCCCTTTCTTCTACATTCTAAGAGTACAAAGACACGATGGTTTAATTTTACACAATAGTTCCAGGAAGCCCTTGTAAAAAGACATATTTTCTCTTCCACACACCTTCTCATGTCCCATACAAGCTCTCGATGTATGGCCTGATTTTGCGGGCCAGTAAATTACGGTTTACGGTTGTCATAAAAGGTGGCCCTGCACCGAGTACACGTGCCCTGTAACCCGTGGACAATGCCATGACGAGGGAGTTAATCTGCCCAAGGCACTCTAATGGCTCCTAATTTCTTAGCCGATCACTTTTCACGCTGCAGACGGTCCACCCCTCTCTGTTACACGGACGATTTACGAGTAATACTGTTGGTGAACGTGATCCTGGTGCCATCTGAGCATCATCCGAGATCTCTGAAAAAATATCTTGGATGTTTTCGCTACAAGAAGACTTGCCATGGTGTGGGCGTGAGTAAATGAGCGAGCGATCGTAAGAGGCATATTGCGTATGCGCTCTACACATGAAATATTGCGACATAAGCTTGAAAACGACAAAATTATCTAATTTTTTCATGAATTAAGAAAAATGACTAATTTGTCTTTCATGATGACATATAACCTTTGATACTGAGACCACCATGATGAGAAGAGAAATGATTCTAGCACACATTTCTGATTGAGGTGAAGACGAAGAAGAACTTCTTACAACGATACGTCCGTGTCATCACACAAGAGATTTAGCAAGATTTTTCTGTTACATCTACAAAAGAATTGAATTTTAATCCTTACAGTGCGGGGATCCACTTTAGACGTCACATTCTGACGTCTAAAGTCCATCCCCGCACTGTGAGAATTAAAAGGTTTATAGTGGCTGTGTACCCATAACATAGGTATTCAAATGAAGCGGAAAGAGCTTTATGCTGATTTCAAAATGAAAAAATACTTCAGCGCTTTAAGGGGTAAACAAATATTTAACTTTTACAATACCCAGACGTCAGTTTCCTGCAAATCGTGTTTATACGTACATAATAAACTTCTAATCTTTGATGACCTTTAATCGCTGTGTTCGAAAGGAGATCCGCCTGTTGTTTTCAATATTTAATTATGTGCCACAAAATGATTGATGAAATGAACTTCAGATAACCGCCGCAAATAAATTAACTGAAAATGACAGGCCAACTAGTCAAAGTGCTCGGCGCAAGTAACTTGAATCTTCTCGATTGCGCAGACTCTGTATAAAGGTGTCACTGTGGGCTACATAGCAAATCGACGAAACATTTCATATATTCATGCTTCAGATTTTCTTATTCTCTAATTTAGTGGAGTTGAGAGTCTATAATGTCAAAACGCTTCGGAGAGTATATCTGCCGTGCAAAGCGATTAGACTTTATCAGAAAGCAAGCTGAAAGTAAGCAGAAATATCATCCTACGTTGGCTGACAAGTCGAATTTTGACATATTTATGTGTTTTATCGGCAGTTATGGAGTCTGTTATGATAACAAAAATATTTCTCAAATGTGAAACACTGCAGATGTAGCTTATAACTTAAATCTCACGAATGCAAGTATTTTTTCCCCACTTGAAATTGTGGATTGCGAGCGAGACGCAGCTTCAAGTGCGTGGAATTTCGTGTGGCACCCGTCCCCAAACAAAAACAATGCAACACCGCCCAAGTATGGTATTCTACCCTTATAGGCCTACTGTAGATCTGGTAATTTTCGCGTGCTTAGATTTTCGAGAATTTATGAAATTATGAATTTCGACGATAGGTGGGGAAATTATGAAAATAATTTCACGAGATTCGTAAATTCGCGAATTTGTGCTCGCTAAATTTTCGGGAATTAAAACCTAGCGAATTCTATTACTAGATCTACAGTATATAGTCCAACAATGCCTGTTTGGGACGTTATCAAGTTACACATGTACCATAATAATGAACACGCAATGAGAAAAACGGAGAAGAAGCCAAAAACAAAATGGCGTGACGACAAACTACTGGTACCAATGAAGCGGGACCACCGTCCCAGATTGTAGGCGCAGCTCAAAAAAGAGCACGAATTGAGCGCTATCCTGACTGGACTGGACGAGGCGGGTGGTCCGTGCCATCCGTTTTATCTTGGAATGCGGGGACATCGATCATCTCATTTCGTCACAGTTGACAGTTCACAGGGGCATCTCTATAACTTGACCGATAAAAACCTTTTAGGGTTGACATACATCCGGCATCGATCACAACAATGTGACAACACAACAAAAGCCCAGGGCCAGACATGCAGATGTGACTGGCCCGTGTATAAAGATGACTGCGTGGACAGGAAGCAATATTAGACGCTGAGCCAATGCTGGTTTAAAACTGGGCAAGCGTCTGCGACGCTGGCCCAGTATTGTACCAGCATTGGGTTAACGTCCCGTGTCATGGGTCACTACATAATTTGAGTATATATCGGCTCATATTCAATTTACGCCACAAACAAGAGCCTTTGATCCAAGATTGGTTCAATGCTGGGCCAGATTCGGTAACGTTGAGCCAACCTCAACACACAATTCTTCAATTCCCCCGTTTTCCGGGATGTTTAATCATTTGAGAATTCACATAGTCCGCGTTTCGCCGATTCAACGAGTCTTTTCCACATTCAACTTTTCTAAATCACGCTAGTTTTTTGCGTGGATGGATTCTATTCTGGAATCAAATTACGTGTCACGCAGATTTGACCACACTTTATAACTTTTAATGTTCAAAGCGACTGAGAGGAATACAAATCGTCTCAACAAAGACAATTTATCCTTATTTAGAGTAATTACATCAAATGATTCACTTTATTGGAAAAATAGATGATCGTGATTGTAATATTATAATAAAAGATTATAACGTACTTGGGAAGGCTTTCTCAATCATACGAAAGTAATTATTCCCATAATTATCTTACTTTCTAGGTAATTTATAATTTATAATCGAATAATTTTGATATAAGATTGTATAAGTGCATGGTAACTCAGTAACTTGTTATTGTCCTGTTTTTGTTTTGTGTCACAGCAACGTTACGGAATCTTGATGAAAGAAATCAAACACATTTTTCAGATGCTCTATCATCAGAATCAGGATTGACTGATTGACTGATTGATTGATTGATTGATTGATTGATTGATTGATTGATTGCTTGATTGATTGATTGATTGATTGATTGATTGATTGATTGATTGATTGATTGATTGATTGATTGATTGATTGATTGATTGATTGATTGATTGATTGATTGATTGATTGATTGATTGATTGATTGATTGATTGATTGATTGATTGATTGATTGATTGATTGATTGATTGATTGATTGATTGATTGATTGATTGATCATTCAACTGACCGACTAACCGACCGACCGACCGACCGACTGACTGACTGACTGACTGACTGACTGACTGACTGACTGACTGAATGAATGAATGAATGAATGAATCAATGAATCAATGAATTAATGAATTAATGAATTAATGAATTAATGTTGGCGTACTACTGATAAACCATTTTTTTCACGCAATGCAGATTTATTAGTCAAACCTAGAACGTTCTGTAGTTTTTTTTATACTCTTGGCTCATTTTCTAATAAATCTATGCAATGCTAGTGTTGTGCATGTGCAGTCTGTAAAAGGTGGGTTGACACAACAAGTCTGCAAATTAATGTGCCCCAGGTGGTCTACTATCAAAATCAGGTGGGTGATTTCGGGGCCATTTTTGTACACAAACACCCCTTGCCTCCAGGACTATTGGTCGTGGGACTACTTGACAGGGCTGTGAGACCAATTATCTTCCTGTCACTTGGTCCGGATGTAATCAGCCTGACCTCAATCCGACTGACAACCGAACCTATATCCCAGAGTTACCTGGATACGGCCATCACAAGCACCTGCGGGCCCTTGGTAGATAATCATTCCCAAATGGGTCATAGCTCCGAGACGCCCCCCAATGTCGCATCCTTTTAGTGGATGAACCTTAATGTACCCATTGAGCCTGTGTCGAACTCACTCTGGGTGGAGGCCGGTCGCAGAAAAAGTCCCCATCATGTCCGATGTGAGATTCGAACCCACGACCTCCCGATTTTGTGCCAGCATCTCTAACCACTGTTCTGTAGTTGTCCTTGTGAGGACAATGTTAAGTTGTGCACGTGCCTATGGAATGGCTTATACCCAGCAAGCACAAAATATTTGTATAACATTTTTACAATGTCGGCCCAGCGTCTTTGACGTTGGTCCAGCATTGTAAAATGTCACAAATTTTTTGTGTTTGCTGGGTAAGAATCAAACATAATTAGAGTGTCATGACAACAAAACGTCTTGAAATAATAACCAGGTTGCCTATGGCAGCGAATGAGATTATCTATTAGATTATTCGCTGGCTTGTTTTGTGGAACACCAATTAATTAATGACGTTGACAGCTTCCATTCAGCACATTGGGCGGGGGGCCTAGGGTAGTGGTTAGCACCGCTGCCTTTCACGCCAGAGTTCGGGGTTCGGTTCCCGGTCTCGGCGGTTTGAAAGAAACTAAAATGTCTCTTCCCCATCCACTCCTAAAACTTACTATTGAGGGGAGCCTCCGTGACCGAGAAGTAGCGTGCTCGGCCTCAGACCTCCAGGGTTTGAATTTCAAATCCTGTGTCTGGAGGGCAGTGTCATCTCACTCATCTCACCATCCTCAGGAGGTTCTCCTGGCCCAATTTAGCCTGTATGTGCACAAAAGTGGCCTAATGCCCGATTCATTTCATTTCATTCAGCACATTGTGCAAACATTAACAACCAGAAATAGGGCCACATTCAGAACGCTGCCTACTATAATATACGGTTATGATACAGTAATCACAATACATATGCATAACATTTGTACAATGTTGGACCAACGTCGAAGACGTTGGGCCGACGTTGTACAAAATGTTATACAAATGTTTTGTGTTTACTCACCTTGCCCTCTGAGGTCTGACCGTCAGACTACCATAACCCGGCCATCACAAGCACCTGCGGGCCCTTGGTAGATAATCATTCCCAAATGGGTCATAGCTCCGAGACGCCCCCCAATGTCGCATCATTTTAGTGGATGGACCTTGTTTTGTGGAACACCAATTAATTAATGACGTAGAGACAGCTTCCATTCAGCACATTCAGCGAACAGTAACAACCAGAAATAGGGCCACATTCAGAACGCTGCCTACGGTTATTACAGTGAGCGCAAAACACTTGTATAGCATTTGTACAATGTTGGACCAACGTCGAAGACGTTGGGCCGACGTTGTAGAAATGTTATACAAATTTTTTGTGTTTGCTAAGTATTACAGTAATCACAATAATCCCTTGACGTCATCAGACACGTGGAAGACATTGTCACGGTTTAGAACTATCCCACAAAAGTCTGGACAGTAGCGTTTAATGATGTTTCGGTTTTCCGGAGAAGTTTAAATAACCCAAATGGAGATGATGGATGATGTACAAATCACGACATAAGCTAGGTAGGTTTACTGGGCATGGAGGGGTACTGATGCTATTTCCCTTCACTCACCCGATTAATATATATATTAATTAATATATATATTGATTGATTGATTGATTGATTGATTGATTGATTGATTGATTGATTGATTGATCATTCAACTGACCGACTAACCGACCGACCGACCGACCGACTGACTGACTGACTGACTGACTGACTGACTGACTGACTGACTGACTGACTGACTGACTGACTGACTGAATGAATGAATGAATGAATGAATCAATGAATCAATGAATTAATGAATTAATGAATTAATGAATTAATGTTGGCGTACTACTGATAAACCATTTTTTTCACGCAATGCAGATTTATTAGTCAAACCTAGAACGTTCTGTAGTTTTTTTTATACTCTTGGCTCATTTTCTAATAAATCTATGCAATGCTAGTGTTGTGCATGTGCAGTCTGTAAAAGGTGGGTTGACACAACAAGTCTGTAAATTAATGTGCCCCAGGTGGTCTACTATCAAAATCAGGTGGGTGATTTCGGGGCCATTTTTGTACACAAACACCCCTTGCCTCCAGGACTATTGGTCGTGGGACTACTTGACAGGGCTGTGAGACCAATTATCTTCCTGTCACTTGGTCCGGATGTAATCAGCCTGACCTCAATCCGACTGACAACCGAACCTATATCCCAGAGTTACCTGGATACGGCCATCACAAGCACCTGCGGGCCCTTGGTAGATAATCATTCCCAAATGGGTCATAGCTCCGAGACGCCCCCCAATGTCGCATCCTTTTAGTGGATGAACCTTAATGTACCCATTGAGCCTGTGTCGAACTCACTCTGGGTGGAGGCCGGTCGCAGAAAAAGTCCCCATCATGTCCGATGTGAGATTCGAACCCACGACCTCCCGATTTTGTGCCAGCATCTCTAACCACTGTTCTGTAGTTGTCCTTGTGAGGACAATGTTAAGTTGTGCACGTGCCTATGGAATGGCTTATACCCAGCAAGCACAAAATATTTGTATAACATTTTTACAATGTCGGCCCAGCGTCTTTGACGTTGGTCCAGCATTGTAAAATGTCACAAATTTTTTGTGTTTGCTGGGTAAGAATCAAACATAATTAGAGTGTCATGACAACAAAACGTCTTGAAATAATAACCAGGTTGCCTATGGCAGCGAATGAGATTATCTATTAGATTATTCGCTGGCTTGTTTTGTGGAACACCAATTAATTAATGACGTTGACAGCTTCCATTCAGCACATTGGGCGGGGGGCCTAGGGTAGTGGTTAGCACCGCTGCCTTTCACGCCAGAGTTCGGGGTTCGGTTCCCGGTCTCGGCGGTTTGAAAGAAACTAAAATGTCTCTTCCCCATCCACTCCTAAAACTTACTATTGTGGGGAGCCTCCGTGACCGAGAAGTAGCGTGCTCGGCCTCAGACCTCCAGGGTTTGAATTTCAAATCCTGTGTCTGGAGGGCAGTGTCATCTCACTCATCTCACCATCCTCAGGAGGTTCTCCTGGCCCAATTTAGCCTGTATGTGCACAAAAGTGGCCTAATGCCCGATTCATTTCATTTCATTCAGCACATTGTGCAAACATTAACAACCAGAAATAGGGCCACATTCAGAACGCTGCCTACTATAATATACGGTTATGATACAGTAATCACAATACATATGCATAACATTTGTACAATGTTGGACCAACGTCGAAGACGTTGGGCCGACGTTGTACAAAATGTTATACAAATGTTTTGTGTTTACTCACCTTGCCCTCTGAGGTCTGACCGTCAGACTACCATAACCCGGCCATCACAAGCACCTGCGGGCCCTTGGTAGATAATCATTCCCAAATGGGTCATAGCTCCGAGACGCCCCCCAATGTCGCATCATTTTAGTGGATGGACCTTGTTTTGTGGAACACCAATTAATTAATGACGTAGAGACAGCTTCCATTCAGCACATTCAGCGAACAGTAACAACCAGAAATAGGGCCACATTCAGAACGCTGCCTACGGTTATTACAGTGAGCGCAAAACACTTGTATAGCATTTGTACAATGTTGGACCAACGTCGAAGACGTTGGGCCGACGTTGTAGAAATGTTATACAAATTTTTTGTGTTTGCTAAGTATTACAGTAATCACAATAATCCCTTGACGTCATCAGACACGTGGAAGACATTGTCACGGTTTAGAACTATCCCACAAAAGTCTGGACAGTAGCGTTTAATGATGTTTCGGTTTTCCGGAGAAGTTTAAATAACCCAAATGGAGATGATGGATGATGTACAAATCACGACATAAGCTAGGTAGGTTTACTGGGCATGGAGGGGTACTGATGCTATTTCCCTTCACTCACCCGATTAATATATATATTAATTAATATATATATTGATTGATTGATTGATTGATTGATTGATTGATTGATTGATTGATTGATCATTCAACTGACCGACTAACCGACCGACCGACCGACCGACTGACTGACTGACTGACTGACTGACTGACTGACTGACTGAATGAATGAATGAATGAATCAATGAATCAATGAATTAATGAATTAATGAATTAATGAATTAATGTTGGCGTACTACTGATAAACCATTTTTTTCACGCAATGCAGATTTATTAGTCAAACCTAGAACGTTCTGTAGTTTTTTTTATACTCTTGGCTCATTTTCTAATAAATCTATGCAATGCTAGTGTTGTGCATGTGCAGTCTGTAAAAGGTGGGTTGACACAACAAGTCTGTAAATTAATGTGCCCCAGGTGGTCTACTATCAAAATCAGGTGGGTGATTTCGGGGCCATTTTTGTACACAAACACCCCTTGCCTCCAGGACTATTGGTCGTGGGACTACTTGACAGGGCTGTGAGACCAATTATCTTCCTGTCACTTGGTCCGGATGTAATCAGCCTGACCTCAATCCGACTGACAACCGAACCTATATCCCAGAGTTACCTGGATACGGCCATCACAAGCACCTGCGGGCCCTTGGTAGATAATCATTCCCAAATGGGTCATAGCTCCGAGACGCCCCCCAATGTCGCATCCTTTTAGTGGATGAACCTTAATGTACCCATTGAGCCTGTGTCGAACTCACTCTGGGTGGAGGCCGGTCGCAGAAAAAGTCCCCATCATGTCCGATGTGAGATTCGAACCCACGACCTCCCGATTTTGTGCCAGCATCTCTAACCACTGTTCTGTAGTTGTCCTTGTGAGGACAATGTTAAGTTGTGCACGTGCCTATGGAATGGCTTATACCCAGCAAGCACAAAATATTTGTATAACATTTTTACAATGTCGGCCCAGCGTCTTTGACGTTGGTCCAGCATTGTAAAATGTCACAAATTTTTTGTGTTTGCAGACTAGTGTGGAATAAGCTCTGTTGTTAGGATGCGTGATTCATACAATTATATAAGAAATATTTACACTAATATGATAATTTTGTAGTGAGTAAAAGTATGCCTAGTTTAGTAGATTTTAAGTGAGTAGTCAGATATTTCATCAAGGTAGGCGACACCAATATCGGCCCGCCATTGAGAACGTCAGCCCAGCATCAACCCAACATTGTGTGTTCGCCGGGTGAGCAAGCACACAAGACATGCCACAAGGATGTTTAACCCTTTAACCGCCAAATTTTTCAATCTGAATTTTCACCCACTTGAAGTTGTGTCTCGCTGACGCGATCCACAACTTCAAGTGAGTGAAAATTATTCAGATTTGACAAAATGGAGGTCAACTGCTTTTAAATATTGCTGATTGATATCACATTTTTATCTTTGTTACATGTTTAAAATGTGGTACTTAATGTGCTAATAAAAAAAGAAAACCCGAATACATGCGGCACCGGCGGTTAAAGGGTTAAATGATTGTACCAGCTCATTTGACGTTAGCCCGTTATTGCATGAGCGTTGGAGAAAAGTTTCCCTCGCGCTCGCCGTGAGATCCTGATTCAGCCTGGCGTCCATGCCGCGAACAAAAACACAATCCAAGACCTGGGAAGTACACCTGACGCGGGACTCTAGCAAACACAGCGTCGCAGACGGTTGCCCAACATTAAACCACCATTGATCCAAAGTCTCCTGGTAACTGGGATGGCACCTCGCATGGGATGTCTAAATGTTCGCTGACAAGCTGTATGCAGATAGATTCGTGAGGTTTCTATGGGGCATCCCTAGTCTGGTACACAAGGGATAGGGACTGTCAGAACGGGACTCTCAAAACAGGAATATATACAGGAAAACGAGCCGGAGGAATACTAAATATGTTTTCTTGAGACATTATACATAGGCCACTTGTGGTTTTACTTTTTCTGCGGTAATATTATGTAAATTACATCGTGTTTTGCTGTGCTGTCCGTGTTATGGGAGCCTTTGTCGCAGTCTGTCGTGCAAAGGCTAAGGAATCTCTTGAAAAAGTTTGTAATGGCCGTGTCGGCCTGGATGACAGGGTCTAAGCTAAAGCTGAATCCTAGTAATTTCTTCTCATTGGGACCAAACTTCAACGAGAACAAATCCTAAATAATTTCCCATGCCTAATTCTAGGTCAAGACACAAATCTATCTGCATCTTGGTGTATTATTCGACAGTAGGCCTATAGCTCGAATTTTCGAAAACACAAATCCGAAACATGTAGGGCATGCTATCATATCCGTGATTTGTGTCTAATTCGAAAAAGTCTGTCCTTAGATCTTGTCCAGCAAATTGCAGTGGCACTGGTCAGTAGCAAGTTAGATTATTGTAACTCACTTTTTACAATATACAACGTAGCTGAAAAGGATATCAAAGACTACCAACCCGCATATCTGGCTGACTTACTTGTTCATCCGACATGCTCAAAATATCTACGCTCCACAAATTCAAATAGATTTGTTGTTCCTCGTATAAAAACTAAAACTGGGTCAAGAGCTCTATATCTGGCCCAGCCTTATGGAACGCCCTGCCTCTGTCAATACGTAATGCCGAAACAATTTTAACATTCCGGAAATTACTTAAATCTCACCTATTGGATCTGGCTTTCCCACCCTGGCTCCTCAATAGCCCGGCTCCCTGTTGAGGAACTTTCTTTGGCCTCGATTATGACACATGATCACGCTAAGGATTTGTGCGCCTCTGAGCTCGGTCCGCTGAGGATATAGGCACTATAGACGTTTTATTGATTGATTGAAAGGCAAACAGCAGTAACTGCTTATTTTTTAAGTAAGCAGTCACTGCTGTTTGCCATTGCACAACAGAAGTGTACTAATTATATTATGTATTAATCCTTGAAGTTGTGTCTCTTCAAGTCGTTGAAAATTACTCATATTTGCATTTAATATGTAGCACTAATTATTTGCAAATGTAGATGTTTAAACCCACATTCCGTCCCCACAATGATTTAGTCAACAAAATAATGTGTTTTCCACTGGATATTACGTTTTGTATTGCAGACCTACATGTATACAAAAATAATTCACCCGGTCGCTCGTAGTCAACATTTTCAGCCGGTCCCGCCCCCAGTTGACAAGCTGCCTATTGAAAAAACAGGCGAGGCACCAGTGTGATATCTGCACACCCTTATCTGACTGTCCAGTGGTGTACAATCAATTTGTGACGCTGAAAAAGTGTATGGCCGCCACCGTTAATAAGTTTTTAAGGTCGCGTCAGGAAGATATAAACAATTGAAAATTCGAATCGAGTTGGTATGAACAGTATAAACGGCGGCCATTTTGTTTGAATTTCTGGAGTCTATAAACAACATCCAGCTCCCCGTCTGGAAACGAAGTGCCAGACAGGTGCCCCGTCTAGGTCGCTCGCGGCATTGTTACGCATCGTGTGCCTGTGGTACGATCAGACTGCGACACCCACTGGGCACACGACGTTGCTGCGACGTTGAATCATTGACGTTGATTCAACGTCGCAGCAACGTCGTGTGTCCGGTGGGAAGGCCCATCATTCTGCAGTGATAGCATCCCAAAGAACATCCTTCATCACCGGTGACACAGGAGGTCTTTGCTTGCCTCCATGCAAGCCAAAAAGCAGTAACTGCTTACTTTTCAAGTAAGCAGTGCCTTTGGTTTTGCAGTGGGAAATAGTGGTTGTATGGGCTGATCTGATTAGCACCGATCAATACAGGAAGTCTTTTAAAGTCCAAGACAACACACGATGTCTTCCATCACTCACTCTGTTATGTGTAGCGTACACTTGTGCGACTTCACCACTCTCATCTGACATTGAAAACAGGAAATGCTGGTCCAGCTTTTGTACAATGCTGTTGTGAGACAGGCAGATTTTTTTGTTAAGATTTTTTCACAAGGTATCAACGAAGCCATCAAGATACGGGTAGGGACATATAGTTTTTCCATTACAATGGACAGTGCTCATGCAGTGCTTATTTAAGAAGGCCCAAATACTATTCTGTGAAACGCAGTGACGTCACTCGGTGAAATTAAGGTTATATAAGACCCCCTCCATCATACTTCATTCTGTGAACCTCAGTGACGTCACTCGGTGAAAAATAAGGTTATATAAGACCCCTCCCCCATACTTCATTGTATTAGCCAGCTCGGTGAAGACAAAGCAGGTCAAGGTCATTAAGTTTCACAGAATTCTCTCAAACATGGTTGTTAATAGTTGTCGCGATTTCTTGTGAACCTAGATGTAAGCTATCACCACGGAATTAGCGGTTGTCATAATATTCATAGATGGAAACTAAATCCGGTTGTACTAATCTCATGGTGTGTTTTTAATTAGAGTCAAAATTTGGCGGGATTAAAACGTTTTACAGCTGTGGTAAAATGTCGTTCGAATAATTGGAACCTGCTTTTAATTATTGTACATTCATGCACATCCCGGAGGTATCAGCGTTTGCTTTGATGCTTATAGGAACGGTTCAAAAGTCATTTGCATGACAAACAGATTATTTTTAGTTTTGCGTTAAACTGATAGTAGCTTCACACAATCACAGTTTTATGCATCAGGATTAATTTCCCATTGTTCGGTAACCCTTTAACCGCCAAATTATTCAATTTGAATTTTCACCCTCTTGAAGTTGTGTCTCGCTACCGCGACCCACAACTTCAAGTGAGTGAAAATTATTCAGATTTGACAAAATGGTGGTCAACTCTTTTCAAATCTTGCTGGTTGATGTCACATTTTATCTTTAACATATTCAAGATGTGGTACTTAATGTGTTAATAAAAAAATGAAAACCCGAATATATGCGGCACCGGCGGTTGAAAGGTTAAGTGAATACATCTTTTGAACACAGGACTAATTTGCCCACACTTCGCTCTTACAAAAATGAGAAATAAAGGATACGTTCGTCGTGTACATATGCTATCCGTATGTCATCTATATACAGGATCACTACGCAATATATGGATGACTTATGGATACTGACACATGGATCACCTGAGGCTTGTGGTTTGTTACAAAAACGATCGATTTACCACGCGTTGCACCGCTCACGGATCAGTTACGAATATGAACCATAATGTAGGTCTATGTACAAGAAAAGGCATTGCCATAATATAGGTCTATGTACAAGAAAAGGCATTGCCTTGTAGCGCTGAAATATTTGTTACATAAACCAAGAGACCAAAGGGTTTACTTCATTTTAAAAGCATCATAAATGTCTTAGTTAGCTCTTTTCCCTTCATTTGAATACCTATGTTATCGGTCTACGGCCATTATAATTATATTTTACGCTTTCAGTACGGGGACCGACTTTAGATGTCAGAATCTGACGCAAAAGAGTTAAGAAATGAAACAGCTAAGAATAAAATATCTGAACTTGCAGAGCAGGTAGATTCAAGCATAGCAGGTAGATATAAACAGACAATTTCCGGATATGATATTGCGGACAAAAAAAATCGTGTTTTTTTCAAAACATGCATCCACCGCATACATAGTGCTATATAGGTTTTTGACCTGCCCCCTAAGTGGATGACCGGACCACCAGGAAAGTAAGTTGTGGTAATCCAATGCCTTGCGGGGTGTGACGACTCGCGCTGTTTGACGAGCGGCTATATTTACCTCAGTAAAAGCCGACCGTAATGTTCTTAGTTCTCAAAATCAATCAGGCCGGACATCCATGGCGTGACACAGTTTCTGCTCCGGGGTGCGCCGCAGTTCCCGCCATTTCAGTACCGCAGCAGACGACACGGAAGTGCCTCCAATGTCACGTGATCTGGCGCGACCTTCACCCCTAAGAAATGTGTCGTCTGTCGATTGGGTGCGCCGTCGCTTTGAAATGACGTCACCACCAAACGACAGACGAACATCCACCATTGACTCCGGATCGTTACTGATCCACGAAACAGGATTGGTTAGGGGTCGGTGTTGGTGCATTAGACGAGATATTTGTCTCCAGTCAGCTGTAATGGGTCACGTCCCGGCAAACCCCAGCCGTCGACCCAATGCTGGAATGACCCTTTAACCACCAACTTATTGTATTGGAACGCTAATGTTATTTAATTAGAATTTTCACCCACTCAAGTGAGTGAAAATTATTCAGATTTCACAAAATCGAGGTCAACGATTATGACATTTTTGCTGATTGATGTGACGTATTTTTATCATGTAAAAAAGCTTAGCCTATATTTGATGCTCTGATCAAAAAAATGAAAACGAAACTTAAATATTATTCATTTTTTCGCGTACTACATATTTTTAAACATATTTTTAGCGATATTTTTCAATTGCATCGTCAATAATAACGTCAAAACTGCACTAGCAAATATTAAAAATAATAATAACACCAGGCCACATTAATTATGCGTGAGTCTAATGTTAAGTTTTGACATCCAAATTAGGCTTAACTAGTTTCTTACTTTTTTGTATTCTGCTCTATTTCACCCACTAAATTGACGCGTGCTTTAAAGATGGCGGTGAATTTTTATACTTTCAATTGAACTCAATATATCATTAGATTTTTCGTTTATTTATTTAATACAGTGTATTATGCATGGGAGACCGGGGCTAAGTGTCACAGGGGACACTGTGTGACACCACCAACCAATTCGTTTGTAAGAGTTCTACAGAAAAAGTTAAATGGCCTTCTTACATTTTGTTCCTGAATTAAAACAAATCAGTTGTGAAAAAGAGTGCTGATGTTTTTTTTGTTTTTTGATGAATCATTCACTAACAAGGCTAATTCGTGTCAATCAAAAATATTATCATAGATACATGCATTATGTGCATATCAGTTGTAAGTTGTAGTGAGTTATTTTGGCCTTATGAGATGGCAATTATATTAACTTTATTTGCAGCTTCTGTTTGTGGTCATTAATAATATTTTCGTTCAACGGGTAAATTGCAGTGACGCTGATTCCTGCCTGAGCAT
The DNA here is from genome assembly GCA_964017125.1 of Flabesymbios commensalis. NCBI lineage: Eukaryota > Metazoa > Annelida > Polychaeta > Terebellida > Flabelligeridae > Flabesymbios > Flabesymbios commensalis. The sequence continues at coordinate 40,700,191 of OZ024911.1, read as the reverse complement.
CTATACAACTGTTACAAATAATTTGAACGGTCTGGTGTCTCATAGTACACCGTCTCACATAGCATAAAAAGTCCCCCATAGCATTATTATATATATGTCCTCATTTTAATTTCTAAAACAGCCTTTGCCATATTATGATGTCTATGGTGCGGCGATTTCTGAGGCACCCTTGGCCGCTAATAAATTGCGTACATACAGTCTCAGAGAAAAATTTACTTAACTAGACGACTATATGTTAAATTATCCAAAAGATGTATCGAATTTAAAATTAAATTGAAAATAGTTTTTCCATATAGGCATGGAGAAATGAATCCGATGTCACTGCCGGACACAGGATTCGAGCTTCGAACGCCGAACACGCTACGTCTCGGTCACGGAGGCTCCCCACAATATTAAGCCTGACAAAACAAAACTATAGTATCACTTTCCAGCATCACAGTCGGTGACATGACATGTGCATCTAATCTGTCAACATCCAGTTAGAGCGCATAAAAATTGTCTGGAAACTTGGGCGGGGGCCATAGGGTAGTGGTTAGCACCGCTGCCTTTCACGCCAGAGTTCGGGGTTTGGTTCCCGGTCTCGGCGGTTTGAAAGAAAGAAAAAATGTGTCTTCCCCATCCACGTGTGAAAGTCGGTATTGTGGGGAGCCTCCGTGACCGAGAGGTAGCGTGCTCGGCCTCAGACCACCAGGGCCCGAATTTCGAATCCTGTGTCTGAAGGACAGTGTCATCTCAATCATCTCACCATCCTCAGGAGGTTCTCCTGGCCCAGTTTAGCCTATATGTGCACAAAAGGTGGCCTAAAGCCCGATTCATTTGATTTTTTTTGTCTGGAAACTTGGCAAAGCACTCGCGAATAATTCACCTCATTGTCTGCTGCACGTCCTGATCGGGAGTGCCAGCAGCACGGAACTAGAGTATGTCTTCATTAGGCCCTGGTGGCGACCCGCGACCCGTCGTGGGGGGTCAACACCGAGAGATAAATCTAATTTGTAAAATGATAACCGGCCAGACATCACTCCATCACAATAGATACACGAAACCTATGTTGTTTTAATGTTGGCCCAGCGTCTGCGACGCTGGTCCGACGTTAAAACAACATTGGTTTAATGTATCGTGCCTGATGGGACTCCATCACGTTGATACCCAATCTCTCGAGTGTCCGCCGGGCATTAGCCACTGTGGCGACGCCGAAAAACTACAACAAATTTATTCCATGCAGCTCAATTGTAGGTTCTTTACAAGAACTTGGTAATTTACAATGCAACTACAGGAAAACCTTCGAGAAGGTTATCATGGGTCTGCAGGGTGGGGGCCCTAGGGTAGTGGTTAGCACCGCTGCCCTTCACGCCAGAGTTCGGGGTTCGGTTCCCGGTCTCGGCGGTTTGAAAGAAACAAAAAATGTTTCTTCCCCATCCATGTGTGAAAGTCAGTATTGTGTGGAGCCTCCGTGACCGAGAGGTAGCGTGCTCGGCCTCAGACCGCCACGGCTCGAATTTCGAATCCTGTGTCTGGAGGACAGTGTCATCTCAATCATCTCACCATCCTCAGGAGGTTCTCCTGGCCCAGTTCAGCCTATATGTGCACAAAGGTGGCCTAAAGCCCGATTCATTTCATTTCATTAATCATTGGTCTGCATGGTGAACAGGTGGTAAATTAATCGGTGTCATCCCATCTGGGCGAGGGCGAGGGTCATCGGGGCGCATGATCTTTGGGCGTGTTCATCTGGGCGATGGGTGCATAGGGGTCTATAGGGCCTAATATAACATGTATAGCTACTTATAATTATTATATATTTCAACTTAAACTCTCCCTATAAAATGTGGATTACATATAATACTAAACTCAGACAAATTATTTGTAAGAACCAACGCTGTTTAAGATAAAAGTAAGATGGAAATTACAGTATTTTGTATTGAGTGAAAATGATACACATAGATATTTTGATTGAGACATGTCTTTATTTATCGATTTTAATGATTGCTTCTAGTAAGCAAAGTCAATTCTCACTCGGGATCAAGTTAATATTCTCAAAGACACGGCGTTTTGATCCCTGCTGAGGCTGTCCATTAGCGGTATCAGGTTCTCGGATATTTTGCCCCCTGTCGCAGCGGGATCACTGAGGACAGGACAACACTTTGCCACCTATCTTGTCTGTCATTTCATCCCATATCTTTGATATGGTTCACTCTGAAGGTGAGCTCGATGCTCCAGGCACGCAAGTGAAAAGTTGTTTTCTATGTTTTTATTCCGGGAGTGCCGTTAATACGGCTATTATGCTTATTACACCACGGTGTATTTCTCCGGGTTGAGGTCCAATGTAACAAAAGCGTTTCGTCGGTCACAGGCGCAAAAATCCCGACTACAAAATGTTTTATTTTTAGTTAAGTTACTTTTGAAGTTTTAAACAATGATGATAAATCGAAATGGCACAGAACAGGTCTTATTCTGTGCCAAATTTACTTTGTTTAACCAACAAAGCACTGGAATATTTTACATAATCCAAGACAAATTTGAAATCATCATAATTTTCTTTGTTACCTCTTTCCAGTTAATTTGAATACCTACGGTCATTATAAACAGTTTACTCTTTTAATGTGGGGACCGACTTCAGACGGCAGAATCTGACGTCCAAAGTCAATTGCCGCCCTGAAAGGGTTAAACAGAATGTAATTTCGAGCTGGAAAATTTGAGCCTCGATACAGTGATTATAATTTAATCCCCAGACAGAGATAGGGATCATGTTGCGTAAGAAGTGCCCCAAAATATACCACAGTGTACAACTAAACGCATATACTACTAAGCTATTAATTATTATTATCACAATATATAGCTTTTCAACAGATCTATTTCAGCCGAATACATCAAAATAAAATTGTATCTTGCAGGGCTCAGATGAAATGGCGTTAATGATCATAATGACCATAATGGATGACATGTTAGACCTTATATCTATCCTATAGGCTTGTGTAAATATGTAACAATGTCATATTGATAATGATACGTCAGACTTTTTTTTGTGACTCAAAGGGTTAACACAGTGTGTTTACATAGAAATAAAAAAACGACATGAATTTAACCCTGAAAGATTTCGACTAAATAAACTACATTTTCAATCACTTGAAGTTGTGTCTCGCTACCGCGACCCACAATTTCAAGTGATTGAAAATTACCCATAATTTGTTTAATTGGAGAACAAACATTTGCAAATCTTGATGTTTAAACGCTTATTTCATTCCCAATATCAGTGATTTCATCGAGTAATAAAACAGAACAACAGAATGTTGCTTATAGTAGGGCGGATTATGGCCCAAAACAAGCGAAGCCGTGACCGGCTGGACAAAAGTATGAATTTTGACAATACTGAACAATTTCAGAAGGGTAGCCCAAAAATCGTAGTCAATTCTCGTAGTGAAAATCATGTTTTACGTAACCATGGCAGCGCTAAAAACATAAATCAGTTATATATGTACTATACGTGATTTCAAGTGAGCTGAATAAATAAATCCTCTATAAAATTAATATTCACGACAATATACAATACCACCTTAAACATAGCGCCAGTAAAACACAAGGTTAGCTCAAAATTTCCGGTCACCATAGCAACCAGGCATACATAAATGCAGAAATTTGATTGTACCTGTCTTTATTCACCAATTTAACGGCCTATATCGTCATCCAATTTTTATATTAACACTCCCAGCCCTTCTTTAGAATATTATAGACAATTTCAGATAAGAGTGATAACATAAGCAAGTGGGGTCATACAGTAATGATCATGTTCCCATGGAGACACACGAGATATCCTCTGACAGATAACCATATATTTTTTACAAAATATGTACATAATATAAATATGTATAGACGTTTGAAATATTATTTGTGAAAAATAAAATTATCCCCTTCCCCCTCGTGGTTGTCTCGTTTTCGAAAATTTTATGACGTCATCATTTTATGACGTCACACTGTGCTTATTACCACTAAGGACTTCGCTTTTGAATGCCAAGAGCATGTTTTCTTTGATTTCTCAGCCGTTTTTCCTGAAAATTTTGCAAGGGCTACTAAGCATACAGTAGGCTATTCACGCCATCAAACCGTTATCGACATTCACAGTGAAAAAGCTTAATTTTATTCGTGTTCTATTATTCGTTTTACTAGCCCCACCTCAAGCAGCGGGCGATCGTGTATACCATGGAAAGTATAGATTAATAAAAATCACTTTCCCTTTCAATGAAAGACACTGGCTCAGCAAAAACTATAGACCTTTGTGGTGGTTTCTGAATGCTGTCAAACTGAATTGATACCAATTGTACCATTGTGCCACCTCCCCCTTGGCACTGGAATGAGTATTTTGCAGTTTCCACCACCATTGGGTGCTTGATGTTTGGTATTATCCCACGAGTCGTGGGTGTATTAGTACACAGGCTGACTTGGCCTCACTGAGAGCTCTACGTTCATGTACCACGCACAGAATACATAATGCTAACAAAGGTTTTGAAAATGCCATCGAAAAAGAAACTGCGGGGCAAAAACAAACCGTTTCTGTTTTATATGAGGATAGACTCGTGTCTGGGGACACTATATAACATGGGCCTCTAGCTTTCATGCATTTGAACAACAACCTATTGACTCATGTGTCCTTTTGTTTGATGAAAAGGATGCATCTGTGGCTATAATTAGACATCGGATGGACATACAGCATAACGTAACAGAATATCTTAATCCTGGGTACTTGCTGTTGTTGATCAGCCAGTATTTGCCGTTGTTAAATCCACCCAATGGCAGTGGCTAGAAATCTACGATGAAAACCAAATTTTAATGATGTTCAGTGGTTTGCATTTGAATAAGGCTTTCTTTAAAACAAAAGGCGATTTTCTTGATCAATCTGGTTGGGCAGTAGCCCGGTGTTGCTCAAGGTAAATCCGACATCTTTATTTTGGAACATCATCTTGTTCCGATTTTTATTCGAGCACACCGCCTCTATGACTTTTATACAGAAGTGCATTAAGGACATGAAGATGTTTTCTTCTAATCCGTTATAACGGTCTACTAATCCGTTATAACGGTATACTAATCCGTTATAATGGTGTACTAATCCGTTATAGCGGTCTATTGTTCCCATATAACGGTCTAGTATTTCGCTATAACGGTCTAATATTTCGCTATAACGGTCTAGTATTTCGCTATAACGGTCTAGTATTTCGTTATAATGGTCTACTATTCCGTTATAACGGTCTAATATTTCGCTGTGACGGTTTACCCTTTCCGCTATAACGGGCTACTATTCCGGTCTCTTATTTCATTATAGCGGTATACTATTTCGTTATAACGGTCTACTAATCCGTTACAACGGTTTAATATTTCGTTATAACGGCATAATAGTCCGGTATAATGGTCTAGTATTCAGTTATAACGATTTAGTATTTCGCTATAACGGTATAATATTCCGTTATAACGGTCTATTGTTTCGTTATAACGGTCTGCTAATCCGTTATAATGGTCCAATATTCCGCTATAACAGTCTAGTATTTCGTTATAACAGTCTAGTATTTCGTTATAACGGTTTATTAATCTGTTATAGCTGTCTAATAATCCGTTGTAACGGTCTACTATTGTGTTATAACAGTCTATTATTTCGTTATAACGGTATACTAACCCGTTATAACGGTATACTAATCCGTTTTAACGGTCTATAACGGTGTACTATTCAGCCATAGCAGTCTACAGTTTTGTTATTACGGTCTACTAATCAGTTCTAACGTATAACGGTGTAGTATTTCGTTATGACGGTCTACTATTTTGTTATAACGGATTACAGAACCGTTATAACGAATTAGTGGTCTGGTGGAAGACCATTATAACCAATTAGTAGACCGTTATAAAAAAAATAATACTCTGTTATAACGGAATAGTATACCGTTATAACGAAATACTAGACCATTTCAACGAAAAAACTAGACCGTTAAAACGAAATACTAGTCCGTTGTAGCGGAATAGTAGACCGTTATAAAAGATTCAAAGACCGTTATAACGGATTCGTAGACCGTTATAACTGGAAAATATACCGTTATAGCGAAATAGTACATCGTTATAAAGGATTAGGATCCCGTTATAACGGATTAGTATACCGTTATAACGGAATACTAGACCGTTATAACGGATTAGAATTTGTTTATGTCTCAAATGAGCTTCTGTACTTATGGCATCACTAGAGGCCTTTGTTCTGTATTTTTGTGCACTGGAGCACGCTGGTTTTCAATACATATTACACATGAAAACATTCTTATTGGAATTCAGAAAACAGCTCCAACACTGCTGGGCACTGCCTAAATCGCACAATAAATTTTAATGTATGCGACAGAACTGAAAACAACGATTCCATAAAAAACTATTGTGACGCTGTGGACCTCAATGATAATTTTGTATTCGTGAGCTGGTTAGTAGGCGTGAAAGAATAAATGAGAAAATTGATTTCGACAATTACATTTTAGACCCAAAAGATAATGCTCATTGTGTTAATGGCCCAGCAATTGAGATAACATGTCTAAATATGCCCAACCATCTGTATTATTGGCAATACACTTGACAAGTGTCCTGAGCTGTTGTAGGCCTACTTGGATACACACAATTGTGTACACAAAGGTTGCTTCATCTATTCCCACAATATAACAGTTTCGCAATAATAAATACCAGAAATACGTAACAGACGTCATTACTGAACAAAAGTATCCAATTAAAATATAAATTTAACAAAATAGTCTATGTATGTTAAAGACAAGCAAATCCAATGCAACATCTGACGAAAAGAGTATTGTGGGCCCCAAAATGACTGCAATATCTTTGGACGACTTTACATAGCAAGTCAATGTCGTGGTGAAGACATAGATGATTTTTCTCCCACTAAACTATTCCCTGGCCACTATGAATATCAGAAATACTTCGTTATCTTGCTTACAAACATCAGTATCATGCTATACATAACATTTTAGTATGGTAGGCCTATGTGGAAATTAACAGGAGCCCGGATGAAAAGATTATTAGTGATTATTTGTGAAATTGTATGGCCCATGGCACATTCAAACACATGCGTTTGCTTCAAAGCATATCAATTAGCTGATTATGGGTTGTCATGGTAACCATTCTTCGCATGATATAAATACATGTATATTAGCAATGAAATGATTTCCTTTTTATACCATTGATTTGATGTCACTAATAAAACAAGTACAATTTTCGAATTGCTGGGCTACCCTTACCAGTGCCCAGACTGGTTTAACAGACACGATCTTTTGTAAAAAGGTTTGATTCTGAAAATCATATCTACATGTGCCCAGGATCACAACTTAGAGGGATTTCCGCGTGAACAAGCTACTGAAAACGTGTGAGAAAATGAGTGAAATAGCAAAAATGAAAATTTTCGTCACACTAATGATTTTTTTCCAAGTCTCTCAAAACAATTAAGCAGCTTGTTTACGATGGAATTTCTATTTGACATGTAATGAATAAACTGGATTAAAAGTGGCTACATCTTGGATTTGAAAACACGCGGAGTATCTTGAAACATAAAACATATTGTTATTGAGATTGCGATCATTGATTTAGTCGAAAAGGTGTGCTACATGGAAGATGAAAGTTTTATTTCAAAGTTAAGAACAACATACATCCTGAATGGCCGCCGTCTTGGATTTCATCCTTGGATGACCTTCAATAACCATTTTATGAATTTGTCATCATTGATTCAGTCGAAAATGAGTGATCGCATAATAAGATTGGATTTGTTTTCCAAAAGTTAGAAATTATTCAGATCCAAAATTGGCCACCGGCAGCCATTTTGAATTTTGGCTTCTTACACATTTTCAGCAGCTTTTTCACGAGGTAGTCCCCCTACGTTTTGTTCCGACACATATTTTGTAGATACGAATTCTATTTGCCGACCTTTTACAACCGGCCGTATATATTTGCCAGAATTTTTTTGTGTTTTTTTGTGTTTTTGTGATGTTTTCATGTTTTCCAAATGTTTCAAAAAAAAAAAATTGGATAGGGGGGTGGGTAATTGGGGTCTGACCAATCCGAGTTTTTCTCGGATTTTGGGATTTTTTTAACTTGACAAGACCCCTTACAATGAAATACATTATTAATTATTGAGTGATAGAAAAAAGTTTGTCCGATCCGAGTGATCAGCGGTAATAAGCACGGTGTGACGTCATAAAATGATGACGTCATAAAATTGCCGATGTCGGATTGAGGCAAACATGGGGAGATTAAGTTTTTTTTCAAATCATGAATTGGTGGTTATTTAAAGCATCTATGTAATGTATGTGTATATATTTTGTGAAGAAATGTGTCAGAGGATATCTCGTCGGTATCCATGGCAACATGATAATTACTGTATTATCCTCACTTGTTTATGCTATCACTGTTACTGAGATTGTCTATGCTGTTTCACGAAAGCGCTGTTAATGTTAATAGAACTCTTTGTAACTCTATAATCCGTTAATTTAAAGTACAATTAAATTTCTGTAATAATGCATACCTGGTTGCTATGGTAACCAGACATTTCTAGCAAAACAAAGGTTTTACTGCCGCTCTATTTAAGATGATGATGTATTTTCCATGTACATCAGTTTTTAAAAGTTTTTTTTTTATTTATTAGGCAATAAATCACATATATTATTGATTCAAGTTTTTTGTGTTGCCATGGTTACGTAAAATGCAATTTTTACAAGGAAAATTTACTCCGATTTTTGGGCTACCCTTTTCAAATTGTTCAGTAATGTCGCAGGAGTAACTGTGCCAAATTTCATACTTTTGTCCAGCCGGTCACGGTTCGACCCATAATCCGCCCTACTATTAGACCTAGCGGTGTAAGGGTTAATGCTAAGTCATTTTTATTTCGTCGCCTTTGAACCAGACTCAATGTTTATTTGTCATTTACCTGTTACTTGATGTATAGTGGCCGATCCTCCCCTCATATAACCCGATTACGTCATAGCCGTTTTTAGCCTTTTTTATTATAACAATAGCGCGTGTTTCGAGGGCGTTATGGTTATTTGAGGCCCGAGTCGTCAGATTAGAGCTGGACCAGAATGGTTTGAAGCCCGAGGCTTTCTCAAACCACTCTGGTCCAGCTCTAATCTGACGACTCGGTCCTCAAATAGCCATAATAAAGCCCGAGTAAACACGTGCTATTACTATTATTATCACAACGGTTATCAAAATAATAAACACAAGTGATTGAGCAGATTTATTGTTTTTGGATCGTTCTTCTGATATAGATTAGGCCTATAAATAAATATCTTGACTGGCACTAGGCCTAACACTGTACGCATGTTGTAGCCTATTGAGTTAGCCTAAGCGTAGGCCTACAGCAGACGTGCTTAGCGCTAAGCACAGTGTACACATGTGCATTGGTGCATAGCCTACGCTAGTCTAGACTAAAGTACGTTTGACGTCCCCTGGCGATGTAATTCAATCTGCGGGCGTCAAACGTATTTGAAGCCTACTTTTAACAATTAAAGCCCAGAGGTGTTATAGGGCCAGAACGCCCCATTATGTGATAATAATTGTCATTAAAACAGGAAAATTTTAATGAAAATAAGCACGAAATCATCTCTGTTAGCATATGTTTTGAATCAAATGCAAAGTTTTACCCACTTGAAGCTGTGGGTCGAGGTAGCGAGACACAACTTCAAGTTGGGAAAAATAATCTTATACCTTAGTGACAGGTAGAACCATTTAGCACCAAGGTAATGAGTTGTTAATCCATGTTAAAGTTAATGAGAAAAATATTTTATCTGAAAAATCTAAATGTGATACAGTCACTGCTACTGGTTTTAAAACTATTAATAATATTATGGTAAATCCCCCAATTCTGTGACAGCATCTCTAATAGTTATTTGCTTTAAAAAAAATGGGCAACCTTTAGTTTGCATCATACCACAACTGGCATGTCAATATACTATCATGAATTGATAAATTAACCTTAAATTACAGTTGTCGAATATGATCAAAAATACTAATTGGCCTACAAAGTTGTTTTGTCCTCTTCTTAGAAGCTCGCCTACGACGAATTGACGGCGCTATTAGCCGATCACCATAGTCAGTTGAAAAAATAAACATATACATATGGGCAATGACACACACAAAAAAAAAGTGATGAAATTGTAAAAGTTTACGAGATGCCTCTTTTCCTGCAATAAAGCTTTCTTTTCGTCATTAAATTAATGGGATTGCATCCCGTCTTCAAATGATTAGAAAATACCAGCTTCCCAGCCGACACAATACGTTGATGTCGACGATGTCTACGACGTTGGACCGACGTTAAACCGATTTTGATTCAACGTATTGTGTCTGCTGGGATGAGAGTTAGCATCCAAATAATTAATAAACATCAAATGTGAAAAAGATTCATTTACATTGCACATGTTGCAGAGCCGAACACAACACGTTGCTCTTCCTGTCAGCATTGAATTAATCGTGATCGAGTGCAAATGGCAAAGTCATGTTTTGTGCTGCCAAAGCAGATCTTCCTGTGCGTGGAAAGCGTATAGGTACTTAATTATGCAACTCGCGTGCCAAGAAAGTTATACACCCATTAAAATTTGGCAGACTATGTAGGGAACGAAACAATGTAATTTTAGTGTCATCGACTGAATTTTTCTTTTATTTGAAACTGCCATTGCTGGTTCAATTCTCGCTCCAAATGACAGGGCCCGTATTCTCGTACAAGTTAAGATATATCGTAGGCTTCTGATTGGTCGAGATGGCCATCTCGACCAATCAGAAGCCTACGATATATCGTAACTTGTACAAGAATACGGGCCCAGAATAATAACACACCGCTTATAGGGTTAATAAGTAGGTTTCTCCAGTTTCAGTCTGATCTTTGCTCAGCTGCTTCTGTTGTCACGACAACTGTCGTGGATTAGGTCACCGTCTTTATGTCACCTGATTATGGGTTGTGCGCGTCAAGGTATCAATGATCAGCCCTGCCAAGTCAAATCACAGTAGCCTCCAACTTTTAAAGTAGCCAACTACTTCACCTGGGCACAGTTACTGCTGTGGGCCTTTAATCTGCAGAGCTGAAATCTTGATTAATATTCAGACCACACCCAGTGACGACAAAATATATACACATATAAAAATATTTCTAATATTAAAGAGATGTATACATGTATATGGTAGATAGATTCGCCCATTTAACCCTTTCATTCTTCCTTTACCGACTTCCCCCTGATAAAACACCCCCCAGAAACCGACTTTTTTAAGGAGGACCCCCTGAGGCAGTCCCTGGGCACAATACAGGTTGTAGCTATGCGCATGCGCACATCGTGCAAATTTGAAATGCAAGAGAATATTGCGTCCATGTCACTGACCATTCTGGTTGGTGATTTAAAACCACGCATGTAATGAAATATCTCCATTGCAATTAATGCTGGTACACATGTGGAATTCGCATATATGCGAAATTGGTAAAGGAAGAGTTAACCACCAGTCCTGATTATATCGGGGTTTTTCATTTTTCATTAGTACATTAAATATGAGCTTTTAAACGTGTTAAAGGTAAAACGTGGCATCAATCAACAAAATTTCAAAATCGTTGATCAAATTGTTGGGTCAAATTTGAATAATTTTCACCGACTTGAAGTTGTGGATCGCGTCAGCGAGACAAAACTTCAAACGAGTGAAAATGCAAAATGAATAATTTGGCGGTTAAAGGGTTAATGCGAAAGGAAAAATTAAATTAGCAGTGGACACCTGGGAGTAATCGACTATAGATACCAGTGTCCTGTCCATCCACCATCTTAATATCAAAAAGTGAACTGGATTTATTTTCACATGCAGCACCGGCGGGTTTCATTGTGCTGGAGAAAACAATACAGGGATCTAAATATCACTAGACATCATCATGTCTGCTACTCAAGTCTCCTGTCTGCGATGAGACCAATTTCACCCTCAGGTATATTTAATAGTCAAACGTCCTGCTTTTTATTGTAGTTTTGGTTTTATGTGCGGTATAACTATTATTTACCATTTTCCATCCAAAAACTGAAACTGGAATTTCTTACCCCCCAATTTGTATATTCAGATGTGTGTAAAATATCTGAATGTAGGCCTTATGCACTGTTTTCTTTTATCATTTCAATCTAAATATATGTGTTTGATGGCCCAACCGTGGGACTCACAATTGTATTCCATAGGGCGTCAGGCGAGACGTGTGAATCCACTAAGTCATCAGGACTGCACTTAATTACATTCTGCTCGGCAAAATCAAGTAACTTAACTTTTCAAGTAAGCAGTTACTGCCTTTTGGCTTTCTAAAACAGTATATAGCTGTCTGCCGGTACTATTCTGTGAAACTTAATAGCCTTGACCTCGCAATAGTTTCACCTAGCAATCTAATACAATGAAGTATGGGGGGAGGAGGGGGCTTATATAACATTATTTTCACGGAGTAGCCTGTCAAAAGGGTTTTTGCTGACGTCACTGCGTTTCACAGAATATAGTGTGTATCGTGTAGGTTGACACAAATGGTGTGTCTTTGGTTATGGCACTGTCGCACAAAAAAGACTGCCTAAGATTGTACAAGGCGACACAGTCGTTGGGAGATGTTCACGAGTCGCCAACAATCTGGTTCTTTCACATGTCTATGACGACATCACGCCAAGCAGGCAGACTGAGTTCACGGCGATCGTACCGATGATGAAATCGGACACAGGACTTGGCACATCACATGACGATTTTTTTCTTTCTGATTGGCTGGCTGAACGAACTCCACAATTTCGGTTGTATTGCAGGACTGATAACACCGCCACGTAAGCACACGACTCCATGAGGCGAGACACGACCACTACGAACCATCTTCCCACCACAAGGCCGCGCTTCTCCCGAGGTTGATGATTCTATGAACATGTTCTGTCGTGAAAAGGCATTCCAAGCGGACGGAAATCGGTTATTCACGCTTATTCACGATATCAGGTTTCATATCGTACAATTGAGTACAGTCTTGGCCGTGCGGCATGGTGTATTTTTGCTGAGAGACCAGCATATTTAGGGACCGTCGCTAAAGTTTGCAATGTTCCAAAATTGGATTTGAACTCCCACCCAACCCCTCCAACCCCTTAATACGAAAGGACGAGACATTTGGTAGCAAACCTACCCCGTTTCTGATACAAAATTGAAAAAAATATATACATATATCCAACTGATGTTTTCCTAAAGTTACAAAAAAAAATGGAATGATCAGCATCATATATAATTATCACAACACTAAAAGAGCGCTTAGAAAAATCGCAAAATACCAATACGATAGGGGCAGTGAACCACCCACCTACCAATATAAACCGTGTTCGTATTTTGTAAGATTGCGGACTTTTGGACGGCCTAAAAGAAGAGAGCATTGGCTCTTGAACGTCTCGTCTGTACCAGCTGCGCAACACAGAGACGCATTGAAGTCTTTCTATTATTAAAAAAACCACCCCTACATTATTTTATTTGTCCGACCACTACATTCTAAGGCGGGAATGGAGAGTTATTGTTGATCAAGTACAGACCAATTATCATGGTAGGCCTATGGTGGTATAATCAGTCAGGTGTGACCGAGCTGTTGATTATGAGGGATCCTCATTATAGTCGGATGTGTTTTAAGTCAGTTAAAACCCTCGGAGCTCTACATTCTTAGCTGTGGAAAAGGCCGAGGCCAAGCTCTACATTATTAGCTGTGGAAAAGGCCTCGGCTAAGAATGTAGAGCTCCTCGGGCTTTATGCTATACAGAAAATACAGGCGGATATAGTGTTGGATTCTCTTTTTTCTAGCCTGAATACTAACATGCATAAAGGCCAGATAAGAAACTGGTCTCTCAATCGTGGCTGAGTTTGGAAGATCAGCTCCTATTAAACGATTTTGATTTAAGTTTCTCCAACCTATTTTTTCACAACATTCACAACGAACCATGTAGAACTACTGTAGATTTGGTAATATGCGCGAGGTTTTTATTTTCGCGAGGACAAATTCGCGAATTCAAGAATCTCGCGAAAATTATTATCATTATTATCAATAGCGCTAAAAATTCACAAATTCTAAAATTCGGGAAAAGTTCGAAAATCAGAAATTCTCGAAAATTTAAACACGCGAAAATTACCAGATCTACAGCATGCAAAGAGCCTTAGCTCAACAAGAGGATATTTTCGCTGTTGAATGGACATCAGACAGTTTCGGGAGTAAGTTGTTTCCTGTCGCGAGATTTCTTCATCTCTAAGATTATGAACCCTGTGTATCTATTATAATCGTTCCTGGTGTGTTCCTGGTGTGTCATGAATCTCGACCTACGGTCAGGTGTACCCAATATGATATGTCTGACCTATCATGAGCTGATCGCAGAATAATCCCCATCATTTGAACCCACAGAACAATCATTAATGTATATGTGATATGTTTGAACCATGACTTCTCGACTTGGTAACAATATTAATTGTGTTTCTGAATCTGCGACTGTAAACCCAGCGAGCACTATACATTGACCCAATGTTTGTTTATTGCTGGGCCATCGCCCACGACGCTGACCCAAAATTAAAACTCAATTGGGCCAATGTGCCTCTACTTCTTTCTCTTGGTGTATACGCGATGTATACAGTAATGGTCATGATGATCATGGTCATGATGATAATACACACATATATGTCGATCATTGAGCCTCGAGGCATAGAATGAAACCCTAGCACTTACCAGTATAGTGTTGTGTTGGTCAACTGTCTGCGACGCTGAACCTTTTTCAACATCGGGTAGGCTCTGCGTTACCTGGTCACCTCTCACATACAAGGCTCCAAAATACTTCCCAAATTGTTGTATAAATTGTTGTATAAGTATTACCTTTATAAATGTACATCTTATAAACAGCTACATACCATTATTGTTCAGGCATACATGTTTGCAGAGAAACATTAGGCCCATTCGAGTGGCTGTTTTCGTCGTCGACGTTTTTTTACGTTTTGTTATATCCTACTCGATTGGCTGTTTGATTTTTTTCCGTCGTCGACGAAACGAGACGGAAAAATTCAGAGTCAAATTTTTGTTGAATGACCTTTGACCTCTGACCTTTTTGACGAGAAAACGTCGACGACGAAAACAGCCACTCGAATGAGCCTAATAATTGAAAAAAATTAACATCTCCTATGATTAAAAATGTTTTAGCAAGACGTGATTTTATTTCAGGAGTGAGGGAGCGTCTCGTTCCAGTCATTAGCCAGAGTGGCACCCGCTTTTACAACAACACAATCCAGAACGTGACAAAGAAACCTGAATATCTGACTTACATCAGGTGTTGCGGTGACAAAATTCAGTAGACTGACACGCCCAGCATCCCAGTGTCTTAGATTACCACTAGTTCAACGTTTGACCAGATACGTTGGTTCAACGTTGAACCAATGTTAAACAGAGACATCCCTCTCCTCAGTCACAAAAAAATCAATTTCTATAGTATACCTGTATGACTGTCTTTCTTCTGATCTGGTTACTGCACTACGTTATTATTGTCACATGCGCCACAATACCATGTATACGACAAGATGCACCCTGCGGTCTGGGAATGATGCTGTCATTGTATGACATAATGCTTGCTGCATAATATATTATGTCCCTGTTAGGATGAAGTATAATTTCCTGAGATGCAACAACAAACAATACCAGCCAAAGTTTTGCATCCTTGAATGATAACTCACAATCGTTAAATGACTGTGGTTCTCTGGTGTTACCAAGGAGGTTATCCATATAACCTCCTTGGTGTGACCCACTGTTCTGGAAGAATAGATCATTTCTGCAATGCAGAGGCAGCAACTGATTGCTTTTCAAGTAAGAAGTTAATGCTGTCTGATTTTACCGCGACCCACAACTTCAAGTGAGTGAAAATTACTCATATCTGTCTAATTTTAGACCAACAATTTTGATGTTTAAACACGCATTTCGCTCCCAGAATCTGTGACTATGGTCTCAAGATTCTTCTTCACTTTGAGTAAATTAAAAACATGCATAAGTACTAAAGGGTATATATAGTTATCCTTGCCCAGGAATGCAATCCCATCAGCCTTTCGCACGACACAATATACTGGTGGTTGGATCAGACGTGCCTGGTCTGGGTGAGCACTTTTGTCCGCCAGTGTATGTCAAAAAATGAAAAATGGTTGATGAGGAAATTACTTCACTTGTAACACTGGTACAAATTAGGAATAACGCCAAAAGCGTTGCTCCAAAATAAAACCAGTGTAAATCCAACGTCTGATCCTTGCTGGGTAGATACCCTCCTTCTCTGATGATGTTTTCCAGCTCACCCCTGACACCGTGCCAGTTTATACTGAGGTCAGCTCATTGATGGTGTTCCACAAAGCAATACAGTGCCTCCGGTGCTATATTTTACTTAATTACGGGGAAATACCATTATCTCCGAGTATCTTCCACAGATGAAAAACCTTCCTAATCTAATCAGTTCATTATGGTTTGATTATCCTACTGACACATTGGATTAGAAATTGTTAGAGATAAATAGCATCATATTCAATTTTATCTAACACACACCATGCCGACCATACACATGTCTGAGAAATCTATTGGACTGAAGCATTCACAGTAGCAATTTGGTCAAAAGATTAGCAAACACATGAGTCACATTTATGAGGCTATGGACAGAAATATGACTGAAATACCGTGTACCAACTAAACTAACGTATTAGCAAGAATAGTTATATATTCTGGGAAATATAAATGAATTGAGGTTTCATCAGAGAAGCCATATATCTTTGTTTATCTCAATTTAAGCGGTCATGATCACTAATCACGACTATAGTCGTGTTCAATCTTGTTTTATCAGCAGGTTAAATTAGGAATAAAAGTGAACGAAATGTGTGTTTAAACATCAACATTTACAAGTAGTTGGTCTCAAATTAGGCAAATATGAGTAATTTTCAACCACTTGAAGTTGTGGTTCGCGGTAGCGAGACACAACTTCAAGTGAGTTAAAATTTAAATTATTTAATTTACCGCTTTACGGACTAAGAGTACTAGTACAACTTCAAGTGGGTGAAAAATTAAATAAAATAACGATAGCTCCGGCACTTAACAAGAAATGGTGACTTTGAAAATATATTTGACATTTCTGTGTCGTTTTATTATTCGCAATGGAAGGCAGACTTACAAGGACAAGACTTAGTGACATTTGAAATTGTCTGAATCTGAAATATCAATCGTCTTTTTTCTGTGAAATGTATCTTTCCGTGACTGCTTTACTTTCAACATCCGTGCAACTTAGATATCATTCCGCTTGTCTTCAATTTTTAATCCATACACAGTTCGAAAACAAAATTGAATCCTTTTCAGTAAATTGTCTTTTTTTCAATTGTTGGGAGCATGAACTGTAGTGAAAAGCGTTATTAAACACGAAAACATTTACCGATGATTAGAGGAGGTACTGCTAGCCCACTGTCCACAACGCTATTCAACCATATTTAGTCAACGCCTCAACCACTTTTTTTCAAACCCAGCTTAAATAATGGTGCTCATTTGGTCGCTAGGGGGCCTATACGGCAGTGATTGAGGAGGCAGGGCTGAGCTCCCACCGTTGCCATGGCAGCAGGTCTCATTACCACAGCCAACTTTAACTCATCATATGCAAAATAAAAAAGAAGGCGCAAGGAAAATAATCATTAATCACGACATCCGATATATTTAGAACATGATTCAGCTTCGCAGGCAAATTTGGTGGTGAAACAATATTCGGAATTGCAAACACACTGGAAAATGATGCATCTTAACAGAAAGGAGCGCACAGCGCGTGGCCCTGCGCGAGATTAACGTCGATACACTGGTTTCAATCTTAACTCGACGAGGCCGCCATCAACGCGAACGCCTAGTCCCACTGAGAAGTGAGAAACAAGGTTATTTCTCTGAAAACCCCATTCAAGAACAGCGGGGTTCGAATCCGGAACGCATGCATGACTGGCGGGGCAGTCAGGCGCTCTACCAAGGCGCCACGTCCCCTTCTCTTAAAAGGTGTGTTCATTGTTTGGCGAACGTCTGAGAGTCTGGCCCAGCTGTGGACGTGAACCCAAATCCGGTTTAATGCTGTTCCACCGTGTACAATGCTGGCCCAGCATTCACGCAGCAATAGGCGAACGTCTCCAGCTTGCCGGGAATTCACTGTGATGTGGTCAAGGTTTGACTGGAGGCAGTAAATAATATTATTATCACTGACAACCAGCCTCTGTTGATTTTCCTCGTGATAGCAGACGTCTTTATGTTCCTCTAACCCACCAACCCCCCCCCCCCCTCTCGGCACACAGCTATTATTTCTTGTCATTTTTATTCACCTTCAGATGGGAATTGCTGGCGCAATTCCCATCTCAAGGTGAATAAAAATGGGATAATTTTATCAAATAATAATATCCCGAATTACAGCTGAGAAAGACCTTAATGTGATAGCTTATATCGTTGTCAGTTGATTATTTTGCTTTCATCTTATGCGGTACATGAATGCGACGAGGGGGCTCAAATGGTTAACCCTTTGGGCGCTAAGCACGACTAAAGGCGTTTTATTAGCAGATTAAATCACAGTTAGTGTGAACGAAATGGGTGTTTAAACACCAAGATTTGGAAAATTCATAGATTTTTTTACTCACTTGAAGTTGTGGGTCGCGGTAGCGATACGAGGTACAAGTTCAAGTGGGTGACCATCCTTTTAGAAGGCCATGTCGCTTAATATGATTATTACAAAGGCACCATAGAACACATTAGGAATTACATTTATATGGTGGAAAATGACGTTGAGATGCGTTGAGCTTTAATCTAAAAACTAATTGTCCATCACTTGAGCTAATAATTGTGGGAGAGATTCACTACCCGAGTGAAAGAACCTGCCATGATAGTTAAATTATAGGCAAAAATACAGTTTTACCATTTATCTAACCGCAGATTTTTTTTTTTTTCATTCATTGTGAGACATAAACTTCTACCGTAATTATTCCCATCTCAAAGTAATAAATATCCAATTGAGACTCAAAACGTCCCCATTTTAACGGGAAGTGACATTTGGCGTTGTTTTAATGCTGGGCCAGTGTCGAAGACGGTGGATCAACATTGAAAAAGTAAAACAGCAGTAACTTGTTGCTTTTCAAGATAAGAGTTAATACTGCTGTTTTTCGTTGTATTGCAGAATATTCTTCTAGCATTTGTCGGCCGACCCCGATGGCTCATTCGGCCCAGTTTTGGCTGGGAGCTCAGAGGTACCGGATCGGATGTTTGTCGTCGGGTTTGTGCATATACAGTGCTCCAAACTGTTCAAAGGCCTGGAGTGTGCAGTGCTGTCTATGCTACTGTGCACTGTATAGAAGACCATTGAAGCCATTTGATAAGAGTAGAGCATAGTCCCGACTTCAGGCATCCTTCTGTCGCGATATTGACCCTTGACCAGCAAAATTATTTAATTGTAATTTTCACCCACTTGAAGTTATGTCTCGCTGACGCGATCCACAACTTCAAGCGGTTGAAAATTATTCTGATTTGACTTATAAAAGGTCAATGATTTTGAAATCTTGTTGATTTATGTCACGTTTTATTTTTAACATGTTTAGAAGCTGGTAACTAATGTGCTAATAAAAATGTAAAAAACGAACATAATCATGTGTCGTGGTATCGTGTGAAATCTCAAATGACATAAATTTTACTATTTTGATTTATGTCGTGAATTCTTCCGTGAATTCGACATGTTGTTGTCCGGTTGATGTGATTGTGCGAACTCTTTTGCGACACGATCGACGCGACGCGAGAAGAGCACATGAATTAATTTTCGAGAACAACTACACTGTTACCACTTATATTACTCACTGAGCACACGAAGTTTTTGCGACGTTGAATCAGCGACATCGCCTTAAACAGTAACTGTTATACTCTACCCAGGCCATTGGCCAGTCCAGCTGTCCAAAGCGGAAAAATAATGGACCAAAATGCACGAGATTGATCCATTCATCAGATTCTATTTCTAGGGTGGCATACCCCAAAACTCTATGTTTAGCAACACATATTTTGGCACTCACTTTGCCTCCAGCAAAGATATCGTCTGAAAAGGAGCTTTCAGCTTATCTACTCAGGGTGCAGTTTCAGTTTCGTCCGACTAAACCAATTACACGTGAAAAAGCAAGACTGTGGAATTTCCCACGAGATTCTAATTTTTCCAACACATCCCACGTTGCCACAGCAAGCTCGACGTGTCTCACATCGCGTGCTAACAGAGTGAGTGAGTGAGTGAGTGAGTGAGTGAGTGAGTGAGTGAGTGAGTGAGTGAGTGAGTGAGTGAGTGAGTGAGTGAGTGAGTGAGTGAGTGAGTGAGTGAGTGAGTGAGTGAGTGAGTGAGTGAGTGAGTGAGTGAGTGAGTGAGTGAGTGAGTGAGTGAGTGAGTGAGTGAGTGAGTGAGTGAGTGAGTGAGTGAGTGAGTGAGTGAGTGAGTGAGTGAGTGAGTGAGTGAGTGAGTGAGTGAGTGAGTGAGTGAGTGAGTGAGAGAGAGAGAGAGAGAGTGAGTGAGTGAGTGAGTGAGTGAGTGAGTGAGTGAGTGAGTGAGTGAGTGAGTGAGTGAGTGAGTGAGTGAGTGAGTGAGTGAGTGAGTGAGTGAGTGAGTGAGTGAGTGAGTGAGTGAGTGAGTGAGTGAGTGAGTGAGTGAGTGAGTGAGTGAGTGAGTGAGTGAGTGAGTGAGTGAGTGAGTGAGTGAGTGAGTGAGTGAGTGAGTGAGTGAGTGAGTGAGTGAGTGAGTGAGTGAGTGAGTGAGTGAGTGAGTGAGTGAGTGAGTGAGTGAGTGAGTGAGTGAGTGAGTGAGTGAGTGAGTGAGTGAGTGAGTGAGTGAGTGAGTGAGTGAGTGAGTGAGTGAGTGAGTGAGTGAGTGAGTGAGTGAGTGAGTGAGTGAGTGAGTGAGTGAGTGAGTGAGTGAGTGAGTGAGTGAGTGAGTGAGTGAGTGAGTGAGTGAGTGAGTGAGTGAGTGAGTGAGTGAGTGAGTGAGTGAGTGAGTGAGTGAGTGAGTGAGTGAGTGAGTGAGTGAGTGAGTGATATTTTTTGACATTTTTACATAAATACAATATTATTATTTATTTTATGCTACGTATAGCAATTCGAGTGTTTCTAATAGCAAACCATCTTAAATAAACAACACGTATTGGGATTCAAGCAGTTGAAGTGGGATTCAAGCAGTTGAAGACTAGTTAAACAATTAGGACCAGTATGGATTTAAATTTGCGAATATACTGACACAGGAGTAACTTGTTATGCTGATTTATATTGCCGTGTAAATATAGAACGCTGTAAAATTTAATGCAGTAACTGCTTGTTTTTCAAGTAAGCCGTTACTGCTGTTTGACTTTACACAGCGGTATTATCCCCAAACCCAATGTTGTTTTAATGTTGATCCAGCGTCACAGACATTCGGTTAACGTGCTCACCTGGTCTTGCTTATCGCAGAGGGGACTCCTGCTCAAATATACATAATCTTGTGATCCGGTGGGACTTTTCTGTGCGTCTTAACTGACCGGAGAGGTCACTATGTCACTCCGCCATCTTGGAATTACCCGGTCAAAACAGAGCATGTCAGTGATTCAGGCGATGAATATTGCATAGGTAATTATCCTCTGGCAAAAGTCTGCCTGTCAAACACTACGCTAGCCCAATGCCAATGTATTATGTTTGCTATCTATTAGTCAAACTGCATGATCATCACATATTCTATTTCATCTGCGACCTTCCACAAATCAATAATAATTGCACCCAGTTGTACCGTAATGTTGTATGGTGTCAACTTTCAAGGTACCCTCAATCGAACGTCACGTTTTGCAAGATAAGCTGTAGAAAGTGTAAGTGGTCGAAAAATAAAATTATTTAACCGTGCATTATCCTTTCTTTTCTAGAATTTACTGGATTCTCCTTTACCACGGGAATTGATTGTGACATAGGCAGCTGGGGTTTTAATCACAGTATTCGCCGAAAAGCCGACAAAATCCTTAAATATTGCCCACTCAATCAAAAGGATTTGAAAAGGCAGGTTGGGACAACGTAAGAAAAGCAAAAAAAGGACAGCAATTTGTCTGCTGTACCAGAAATGCATTCAATTTTTTCCCAGCATCTGTTCCAACATTAACACAGCGTTGTGTCAACGTTTCTTTTTGCAGGAATATCAGGTGATGGGCTTAACCCCTTCAGCGCGGGGACCGTCTTTAGAAGTCAGAATCTGACGTCTAAAGACGATACCCGCGCTGAAAGAATGAACAATATTTAATGGCCGTGGACCCATAACATGAGTATTCAAATGAAGCTAACTAAGACATTTATGAAGTTTTCAAATTAAAAAAAAATGATCTCAATGGTTTTTAAAAAAAAATTCAGCGCTTTAGCCCTTTAACCGCCAAATTATTCGATCTGAATTTTCACCCACTTGAAGTTGTGTCTCGCTGACGCGATCCACAACTTCAAGTGAGTGAAAATTATTCAGATTTGACAAAATGGAGGTTAACTGTTTTCAAATATTGCTGATTGATGTCACATTTTATCTTTAACATGCTTAAAATGCGACACCTTATGTGCTAATAAAAAATGAAAACCCGAAAATATGCGGCACCGGCGGTTAAAGGGTTAAGGGTTAAGCGGGGTTTCCACTGATATATCAGGAATCCCGAGACACAAGTACCCACAAGTGTCTTGTGATACCATCACACTGAGTAACTGCAATTATTATTCTATAATGGTTGTAACAATACCAATCAAAACTATACAGAATAGTGACAAGAAACATATGATATAATTATATTTTACTGGTACTTATTTTTATGAAACCGACCAAAGAAAAGCTGAGAAAACAGGCATTTGTATTGATGTAGTCCTATGCATTCTAATTTATGTTGACCCACGTCGTGATACAATACGTAAAAGCAATCGAGTCGGTTATGGTATGAAAACGTATTCCCAAGAAGTAAACTATTACGCTGAATGTGTCTTTTCCTCATCATTTTGTTCAGAATTTTATTCCACAATGCAATGATTGCTGGGCATTGCATATGGGACAAACCAAACCACAGCTTTTCAGCAAAATACTATACCGTATTATTATTAAACTGCATTAAAGATAAACAGTGTTGTATGTGCCTACTGCATGTGTTATCATAATATAGTATCATGATATCAGAAGCAATCAGCAAATTTAAATTGCATTAAGTATATTAATAACACGTGTAATAATAACATCGATATAGGCCTATTTCTTTTGAAGATATACATCAGTCACTTTCAAAGTGATAGAGATTTTTCTATCAATTAAGAGCACGAGCCCTGCGTATTTCATTTTCGATGGCATAACAGACATTAGCGTCCTTTATGCAATCAAAATTACAATGCTATTTTTACATCACCCCCACCCACTGGGCACGCGACGTTGTAGCGACGTTGAATCAACATCAATGACGTTGATTCAACGTCGCAACAACGGTCGCAACAACGGCGTGTGTCCAGTGGGCATGGGAGGAGTGAGCCTCCCATAGTTATATCTGCGACAGATCCGCAGTGAATCTGAGACGATCCCTCAGTGGCCGAGGATCTAAATTGTCCTACGTCACTTCGGGTGTTGTAAGTCCTGTGATTTACTGCCGCGCATCGTGATGGACGCCCCCAAAATAAACAGGCTGAGCACAGAGATGAACTGGACTTGTTTGAATACCACTTCTAATGCTCCCAACAAGTGGAGCACCCATTATCGCCCACACATTCTCACCGTGACATCACTTCAGTTGACAGTGGATAAAACTACTACGTTGCCAAGTCAAAAAGCAGAAACTGCTTACTTAAAATGTAAGCATGTACTGCTTTTTGACCTTGCATGGCAGAATATTTTGTTATAATTATTATCATCAAATCAATGTCAGCAAATTGCTTTCAATTCATGCTGCTTAACTGCCTATACTGTAAGCACGCTGTTATCATTAAAATTAAAAAATATCTATTGCATTTTCAAGGTGATGTGATATTTTGTTTCGGATAAGGTTGATAATTTATTTTGTATCCCATTATCCCAAAAAACTACAAACTAGTCAAATGAGGTTTCATCAGGATACGGAAGAATTTCCTGACGAGAAGCGAGGCGGGGTAAGCTTTTGATGTCCCCCGGGCTAACAATGACTTGTGGGTTTGCTTGGCTTGGCTTGGCTTGTTACTGGGATGATCGAACCCCTCAATCCCCGTCGCATTTATACAACATATCGTCGCCTCAGAGCTAAAGGATCCTATCTGACACTCGTTAGAGTGGCAGATAGGATCCTTTAGCTCCGAGGCGACGATATGGTATATTTGGAATACATTTCATTGAATGAAATATAGTTGAGCAATGCACACCACAAGGTGTCATTAAATAGGCGCTCAAGGCTGCTTTGCAAAATGTTGCATTATGGAGAGGCACTTGCAGGGGAAGATTCTCCACATTTCAATTTATTTATTGTTTATTTTAAAATCATGATATTTAAAAAAGCATATAAAGTTTTTATATTTGTACTAATACAATACTTGTTTATTAGCATTTATATTATATTCTGAAAATTGCAAACATGGTCTTTTTTGTTCTATTTAAAAACGTAATTCACTAAGTAGGATTTATCAAGATTAAATGACGCCCCCCCCCCTTTTTGCACTGCCATAACGTCTCGACATCTGGTAGGCCTATATAGGTCGATTCAAAAAAAGAGAAGGGTTCAGAAAAAAAGTAATGTAGTCTATTAAAATGTTACGGCTGTAGTGACATGACTGAAACCTGGTGACCGGAGAGACCAAGCGGCAAATCTGAGGCAGGAGCCGCCGCAAATTGAAACATGGTAGCATTGCGTGCGCACAAATATGGAGACAGGATCATGGGTGACCCGGGGCCAGGTT
Organism: Flabesymbios commensalis; assembly: GCA_964017125.1. NCBI lineage: Eukaryota > Metazoa > Annelida > Polychaeta > Terebellida > Flabelligeridae > Flabesymbios > Flabesymbios commensalis. The sequence continues at coordinate 40,675,263 of OZ024911.1, read as the reverse complement.
GTTTACCTCACTGCGTGTTCCTTTTATAGGCTACTTTGTCGCTTTGTTAGGGGGAATTCTATGGAATTTTTGAAGGTCATTGTGCACCTTTTGCACCCACGGGTATGATCACGCTTATTGGGCGCATAATTTGTGTCAAGACGCTCGTGTTGTTTGGTTTCTCGCCCTTCAGAAGTGAAATCGCGCTGGCAAGCATTTGCTCGATGCCGGGGAAGCATCCCCGACGTTGGCCCATCCGCTATCAAACGCCGATCCAGTTTGTCAAAATTGATGGAGTCTCAAACTCACGCAGACAGTCTGCTTTAGCGCTGGGCCGACGTCCGTGGCGTCGGGCCGACGCTTGACCAGCACTGAACCAACTGGAGGTCAAACGGCAGGGTACTGATTATGATGGAAGAGGCTTTCATGACGGCCCATGGAAGACAGGAATGATTAAAGGCGGCCCGGCCCGGAACCATCTTCTCTCGGGCCTGTGCCGCACCGCAATGGCAAACAGCAATAACTGCTCACTTTTCAAGTGAGCAGTTACTGCTGTTTGCCTTTGCACGGCTTCGTGGCCGCGTCCTGCTGTGCCGTGGTTTGGTTGCCTTTAATCTTTGATGCCGTGCGGTGCCTAGCAGGGCATGCACCCGCTGCTCCGCAGGTTGCCCGGATCCCTCTATGGGGAGAAAAATACCTTATTTTCAGTTAATAAGCTCAATCAGTCCTCGTGAGTATCTCGCTGTGAAGCTGCCCACTGATTTATTCACGGTCTAAATCACGGATAATTGGCAATTGCGGTAAGAAATAAATTGCCTTAAATATTTTAGGGGACAATGCAAATTGCATCAGGGACAATGATACTTATATATATACCCATTAAAATTTAACGGATTTTTCAACTTTTGACGATTTATTGTCAGATCAAATAGGTCAGAAATGACAAATCTGCCCATACTTTAACACTGTTAATAAACATTTCTTTTATTTGGGAAAGAGGACATTCAATTTTTGGTGATCCTGTGAAATATCATTACTTTCGCTTCCATTGCATTGCTTTCAGGAATATTTTTTTTGTTTCTTAGCCAGTCAATTGATTTTGCTCAGTTCAGTATTTAATAATGATTGTTTTTGACAAATTGTTCGTTAAATGTTTAAAATATCACCTCCTGTCCTTTTTGGGGTTGTATCGACAGCGTAAGATATTGAATTTAAATGTTTGCTGGCTTTTGGAATATCATTGCCGGTAAAGTATGAAAACTAATGAGTGATCTAATATTTACTGTGAGTATTCAGATCAAATAGTTCGCAAATGACAAAATTGTCCATGAAGAACACATTTAATAAATATTCCCTTCATTTGTAAAAGAGGACATTCGTTTTTGATGGGCTTGTGAGATACCTTTAGTCTTGTTTCCATTGCATTCAGGGATGCCTCTCAGCCAGTCATTGATTTTGCTCAGTTCAGTACAGTATTAAATAATAATAATTTTTGCCTAATTGTTCATTCATTTAAAAAAAAAGTTGACTGTGCTATGTGAAGTTGTATCGACGGCGTAAAATATAAAATTGAAATGTTGACTGGCTTCTGGAATATCATTGCCCGTAAATTATATGGAAACCTATTCTACGAATTATTCCCGATCTAGTAAATACCGTTTTCATAAACACAATCAAATATTTTTTGGATGGCTGGCAATATACCAATGGGTCTGTAGCTGTGTGATTTTAATATTATCTACCATTTTATATATCGGGATCATTTTTACCAGTTTTAACTTCTCAGGAAATTACCCAGAAAGTATAGATTTATTTATAATGGGGTAATTGGGTATTAGTTAATTTTTTATCATCTTCGGCATATAATATACCGCCTCCAACAAGCATTTAAGGCATATGTATTTATATGTCGTCCCCTTGGAAATGATAGGGTGCATTTTTTTTTTTTTAAGTGGCAGATAGATCTTTCTATATTCAATAAGATTTAAAACTGTGAGCAAGATAACAAACCAGTTTATTTTTTAGCATTTTTTTATTTCCATGAAAACATGACATGATTTCGTTGAGAGAAGTTCCCGTTGTGGCATGCAACAACGCTTTCCATACACCACGAAGTGATCCATAAGCCATCGCAGATATGCTTTGCTCAGTGGTATATGGTATGGAAAAAAATGTCTATCGAGGTTATATACTTATATTTGATTAAGTTGCTTATCTAAGTCGCCAATTCACAGCATCGCAAAAATGTTATTTTAGATACACGTGGAGTATATTATGAAAATGAATATATGCACGATGGAAGAAAACGTACTCTAAACACGCTAATAGTACGTATATAAAGTTATCTTATGGTCCCAGTTTCACTAACTGGCTCAGCTAAGTAGATCTCAACCTAAGTCAGTTTAATCTCACAGATATATTGACATTTGATCACGTGTTGATATTAAAAAAAAACCGGCTGGTGAAACCTAGACCGAGCTCTGTGGAGGCTATCCATCACGACATTTACAAGGTGCTGTGATATTTTGCTTCGGATGAGGTTGATAATTTATTTTGTATTCCCTATGTTTTGTACCATATTTCAAAAAAATACAAAATAGACAAAGGAGGTTTCATCAGGATACGGAGATATGAAGAATTTAGTGACTATGAGCCATCAGAGTACATACATCACTCCCTAACTGAGAGGAGGAACATCAGTTAATACCGACACAAAGACAGAAACCCGGTCTAGTGAAAGCGGACCATTGTGCAATTATATCATCATGATCATGTAAAACCCGTAATAGTCTTACTCAAAGCTACTGTCATGCAAAGGTAAACATGATAGGATAGGGTATATATATAAATCTTATGCACCTAAATCCGTGTTATGCAATTTCAGAGGATCATCAAAGCAATGACATTAAAATTAATATCATGTCCATTGCGAGTCTAAAGTCGTAATTACAGAAGCTCCGATTTACTAGGTTGGAAACACGAGGCAACTAAATGTGTCTTTATTGTTTTCCGAAATATTGTAAGGGTATCAAATGTTCTAATTTGTGATGGAAGATTATTCCAGAGACATGGAGATGCCACAGAGAAAGCACTAGATGCTACTTTGGATTTTAGAGCTTTTGGTCGGACAAGCTCTCAAGTACCAGATTTTCTAGTTGTATGTTTTTTTTCTGATAGCGGTAACTGCTTACGTTTCAAGTAAGCAGTTACTGCAGAACAGTACGACTCTCTCTATGATCTCACACAGAATCACAGATGGCGTATGATAAAAGCCCAAGATCACTTCGAAAACATGAGTGCAGTCTACATTTCGGGTACATGGTTTGATCTCGACAGCAACATTAAGTTAATAGTATCAGGAAGAGGTCATTGGGTCCGCCATCCTGTCGTGGGCAGTTACTCTGGTGGATGTGTCCATATATTGTATGGAAACATTACCACTACCCAATAGGATGTAACTGGTTACTTTTCAAGTAAGGAGTTACTGCCCTATGAAGTTGCACGGCAGTGCGGATGAGTTAGTCGCGCGCGGCATTAATTTTGTATCTTTACCGCTTATCCCGACAGAGGCATGCGGTTTTTTGCAGGCAATAAGCCCATCCAGCCGTGCGCCGATTGATCTGTACTAATCGTCATGGCCAGTGATACTGTCGTGCAAAGGTAAATATAAATAGCGGTAACTTCTTACTTTTAAGCGTTGTGACCCGCCGGCGCGCATCCTCAACTGCGGTTTTTGTCACCAGCCATGCAAAAGGTACCCCCAGGTCGCATTTTTACAAATATTTATAACGTCATATAAACTTTAATTTCAATGTTAATAATATAATTAAAATTAAAATATATAATTATAATTAGATTATCATAATATCGAAATTTATATTTTTTTTTCAAAAAATGTATCACTTTTAGGCTATCAAACCTATAAAAAAAAATGAAAATGTTACTTCGCATGCCTTTTTGTGTGGTATTCTGTGAAACGCAGTGACGTCACCTGAAAACCTTTTGAATAGTTGCTCGGTGAAGACGATGAACCCCTCCCCCATACTTCATTGTATTAGATAGTTCGGTGAAAACATTGAGGGTCAAGGCTATTGAGTTTCACAAAATTCTCGATATATCGTTAACTTCAGATTGGTCAAGGTGGCCGGTTCGAGGTGGCCATCTCGACCAATCCGAAGTCTACGATTTATTGTAATTTGTTCGAGAATAGGGCCTACGGGCCTAATTGCGTATCCAGCCTGAGCATCGAAAGTCGGGCGGGGGACCTGGTATAGGGCCTAGTGGTTAAGGCTGCCCATCTGCCACGCCATAATTCAGTGTTCGTTTTCTGCCTCGGTATTCAGATTTAAACCCTTACAGCGCGGGGATCTACAGACGTCAGATTCTGACGACTAAAGTCGATCCCCGCACTGTAAGAGTAAAAAGATTTCTAATGGGCGTAGACCCATAACACAGGTATTCAAATGCATCAGAAAGAACTAACAAAGACATTTATGATGATTTCAAATTAAAAAAAAACCTCTTTGTTGCGGTGTTTTTTACACATTATTTCAGCGTTGTAAGGGTTAACCCTTTCACCGCCAAATTATTCATTTTGAATTTTCACCCACTTGAAGTTGTGTCTCGCTAACACGATCCACAACTTCAAGTGAGTGAAAATTATTCAGATTTGACAAAAATGAGGTCAACTGTTTTCAAATATTGCTGATTGACGTCATATTTTATCTTTAACCTGTTTAAAAGGTGGTACTTAATGTGCTAACAAAAAATGAAAACCCTAATATATGCGGCACCGGCGGTTACAGGGTTAAAGAAACAAACTATTTCGTCTGGGGTTTCTCGTAGGGATTCAATATTGTGGAGTTACTCCATGAATGTGCACAGGCTTCACGACGGAAAGGTAGCGTGTTTGATCTCATACCGCCAGGGTTCGAATTCCGAATTGTGTGTGTCTCCATGCGGGTATAGTGATTCAGCTCATCATTTAGCATGGGAAAACACTACTTTTCGTGACAAATATCTGCATTCACAAATCGTCTGAAGATAGTGTCATTTGTTTGTAATTTGAAAATATAGTTATGGTTTGTTCAATTTGGAAATGTGCAAACTTTAACTCCTGAAGCACCGAATGTGCAGTCCAAGTAGGATATTCTACACCCTGATTTTAATAGCAACTAAATGACGGTGATTGGCTGATTTCTTCATGTGATAGGCTTATCGTAAGTCGGTGGTAGAATACTATACCTGGTCCGAATTTACTAATAACATTTTTACCAACGCTTTTTCAACCTCCAAGAGCCGAATTTTGCAAAAAAGTGTTCTCATCCTCACTTTGGGTTGCTGGATATAATCGGGAATAAATACGGCACATAGATTATCTGAGTCATACAAAACCGTATGCTTCCGTTCTAAAAGTTTCCAGTGGATAAAAGCTCATTTTGAATAGACTATAGGGGGCCTATTTGACCATCAGAGAGGTGCGACAGAAATATCATATTCGTCACCTAGATATTATAATGTGCGAAGTGCCAGTTTGTGAAGTGACACTTCGTACCTTCTAATACCGGGCAGGTATAATATGATTTGTACACATAACCAATAGTTCTCCCGACACTCTTGCATTACTGTTTGGAAGGAAGTCATGAGTTAAGCCCTTGTCACACTGTCACGACTTTAGCCCACGAGTTGTGGTGAGTTAGAGCTCTTGATTTGTCGAGTAAGACTCGAGCACATGTCTTTGCAATTCGAGAGATGTTTCCTCATGTCGTCAGAACTCGTCACGCAATTGTAAACAGCTAAACATTATAGTAGAGCGAGTCTTCATCTCGTACACATATAAATTATATCTAAGACATATCGAGGTGCTACGGTATTTGAAACGTTTCACTTTTAAACCGCAAAAATAAATTTTAACCCACCTGAAGCTGTGTCTCGCTACCGCGACCCACAACTTCAGGTGGGTGAAAATTACTAATATTTGTTAAATTTGAGAACAAATGTTTGCAAATCTTGATGTTTAATTGGTAATTTAATTTCTAATTACGGTGATTTAATCGACTAATAAAACGGATTTAAAACTACTATAGTCACGATTAACGAGTTAAGGGTTAAAATGAGAATACTAGTAAGTGGTGAGTTGTGCTCGAAGGGTTAAAGGAATAATATAAGAATCGTCAGGAACGTAAATCGTGGATGATTTAGGACCACTGAAAATTGAGACAATCCATCACCTATTCATAAGATAAATAACAGAAAATGAGTGGATATGACAATTATTTCACAATTCAATTATTACTGTTTTTCTAAATCTATTAGACGTCGTGATCTACAACTTAATTCAACAAAATTAAAAAAATATAGTTTTTTTCAATTTAAAATTTCTGTTACAATGTAATCGTATTAGAAACAACCAAAAATACGTTTTTAGAAGATAAAGGTTTCATACAGAAAAAATATAAAAAACAGAGGAAACGTTATTGTCTGCGCAGGTGCGCCAGCAAAATGATGTCATAAAAGAATCAGAAACTGCAATAAATGGCAATTTTCTCTTGCTTCCTGTGGGCCTGCCATCATGTCAGAGAGGCCCAAATTGCGTTTTTTGTACATGTTTTCTCTTCCCTGAAGGAATCAAGTGCCGTCGTTTGTGTCGTAAATGCTTCGGTGTATGAAATATGCAAATCATTGGCCCAGCAATTGTTGAAAGCTGGCCAACGCCACGGACGCTGACCCGACGTTTAAATAGTGTTGTTGCAATGTGTTTTCCCACAAGTGGTACCAGGAGGGTCTTCCGCTAAATTGCTAATAATAAAGCTCCGTCAAAAAGAGCGTCCCTCTCACCCAGCAAAAAAATGCGGGTCCAAATTCTCCCGCTTTCTTGCTACTAAATTATACGTCACCTTGATTGATGGATGTTTATCTGGCATATAAATCATTCAATTTATTCCGATTGTCAATTCAAAAATCCTCTCTTAACAGTTTCAAACCTGCATTTACCATTGTCAACTTCATCCACTACAAGCCGCGAATTGCTGTCGCAATTCTCGACTTGCAGTGGATGAAGGTGACTTGAAGTGGGTGGTAAATGGGACAAGAAATATTGTTATTATTAAAGACATTTCCATGAAAATGTTCCCTCTAAAATCCCTGAATGTCGGAAATTATGTAATTTCTCAGAGATGGAGAATGATGCTTTGATGCATCGAAAGGTTTTAACCCTTACAGCGCGGGGATCGACTTTAGTCGTCAAAATCTGACGTCTGTAGACGTCAGATTCTGACAACTAAAGTCGATCCCCGCACTGTAAGAGTAAAACTATTTATAACGGTCGCAGACCCTTGAACACAGGTATTCAAATGAATCGGAAAGAGCTAAATAAGACATTAATGATAATTACAAATTGAAAAAACCCATGTGTTCTCCATCGTTTTTACAAAAATAATTCAGCGCTTTAATGGTTAAATGGTTAACCCAGCAACCACGAGACGTTTCCTAAAGTCAGGACTAATGCTGGGCCGAAGTAGCAGACGACGTGTCAGCATTGCATCGACATTGGGTATACGTCTTTTGTTTGCTGGGATGAAAGAAGATGTCGTCGATGATTCATTGAACATGTGTCGTTGTGGAAGTCTTCTCCGTTTTTATTCAAACAAATCGGTGTAATTTAACATGCTACATTAGTCTAAAAAAATATGGGGAATAAATTTCAATGGATGTATCCTTCTGTCGCCGCACAGTGGAGATAATTCCCCTAATTATTATCTAGCCTTTGATTTGAAACAAAAACGAGTGATTTAGTTTAGATTTCAAACAAGATCAAAACAATTCGCAGATGGAAATAGCTAATGATAAGTGCATAGACTAAGTTGTTCTGGGCCGGTATTCTTAAAGCGACTGACAGATCAATCACATGTCTAAGAACTGGGTCAAAAGCTTTTAAACACCGGCCCTAAAAATGAAATAAATGGGGTTTTAGGCCACCTTTGAGTACATATAGGCTAAACTGGGCCAGAAGAACCCCCTGACGATTGTCAGATGAAGGAGATGACACTTCCCCCCAGACACAGGATTTGAAATTCGAGCCCTGGCTGTCTGATGCCCTGTTAGAGTGTACTTCATAGTTAGATGGGGTCTGCATAATAATTTGTTCTGCAAAGAAATATCATTCGAGAACACAATATTGCAATATTACATCAGAGCTAAAACCTGATCATTCAAGGTGCGGTCACCGTCTGGCAGAATACTATTTTAAAGTAAAGCTATTGCACTTTATTTAATTATACAGTAGCGTTACTAAATCAAGTTAAAATTACAAGGGAATTTTGTGACAGAATTGCGATAACATCAGCCTGAACCATGGCGGTGTAACCAACGACGTTGTAACGGCTCTCGCATCAGCGAGAAGCCAATTGGGGGTCGGAAATTGGCGCGATGCAATGGTTGAACCGGTGGCGCACCCATACGGAGCAGCGTTGTCGCGATGTAGAGCCAAAGTCGCCAGCATTGATTCTGCAACAAGCCTCTTTGATCCCTGTGGCATGATGTCCTGGTCCGCTGGGAGACTTCAAAAGGGTCCAGCCGCGAGTGCGGCACACGGAGCTACATCCATCAGAAAACTCCACACGTTGATCCTGATTGTGTTTTGAAATGCAGACGGCGGCCCAACTTCAAATCAGCACCAGGTTGATGATGACTCGTGGGCGAACTTTCTATGAGAGGAAGTGGTTCCACTTCGGTCGCCATTTTGACCACGTGACCTGCGTGCCACCACGTCATTGGCCCATCGACCGCGGATAGAGCGAGAGCATTTCGACGTGAAGGGCCTGCCCTTTTACGTCCTCGTGTCAACATTATGATGAGTATTTTGTGTGATTGAGGTTTTACTCCCTGTCTGCTTCCTGGGGCAACATTGCGACACGGGCATGATGTTTCTCGAATAACCTTAACGAATATTTTTGGTTGTCAATCGCCCCCGCATAGAATACCGCATTTCAAGGACAACACAAGACTCGGCACACTCGATCACGTTTAACTATTAAGCTACCCAGGAACCTATGTCTGATTTGTTTCCAATGTTTATTTTGATAACGCAGAAATTGTATTTAACCTTTAACCGCTAAATTATTATTTAATTGGAATTTTCACCCACTTTAAGTTGTGCATCGCTGACGCGATCCACAACTTTAAGTGAGTGAAAATTATTCAGATTTGCCAAAAGCTGGTATTTAATGTGCTAATAAAAAATGAAAAAAAACCCCGAATATAATTAGGACCGACGGTTAAGTGGTACAATATTTACCTTACAAATTTACTTGCCCACCAGTGCCCGGTTTCAACAACGCACTTAAAAAAACTCCTTGGGATGAGAATTTTCTATTTTGTCAATTTTGAAAAATTAATTTATATGAAGCTATATAACCTACTGATCTTAAATAAAATACAAAAACCTTAAAAAAAACAATGTTAAAGCACCGAAAAAGACAGAACTATCTCTATTTCCAAGACGTATATTGTCATGTAAATATGTTTGTTTACATTATATAGCACATCAGACCATAGATACTGACAATCTCAGACACAGGCTTACATCAAAAGCCTCGCCCTTAATTGGTGTGGGAACGCGATGATCTAGGGGATTACCCTACATCACCGATTGCCTGCTCAACGCTGGGCCGACGGCATCAACATGTGGCCCAACGCTGTAGGAACATTCAAACGTCCTTTAGCAGATGTTTAGTTATACCAAAAGTTTGTTTGGGTTTTCAGCGAACTCATAGAAATGTTGATAAAAAAAAATTAAATCTAAAACCTCTGGAAAATAATAAATCATGATCTGTGGGATACACTACATCATTACAAAATTAAAAACGAGAATTGATGTCATCCCAAGAAGCCGCTTTAAATCAAAGTGATTAAATCCCAATCAAACAGTAAACCTAACACCTAACACTGACTTCAGTCGACTTGAACTAAACTGAACCAGTAGGTGAAATCGGCCCCAGATACATGGGCTAATCATAATCACAAATTTTCCCGCTGCTCCGGCTGCTAAACCGTTATATATTAAAAAGTAAAAAGTATCTAAAAATTACAAAGTTACGAATGATTGAAATTAGCATCATATTTGTTGAATTTGAGAGAAACCATTTGCAAATCTTGATGTTCAAATACATATTTCATTCCCAATAACAGTGATTTGATAGATTAATAAACAAATGATTAAAAACGACTATAGCGACTATAGCGCTTTAACCCTTTAACCGCCAAATTATTCAATCTGAATTTTCACCCACTTGAAGTTGTGTCTCGCTGACGCGATCCACAACTTCAAGTGAGTGAAAATTATTAACATTTGACAAAATGGAGGACAACTGCTTTCAAATATTACTGATATATGTCACATTTTATCTTTAACATGTTTAAAAGGTGGTACTTAATGTGCAAAAAAAAATGAAAACCCGTATATATGCGACACCGGCGGTTAAAGGGTTTAGGTTTAACTATTCCAATAAACGAAGAATAATAATTTTGTTTTCAATATTTTCGCTGTGGTGAGGTAATCGCGGCAGCGATTCACAAAGACTGAAACAATGATTACATTTCCGGGTCGGTATTATGTCTGAATATTGCTTTACGTCGCTTTCTGCACAATCATGGCAATATCGCGACATAAGGAAGCCCGAATTCGGGACTATGCCCTATACTCTTATGTTGAATGACTTCAAGGGTTCTTTATAGCGCACAGTGCCATAGGCAGCACTGTACACTCCAGACCTTTGAACAGTGTGGAGCACTGTATATGCACAACCACGATGACAAATATCCGGCCCGACCGGGATTCAAACCTGGTACTTCCAGGTAACAAGCCCCAGTCGATACGAATGAGCCATCGGGGCCAGCCTTCCGGGTCGGTAAATGGTTCAACTAGTGTTGGCAATCCAGCAGACGAGATACGTTGAATCAATGTTGTGTTAATGTTGGGCCAGCGTCGAAGATGGTGGCTGAACTTAACACATCATTGGGTCAAAGCCGTTTTATTTGTTTGTTGGGAAGGTTGCGTGATCGTTTGAAAACAAAACCACAAAATTTATGATACTTTGTCATGCTAGGAATAGGAAATTTCGAAAGATGTGCTGCCTTTTGTTACTGTACTCAGACATTCTGCATTGCTAGACTGCAGTCTGGTAGCAGTCTGCTGTATAAAATCAAAAGGCAGTAACTGCTTGTATTTAGCAGCTACTGGCTTTTGGCTCTGAACGCCTGCTTAGTGCCTCAGCAATGGGAGTGACAGTGTGACATGGTCATTTGTTATGGTATAGTCTGTAGCTTTCTCATTGTTTGCCATCAGTCACGACCAGTGCCATTCTTCTCTCTAATGTCACCCGATCTATCATTATTCGTGTGGAATAATTCTGCACGTCAGCGTCTGCACTTCTGGGACGGACCTCGTCAAATGGGGAGCATCAAGCGCGACAAATCTGCTTAGATGAGTTCTGGCGCGCAAAGACAAAAGCAGTAACTGTTTTACTTTTCAAGTAATGTTGTGTCACCGTCTTCGACGTCGGCCCAACATCAAAGCAACATTGGGTCAATGTCTCGCGTTTGCTGGGACAGTCCTTTTCACATTTAACTCGTGTACGCTACCCCTTTGATTGTCATCCTGTCTTGCAGGGGGTATATGACCATTATCCCCCTGCAAGACAGGATGCCCTATTATAGATGCCCTATAGACATGATAGATGCCCTATCAGCGTCTGATCAACGATATTTTACCTGCTAAAGTAACGTCGTGACACCGGCGTAAAGCGTTGAGGTCGCAAAATGTCTTGCAAACATAAAGCTGAAAGGGATAAAACTATGTGTCCATTAGATGGCTATAGGCCTACTATAAAAACAAAATCAATTTAATGTTGGGGTCTTTGCTTATTTTATCGTTAAGTACAACAAAAAAGTGTTCCACATGTAATTGCCCAGCTAGTCCAGTTGTCAAATGGCATTTTTTTACTCAAGCGTGTTTCGCGGTATGGACGATGTTTTATGATTGATTCTGGTTCTAAGGGATGTCCTGAGCAGGAATCAGCCGGGTGCCACTTTGGCACCCTTGGGCGGAATTTTTGAAGGGCAAAAACAAAATGGCCGACAAATATTTCAAGGTCAAATATGATTTTTCAACAAATGAAGCCAGAAACAAGTGTAATATCTCATTTTCATGTGATTTTGACTTGGCAATCTATTTCTTGTATTATTTTGATGACTCAATGTCATCTTCAAGGTCAAAAAGACAATTTCAAGGTCAAAGAAGCAAAAATACAATTTTTAACAAATAAAGATAGGAACATGTGTAATACCTCTTTTACATGGGATTTTATCTGAAAATGAATGTATGGTATTATTTTGTTGATCCAAGGTTAGCTTCAAGGTCGAAAGTCCTTTCCAAGGTCAAAAACAAAATCGTTGCTAGATATTTCAAGGTCAAATATCATGTTTCAACAAATGAAGCTAGGAACAAATGTAATACCTCATTTTCATGTGATTTTGACCGGGCAATTCATTTCTTGTATTATTTGCATGATTCAAGGTCATCTTCAAGGTCAAAAGGTCAAATATCAAGGTCAATTAAGCAAAATTACCGTTTTTAACAAATAAAGCTAGGAACATGTGTAATACCTCATGCAATTTTGGCTGGGCATTCCATATCTGATATTATTTTGATTATTCAAGGTCATCTTCAACGTCAAAGGGGTCAATTTCAAGGTGAAGTAAGAGAAAATATCATTTTTAACAAATAAAGCTAGGAATGTGTGTAATACCTCTTTTTATGGGATTTTGATTGACAAATCCACTTATAGTATTATTTGAGTGATTAAAGGTTATCTTCAAGGTCAATTTCAATTCAAGGTCATCAAAATTCAATTAAAAAACATAAATAGCAAAAAGTGTTGTACGTCTTTTTAGTGTAATATTGACAAATAATCTATTTCTGCTACCATTTTTATAATTAAAGGTCATTTTCAAGGTCAGTGTGTCAATTTCAAGGTCAGGTAAGCGAAAATATGATTTTCAACAAATAAAGCTAGGACAATATATTTCTGGTATGATTTTGGTTATTTGAGGTGATCCTCTAGGTCAAATGTAAATATCAAGGTCAAATATTATTTTAACGTAGTATTCTACATAATAGAGCACACATAATAAATTGTCTTGGTGTATCTTTAACCGGATAATCTAATTCTAGTAGGGTTTTAATGAATAAACATCATCAGAGTGAAATGATCAGACAACTAGAAGGCATCAAAGGGTCACGGAGAGGCGTCAAATAGCGACGAAAAAGCATAAAAGATCAATGGAGAGGCGGTAAAAGGTGACAGAGAGGCGGTAAAAGACAATGGGGAGGCATTAAAGAATGTCGACGAGTTGCTAAAAGGCGCCCCAGAGGCGCTAAAGAGCGAGTAAGAAGGGTTAAAGAAAATGAGTAGTCATTAAAGGGTAATGAGGAGGCATTGAAGGGCAATGAGGAGGCGGTGAATGGCAACGACGAGGCGTTAAGTGGCAAAAATGGGGCGTTAAAGAGCGACAAGATGCATTAAAAGGTGGGGGGGGGGTGGCATGAAAGGGCTATGGAACGGTGACAAGGAAGTACGTCAACGGGTGATGGGGCGGTGCTAATGGTTGATGGATAGGTGTCTTAGTGCAATGAGAAGGCATTAAAAAAGTCAGAGAATCGTTAAAGGGCAATGGAGAAGCGTTAAATGGTGAAGGAGAGACGTCAAAGAGCAATGGAAAGGCGTTAAAGGCCGAAAAAGTGTTAAAAGTGATGTAGATGCATTAAACTTTGATGGAGAGGCGCTAATAGGCGCTGCAGATGCGTTAAATGGCGATGCGAATGTGGTAAAGGGCGATGGTGAGGCATTAAATGGTGATGGGAAAGTTATAAATGGCGATGGGAAGGCGGTAATGGGTGATGAGGAGTCGTTAAAGGGCGACCATGAAACGTTAAACGACTATGGAAAAGCGCTGAAGGGCAATGGGGAGGAGTTGAAGTGTGCTGGATAAGTGTGTGAGGGTGAGTAGAAAGTGTTAAAACAACGGAGCATTGCTAAAGGGCGACAGAGAAGCGTTAAATGGTGACTGAGACGTCAAAGGGCATTGGAAAAGTAATAAAGATTGATGGAGATGCATTTAAAGGGTGATGGTCAGACGCTAACAGGCGCTGCAGATGAGTTAAATGGCGATGGGAAGGCGTTAATGGGCAATGAGGAGGCGTTGAAGGACAACAAAGAGGCGCTCAGGGTGACGAGATGTGTTGGTGGGTGGCATGAAAGGGTTATTGAATGGCGTTAGAGGGTGACGAGGAAGCATTAAATGACAGGTGATGCGGTGGTGCTAAAGGGTGATGGATATGTGTTTTAGGGCGATGAGAAGGCGTTAAAAATGACGGGGAATCGCTAAAGGGCAACTGAGAAAAATTTAATTATGACGGAGAGATGTCAAAGAGTGACAAAAAGGCGTTAAAGGGCCAAGAAAAAGTGTTAAAGGTTGATGGAGATGCACTAAAAGGTTGATGGAGAGGCGTTAAAAAGGTGCTGCAGATGCGCTAAATGGTGATGCTAAAGGGTTAAAGGGCGATGAAGAGGCGGTAAATGATGATGGAGAGGCATTAAATGGTGATGGGAAGCCAGTAAAGGGCGATGAGGAGGCGTTAAATTTCACCAGGAAGCGTTAAAGGGTGACGGAAAGGCGTTAAAGGATTAAGAAAAAATATAAAGGTAGACCCAAAAGCATTGAAGGGCAATGAGAGACGATAAATGGCGATGGGGAGGCGTCGAAGGACCATGGGGAGGCGTTAAAGATTGATGGTAAAGCTTTAAAATGTAACGGAGAGTTAAATTAAAGAGCAATGAAGAAGCTTTCAGTGTGAAGAAGAGGCATTAAAGGCAATAAACTAAAAGCTATGAAGACGCATTATTGTCTCCCTTTAGTGCCTCTCCATAGCTCCATAATGCCTCTCTCTCATCTTATAAGGCCCTCGGTGGCTCTGTAACGCCTCTTGTGGCCCATAACGCCTCCTCATTTCTCTATAATATGCCTCCTCATTGCCCTTTAATGCCTTTTCATTGTCCTTTATCGCCTTCTCATTGCCCTTTAATACCTCCTCATCGACCGTTAGAACTTTTCCATCACTCTTTAACACATCTCTGTTAATTGCCATTCAATGCCTTCGAGCCGATGTCTTCATCTTGAGCATGTTTGATCATTTTAACCCAACAGAATTAGATTATCCAGTAAAAAAACCAACACAAGGTAGTATACGTGCTCCAATTTCTAGCTTATACGCTAAAACATAAATTTGACCTTGAGGATGACTTTAAATCACCAAAGTAATAGGAAAAAGACATTTTTCGCTCAAAATCCCACGAATTTTTTAAATTACACATGTTCTAGCTGTATTTGTTAAAAATCATATTCTCCTTTACTTGACCGTGAAATTGACATTTTGACCTTAAAGATGACCTTTTATCATCCAAATTGTATCAAGAATAGATTATTCAGTCAAAAATCACGTCAAAAAGACGTATTACACTTCCTCCTATTTTGTTTCGAAAATATCATATTTTTACATTTTGACTTTTGAAATGACCTTTCGACCTTGAAAATGACCTTGGATCAACAAAATAATACCATAAATAGATTTTTCAGACAAAATCACATAAAAAAAAGGTATTACACATGTTTCTAGCTTGATTTGTTGAAAATGAAAATTTTGCTTATTTGACCTTAAAATTGACTTTTTGACCTTAACAATGACCTTGAGTCATGAAAATAATACAAGAAATGGATTGCCCGGTCAAAATCACACGAAAATGAGGTATTACACTTGTTCCTGGCTTCATTTGTTGAACAATCATAGTTGACCTTGAGATATCTGGCGGCCATTTTGTTTTTGACCTTGGCAATGCCCTTTCGGCCTTGAAAATGACCTTGGATCACCAAAATAATACCATAAATGGATTTTTCAGACAAAATGAAACGAAAAAGAGGTATTACACATGTTCCTAGCTTTATTTGTTAAAAAGGGTATTTTTGCTTATTTGACCTTGAAATTGACGTTTTGACCTTGAAGATGACCTTATATCATAAAAATAATACAAGAAATGGATTGCCCAGTCAAAATCACATGAAAATGAGGTATTACACTTGTTCCTGGCTTCATTTGTTGAAAAAAACATATTTGACCTTGAAATATCTGGCGGCCATTTTGTTTTTGCCCTTAAAAAATTCTGCCCAAGGGTGCCAAAGTGGCACCCGGCTGATTTCTGCTCGGGACACCCCATAGTATCAGAATCAATCATAAAACATCGTCCATACCGCGAAACACACTTTAGTCAAAATCCACTGGACTAAGCCCGTGGATCGAACCACCGACCTTGACATCATGATGCCTGAGCACTTCCAGTAACTCTTTTATTGGCCTAACTGGTAAGCAGTTGAACCAAAGAGTCTGGTTATCATTCAAGTCTTTCATTATACACCCTGCTACATACCCCTTCTCGACTACATACCACTTCTCGAATATCTGCTCGTCCCCGAGCAGCATTCAACACACTCTTGGGCTGAATTCTTATTTCCATGCATACCTCTTACATATTGCATACAACCACTTTGGATACAGTCCTAGAATATCTGAACTATTTCAAATGTATCAGCGTTTTAACGGTATATTACGATATTGGAACTACAATAATCTCATGCGCCTTCTATCGTAGAGAGTGACGTAGTTATGTTTGAAAATGCTTGGTGTCATTTTAAAGTAGCCATATGTACATCAATGTTATCCATTTTTTTCAGATTGTGTTATTAGCTACAATACAACCTGTTATTCAACTGGTTATTGATAGATGTAGTTCCAACATACTGTTTATGTTGCACCTATAACAAGACTTTTCTTTTAACAATACTTCTTTATTTGTGTCTTTTCAGGTATGTATTCATGTCTTCATTATCCATATTATCTGGTTCGATCACAACGCTGGTGAGTTTCTACATTAGAATGTTAATTATAGCTCATAAATAAAAAATATGTTATTGACGTTTGATTTTCTGCGATTCCCAGCAAGAACATTTGTATAACAGTTTTACAATGTTTGTCCAACGTCGAAGACGTTGGGCCGACGTAGTACATTAATTTAATGTTATAAAAATGTTTTGTGTTTGCTGTGTTAATTCCTTGCGTTATTTTTCCGTGATTTTAAAGTGGAATTGCTAGCGCAATTTCCAGCTTTAAATTGAGGGAAAATACTTTTTTTTGTCGACGTCGGCATCTTCAGAGCAATGTAATATAATCATTCTATAACTAAAGTACCGTTCACATCTGATGCTGCTCTACGTGACCATGGTGATGACTGTTTCTCTTATGTCGCCCCGGAAGACTGTCTGATAATAGTGGTGATAAACCAAGTGCCTTGCTATTAA
Source organism: Flabesymbios commensalis (assembly GCA_964017125.1). Lineage (NCBI taxonomy): Eukaryota > Metazoa > Annelida > Polychaeta > Terebellida > Flabelligeridae > Flabesymbios > Flabesymbios commensalis. The sequence continues at coordinate 40,657,818 of OZ024911.1, read as the reverse complement.
ACTTTGCAGGTTCTTGCATATCCCCGTGTTATTGCGAACACCATCAGGACTTCAAGAAATCAATTTACTTCAATAAGACATGACACAATGCTATGGCAATGCTGGGTCTGCGTCGCAGACGGTACCCAGCGTTAATCTAACATTGTGCCCATGTCTGCTGGATCTTTTTAGAGTGAGCATACGAGATTTTGCGCTCACACTATCGATACGACACACGAGTTATAGCACGCACAGAGATGCCGTTTTGACATCACACGGTCTTATTTGGATTTCTGCTCCCGTCGTCCCTTCCTGTCCGCGGGCGCCCGTCGCGAACCGTGTGACCGTCACCCCGCCAATAATTGCCGCGTGGCATGACATCGTCAGAAAGCACGACATCTCAGCTCAACGCTGCATCAATAATGGGCCAGCGTCTCCGACGCTGGCCCATTATTGATGCAACGCTGAGCCATAATGGCGTATTATCGGATTGGGCATGGATTTGGGGGAGCCGTCACGGCGTGGGGCGCCACCGTCGACACGCAATGTCACTTAATGGCAGCCAAATAAATCCGCATGGCTCATGTTCACCAAAAACCCACGGATGTTGCGCCTGGAGAATCTGCCAGTCGGTAACAGCATCACTGAAAAATTACTACTTTGTACAGATGCCTAATGATGGTCATTTGTGGAGATTTTGTGTGTTTTTTGAGAAAAGATTAGCATATTAAACGTGGAGTGAAATATTGATACGTTATCGTTTTACCACTCTACGTCTATGCCACATGATATTAACTTGAGCCGCTAGGTTGACATCTTCAGTGGATATGATTAGAGGGATTTTGAAAAAAAATTAGCCCATAATTTTCTTTCATAATCTTCTTGTTAAGATCCACGATAGATGGTCAATTCAGATCTTCAATGTAGAGGCAAACTGCCGTAACTGCTTAGTTGAAAAAGTGAAAAAAGGGAGCAGCTACTTCTTTTTGCCTTTTCACTGTGGAGATGTATGTTTTTAACCCCCTTAAAAGCGCTGAAATATGTGTATATAAACCAAGAGATCCAATGTTTTTTTTAATTTAAAATCATCATAAATGTCTTAGTTAGCTCTTTCCGCTTCATTTGAATACCTATGGTCTGTAAACGTCAGATACTTACGTGTAAAGGGTTAAAGGCCCATTCTCGGGCAAATGACATGTCTTTGTTTTAGCTCTGTTATATATTTTTGAGTGTTTGAATGATTGAAGGCAACATTCCGATAGATGACAACTTTTAAAAACATCCGTTGGCAACGTAATTAGGTTTCGAAAAAAAACAGATTATGACAAAATGTCGGTCATTGCATTTTTTACTTTTAGATCGGCCCCTTTCTTTTATAATGGTGTTTGACATGTTTGACAGGAAAAGGACATGTCGAATCAATTTCCTTCTAGATATATCAGACCCTTCATCTAGACCCTCAGCGGACAGGTTTTATGGTCAATTAGTGTCCTGGTTGTCCGAAATTGTATGAGCATTCCGAAATAGACACTTATCGGGTACATATCTCTTTCAAATGGTCGGTGGAGAAAGATAATATAGATTTACGATGTTATAAGCCTAAATAACACAAATGATAACTTTTTAAAGTTTGGGGCACTTGGGACAACCCCTTTAATATGTTATATTTACATAGTTAATCGACTGTTGTGTTTGGCGATTCTCAGTTGTCCAAACAAATGGTACTTAATCGTTTTTCACTTTCTAATAATATTGACATGATAGTATTTTGGTAATTTGTCTGTGTTCATTTGGATTATTGTGTTCGCCTAGCTCAAACAGCCATAGTGTTTGCAGATGGTATCATACCTCTATTTCAATGTACTCATTCAACATTCGGGGATCGATGCCTTCACCTGTATGGTACATGTATATAGAGTTATTTTGTGTGTGGTATACTAGAGAAATCTTCCACATATACGTGTAAAATATTTCCCTTTTATACCACATTTTTCAATAATGCCACACCCAAAAGTGTCATTTTGTGTGTGGTATAATAGAGAAATGTTCCCCACCTATGTGGAGCATTTCTATCCTATATATCACATTTTTCTTTATACCACCCACAAAAAATGTTATTTTATAAAAAAAGAAATGTTTCGCACATCTCTCTCGGGCCGTATTCTCGTACAAGTTACGATATATCGTAGGCATCTGATTGGTTGAGATGGCCATCTCGACCAATCAGAAACCTACGATATATCGTAACTTGTACGAGAATACGGACCCTGACTAGCATTTCTCTATTATATCACACACAAAATAACATTTCCACGAAGAGTGCGATGCTTATGGCGTTGATACTACGGGAACTTTGACATACTGGACTCCAGAAGAGAGAGGTCAGTACCCTAATAATCTCGTGGTATAATAATGTACGACACTTTGATTTGGCGCATCTCTCTGGTGTGTGAGGCACCAGTTCTGTTTGCATGACGTCCGTGATTTGTCCGGGGGCTATGATCTGGGATGTCATTCTATTCGGGAGATTTTCCATCGACCATGCACAGAGGGACGGACAAATCTATGAAAGGGGGGGGGGGGGTGGACACGGTTTTCTCCTCAGACCTACCCCTGTCATCTCACCCAAGTCTCTCCAACATCATCCAACTCTCGTGACCTATTATTCTCCAAAGTGTAATGCTTTTCCTTTACAGATAATTACAAATAAACTAATTTTCTTATCTGTAGCCAAAAGGTCGTACTCGTTTAAATACATGGAATCTAAATGTGTGAAACATGTTTCATTTTGGTCCTTTACCACTTGACTAGATAATAATTAATACAGACACATTAAAGGTGATCTATCACCCCTTATATAGTATGAATAAATTTGTGAAAAATAAATCAAAGTTGCCACAAGATGGGGCACAAGTGTTTCCTTATATGGGGTGATTGGCTATCATGTGACCCTCTGAGAGGGTCACATGATAGCCAATCACCCCATATAAGGACATAATTATTCATACCATATAAGAGGTGATAGCTCACCTTTAAAACATAAAACAGATCTTTTTTGTGGTTTGTATCTTTACGTTCGTAGTAAAGAGTCGTATATAATATTTTACAAAGTGACAGATACGATTACGTAATACCATGATAATGATAACGCGGTTATCATTGTACTCGGATTCGTGATGTCTACCAATGGTATTTGAGGCGTCTTTACCTCTTACAGCGCGGGGATCGACTTTAGTCGTCAGAATCTGACGTCTGTAGACGTCAGATTCTAACGTCTAAAGTCGATCCCCACACTGTAAGAGTAAAACTATTCATAATGGCCGTAGACCCATAACATAGGTATTCAAATGAATCAGAAAGAGCTAACTAAGACATTTATGGTGATTTTAAATTGAGTAAAACCCTTTAGTCCCCATGGGTCATATAACAAATATTCAGCCCTTCAAGGGTTAATTCATATCACAATCAAGTCATGCATAAAATATGCGTTTATTGAGAAGCTGAGCTGGAATCATTGCATCTTTTCAATACAATATGGCTCCTTGTATAAAAGTTACACGAAATTTGTTTTAAGCAACTTTGCAAAAAATAGCCCACCGACTAAAATGACTATTGGGGGCGAGGAGTATGTTAAACGGTGTTAAAAGCCCCGCAATGAAATGCTCCCCATGAGATAAGTCGACGCTAGAACTTTTGTGTTCTGCAGCTATCTCGCCACCACCTACGTGTCATAGTTGTGTAAAGGTGGATCTTGGAATATTTCTGGTGGCTCTATTATTATTTTTAGGAATCCCATCAGTGACCGACCTTGACTCTGCACTTGTGAAGCCATCCATCGCTGGCATGAGAAGGAGGCACGGACAAGACGCTGACCTCGGCCGGCGTCCTGGTGCTGTGTCCACACGTCACTTGTCATCACGTCTACTTAGGACTAAAGGGTGGTATCTGCCACTTTGTAAAGTGGCAGATACCACCCTTTAGTCCTAAGGATACGGAGGCAGACTGGACACATTTATCTCGCTCGACACATGGCGTGAGCTTCACCATCTCTCACACTTGTAGAGAACGCTACCTCAACTCTGACCCAACTTTTCGCTTTTATGACACGGAATATGCATGTATACATTAACCCTTTAGCCGCCAAATTAGTCCATTTGAATTTTCACCCACTCGAAGTTGTGTCTCGCTGACGCGATCCACAACTTCCAGTGAGTGAAAATTATTCAGATTTGACAAAATGGAAGTCAACTCTTTTCAAATCTTGCTGGTTGATGTCACATTTTATCACTAACATATTTAAAATGTGGTACTTAATGTGCTAATAAAAAATAAAAACCCGAATAATATGCGGCACCGGCGGTTAAAGGGTTAAGAGCGAGACGAGTGAGTGGTAGAATTTTAACGAAACGACAGGTTGAATTCTGGATGACGTTCTCTACATTTGTATACTAATTTTTAGTGCGATATATTATTGATGATATTAATAATATATCCCTCCTAAAAGGTAGTATGCAATTGTATGCGGACATTAGTCTTTTCATGTCTTGTGCAGCCGTGGTAGAACAAAAGCATGAAAATAAGTCACATATTAGAAAAGAGTGGGACATCGTTCCGATGAAACATGACATGATAAGACAAGACAATAAGTTTTTTATTGGGCATGGATGTTGCAGTATTGCTAAAATGGTGCTTTAACTACACCAACCTGCACCTATCCGGCGTTCGCTGTGTCCTCCTTGATATTTTTCAAGTGATTGATTAATATTCATTGAACTAGTGTTGTTTTCATGTTTGGCCAGCGTCGCAGTTTTAATCAATAATTAATTAGTTTGTAATAATTAGCAATAATTTGTGACAGCTCGGTAGTAAAATTCTACCTTGACGGTATATATGATGATGGTCCCTTGTGTGTAGAATCTTTTGTAATGTAATTCCGCGGCCTCAGGCGAAAACGACAACACAATATAGTGATTAATGTAACAAGGAGACGTGGCTCCCTGCCTTCTGGCTAAAAAATCTCTCCCCTCGACAGCTCGTAATGCTGTAGCAGCGAGCAGGAGAAGTGTCTGACCAGATTATAGAACTAGACCAAATAGACGAACTCAATATGACTGAGGCTTGGCTGACTTTCATATTTTGGCCGACTGTGACAGGTTACATTTCAAACAATTCAGAAATAATATTACTACTGCGCTCTCTTCAGGTGTTTTCTGTCCTGGTAGATGTTCTGGTGTGGTATTCTTGAAGCGATTGACCCAGATCTTAGGTATGTGATTGGTCGCGATGGCCATCGCGACCAATCACATACCTGGTCTGTAATATTTTCGGTGTGTTAAGTAATTAACATGGGTTAACCTTTCAACCGACGGTGCCGCATATATTCTGGTTTTCATTTTTATTAACACATTAAGTACCACATTTTAAATATGTTAAAGATAAAATGTGACATCAACCAGCAAGATTTTAAAAGAGTTGACCACCATTTTGTCAAATCTGAATAATTTTAACTCACTTGAAGTTGTGAATCGCGTCAGCGAGACTCAACTTCAAGTGAGTGAAATTCAAATTGCTTAATTTGGCGGTTAAAGGGTTAAAATATAGGCGCACAATTAAGATGTGGAGATGTGGAATCGGTAGTAAAATGAGCAAGGCGGGTTCCTGCTTCCGTGTGAGTGAAATAAGGTATTTTAGTCTTGCATGGGTTGTGCATTAATGTCTTAGATCTATAGACCACTCTATGTATTGTTCTGGTTTTGTTGTACCCCAGTTGCCTCAATCTAATCAGCGTGGTGATTTCTGGGTACAGTCGTATACCGCTGCTCGTACACAGTGGACTACTACAATTTTACACACATGGAGCAGGGAAATAAAGTCTGGGCTCGGTATTTTGTCTGTCGCTGTCATTCAATGCAATGCACAGCTGTCGTTGGGCGCTTCAGCTCTTCTCAAGAGCATTGCATGGCGACAATGTCAGGAGTGACACTGTGGTAATCTTACACTATCCCCAACACGACCCGTGACACTGACACCTGACCTCAACGCCATCCCCGACCTCACATGCCCATTAACGGTGTACTCTTTCCCCTGCGCCACCCTCCACGCTCAACTACCTTTTTCTTCCATTTGAAGCTGGAATTGCTACCGCAATTTCCAGCTTCCAATGGAACAAAACATACTTTGACTTATTTTTGGCATTGCTTGATTTTCTGACGGTATAAGCTGTCCATTCCAGAGGGTGATATCCATTCATTTCCATGGTTGCTTGATGTGACGTGATGCCTATCAAATAGCTCCTAATATTTGCTCTCGGCACTGATATAGTGGATTACCCTGGTTGTCAGTGGCTGGACAGGTGGTCTGTCTTGTGACGGTCAGTCACCTGTTATGGAAAACTCATGCTTATATAAACTATGGAAACCAAAGGGTTTTTTCAAAGTAAAATCATCTAAAAATTTTTAGTTAGATCGTTCCGATTTATTTGAATACCTAGGTTATGGGACAACGGTCATTGGGAATATTTTAATTTCTTCAGCGCGGGGACCGTATTTATAGGCCCCAAGCCAGAACCTGATTTAGACGTATAAAGACGGCCCTCGCGCTGAAAGGGTTAAAACACAGGACCTGTTTTATGCATCTCTAACACACTTGTATGATTTGTATGATTTGTATGATTTCATGGCTATATTTCATCATCCACATTTTACCATAGGCCACTGAGAAACGATATGGTGTGCATACCTCATCTTCGGACAAAAGCAATTTATGATTTCCTGGCTAATTGGCGTCGATAAAAAATGTATTATGCTTTTTAATTGCCCTTTTGTTTAAGAAACCCAATGACAAATTGGAAGATTTTTAAATAAATATGACAGTGGACCAACGATAAACCAACATTGCTTCAAAGTCTAGTGCTGGGACTGCTCTTTCACATGATGCTGAAACTGTCAATTTAACCCTTTAACCGCCAAATTATTCAATTTGAATTTTCACCCACATGAAATTGTGTCTCGCTGACGCGATCCACAACTTCAAGTGAGTGAAAATTATTTAGATCTGACAAAATGGAGGTCAACTCTTTTCAAATCGTGCTGATTGATGTCACATTTTATTTTTAGCATGTTTAAAAGATGGTACTTAATTTGCTAATATAAAATAAAAACCCGAATATATGCGCACCGGCGGTTAAAGGTTTAACAATCATGTTCAAGTAAAACATGTTTATGCTGCTGATTTGTGCATCCGTATAAAAAAAAAGTGGTGGAACTATGTGACTAATATACAGCAACGCATAATTATATTGTTCAAAAAGATGTAATGATTCATTATCCATTATTGACCACTGTGAATGATAAGTAAAAATTATTGAAGGTGTTTGGTTTCGCAGAGAAAGTACATGTATAACTGGGTCCGTATTCTTGTACAAGTCACGATATATCTTAGGCTTCGGATTGGTCGAGGTGGCCATTTCGACCAATTCAAAGCCTAGATAAATTATATCGGAGCTTGTAAAATAATACGGCCTTTGGGGGCTTACTTAATCTGTATTTGTTCTTATCCTAAGAATGGTTTATTGGAGGCAATATACATTTGCATGGAATCTCCGGCTTCTCTTTTGACCTCTAGCTATTTCAATACATGTATTGACTCAAGCAGAATCACTTACACATCCAAGTGTAAACAATTTGAATGAATTGATTTACCCTATGGTCAATTATAGATGTTAGTCAAATTCGCCTCACTTGCGCTGATACCACGGACGGACTGCACGCATTTGATGACAGATCCCAGCTTTGCTGATCCGAGTTGACGACGGGATCGTGTCAACTGTGGACAGGTCAGGGTCATGATAGAGTGGCCACCATAAAACTGGTCAGAAGTGGCGTGTCGTGTCACAGGGGTCTCCCAGAAGTGGTGTAGAACATGCGGTCATTAGTTCTGCAGGCCTTGTCCTCAAGCCATCCATCATTTTCCAAAAACACAGGAATGAGTGATCGGGCCCCTAGCCAGCATTTTGCATTCTGAAGCAGTAATGTAACAAAAATATACCCGCAGCCCGGGCTTAATCTATTTATCAGTTACTTGATTTTTGGAGATGAAATGATATAAGGTAGCGATGCAGGGGCGATCACGAAATTAACCAAAACATTGCAGAGATAGTTGTAGAAAAGTGTCGAAGTCAAGTGACTCTTGAAATAAATAGTGTTTTGTTGAAGAAGTTTCAATATTTTGATACTGTATACATAGCAGACATTATTTGTAGTAGATTTTATGATTCATGCTAGCGTTCAAATTAAAATGGTCTTCACATGGATCATTCTGTTGTAAGTCAGTACTTGTTGTAAGTCAGTACTTTTTAATTTTTTGATATTTTCAAATTTCGGGTGCGGACAACTGCTAAAACGTAGCCTTCTTAGTACTGATAATTTTGTCATGTACTTGGTCAACATTGTCCCTATAAACAAATGCGTAACATCTCACAAAATATACCCTTCTAACAGTCCAGCGTATACGAGACACTAAGCCAAAGCTGATATGATGTTGGTCCAACGTCACCAACATCATAACAGCAAGGGTCGACCACATCCTGCTTGCTGAGATTGCTTTGGGATCTCAGACAATCATTTACATTCCACCCCCCCCCCACACCCCCCACCCCCCCCCCCCCAGGGGAACAGTGACCCTGCTGCGAGAAACATCTTAACTATCCCAATAAACAAGACATCCCAGCAAACATGATACGTTCACCCAATGTTGGATTAATGCTGTGCCAGCGCTGCTATTTAGTTTTATATCGGTCCGCTGATGGGCCGTTCTCACGAACGTTGACGCATTATAACTGGAAAAATAATATTAGGCCGATAAAATAATCTGACCAACTCACATCCTCTCCAATTTGTTGCACAAAGGTGACAAAGATGGTATTTGTTCGTTTAAATGAACATGATCAATTTAACATTGTTTAGTGAATGAACGGGCTTGGTTTTTTATGGTATTGAAAACTCCGAGGGGGGGGGGGTGCGGTGCAGTGGTTAAAGCTGTCTGCTTGGAAAGTCGGAGATTGCGGGCTCGAACCCCACTCGGGCCTTCAAGTTTCACAGAAACGAAATGTTTCTTCCCCGCTCACTTGTAAAAATTCAATATTCAGGGGAGCCTTCGTGACCGAGAGACCTCAGACCGTCAGGGCTTGAATTTTGAATTCTGTGTCTGGAGGGCAGTGTCATCTCACTCATCTCACAATCCTTAGGAGGTTCTCCTGGACCAGTTTAGCCTATATGTGCACAAAAGTAAAACACTTTTCTCTCCATTTGAAAACTACGAGGCAGCTATTGTGATAGATCTTCAAAACAATACAATCTTTTCAAATAACTTCTAAGTCATTTGTGGTGATTTAAAATTGAAGAAAAAAATGGTTTTCTCTTGGTTTATAAAAAAACATTTAAGCGCTGTAAGAGTTAAGCTCCGTTCACACTATACATTTTTTGTCTCATTAAACACAAGATTAGCATCAACTCCAAAATCTAATGATATGTTTCTGATCAGACATTTTGCATCAGATTGTCTGATACTTCAAGGATGTGACTATTTTTTCACCTTCAAATCACGGCAGAGGATTTGTGCACGTGACCTTCCCAACATGGCCATTTTTTATATGATGTTGTACATTGACGTAATGTGACGTACGATGATATAGACACATTAACCCTTACAGTGTGGGACTTTAGACGTCAGAATCGATTCCGAAGTCTGAAGTCGATTCCCGCACTGAAAGAGTAAAATGGTTATAATGGCCGTACGTATAGATTTATAAAATAGATATTCAGCTGAAGCGGAAAGAGCTAACCAAGACATTTATGATTATTTCAAATTGAAAAACCTTTTATTTAACCTAAATTATTCAATTTGAATTTTCACCCACTTGAAGTTGTGTCTCGCTGACGCGATCCACAACTTCAAGTGAGTGAAAATTATTCAGATTTGACTAAATGGAAGTCATCTGTTTTCAAATATTGCTAATTGATGTCACCTTTTTATCTTTAACATGTTTAAAAGGTGGTACGTAATGTGGTGATGAAAAATGAAAACCCGAATATATGCGACACCGGCGGTTAAAGGATTAAGGTTAAATGATGCAAGCAGTCATATAAAGTTGTAATCATATTATCCATCTTCACACGGAAATATCTGGTCACAAAGAATATGACCAGTCTTAAATTGTACTGGTCATGCATTAAATGGTCATGCATTAAGCCTATACCAAGCCACGAATCGTAAAATCCAAGGCCGATATCATGATGTTCCAGGGCCTATACGGTCAAGTCAAACTTCTCATCTGTCTTTGTTGGTCCATTCTGTAAACAACCATTAGTTGTGCATCATTTAGTAAAATGACCGGCCACTAAAATTTACTACCAGGGTTACCGTCTTCTCAATAGGCTCGCCGGCCATCTTGGAAGCAACAACCGGATGCATGTGATTAGCTTGCTTATAACAAGCATGCGCGCGCAGCCTAGTATATGACGTATTTCCTGACAAGAAGCGAGGCGGGGTAAGCTTTTGATGTCCTGCGGGCTAACAATGAATTGTGGGTTTGCTGGACTTGCCTTGGCTTGTTACTGAGGATACTCTAACCTCTTAAGCTCCATGTCGCATTTATGTACCGCATGGTATATTTAAAATAAAATAAATGGTATAATCCATTATGATACTGATGTTCGGATCTTTTATTTTGATATCATATACCTGGATATTTCATTGAATCAGGACATAATTACGATACACCTGGAGATTTACATCCTGACCCTTCATCCGCTGTGCATGATTATAATCGATCTTAACCCTTTAGGCCCTCACGATGCATTAAAGCATCATTTTGCATCCCTGAAAACAGACTTAATTTCCCTACAACAAAGGATTTTAGAACGAAAATTTTCATGAAACTTGTTTACTAATACATGATAATTTTCTTTAATCTGTAAAACACATCAAATCATCCTCATCCACTACAAGTCGAGAATTGCGACAGCAATTCGCGGCTTGTAGTGGATGGAGATGACAATGATAAATTCAGACTTGAAAGGGTTGAGGCGCTGAAATAATTTGTAAAAAAACATCGCAACCATAGGGTTTTATCAATTTGATATCATCAGAGATGTCTTATTCAGCTCTTTCCGATTCATTTGAATACCTGTGTTATTGGTTTCCGGCCATTAGAAATATTTCTACTCTCACAGTGCGGAGATTGACTTTAGTCGTCAGAATCTGACGTCTACAGACGTCAAATTCTGTAGATTAAAGTCGATCCCCGCACTGTAAGGGGTTAATCAGTTTATTAGATACTCACTGTTATTGAAATGAAATGTGTGTTTAAACACCAATATTCACAATTGTTTGGTCTCAAATTGAGTAGATATAAGTAATTTTCACACACTTGAGCTTGTGGATCGCCCTCAAGTGGGTGAAAAAATATGTTTTTAATGTAGCGCTTTCCGTGTTAAGGGTTTCGATTCAATTTGAGTGAATGAATGAATGAATGAATGAATGAATGAATTAATGAATGAATGAATGAATGAATGAATGAATGAATGAATGAATGAATGAATGAATGAATGAATGAATGAATGAATGAATGAATGAATGAATGAATGAATGAATGAATGAATGAATGAATGAATGAATGAGACTTTAGTGACTACACATACTAAGCTGAAACTGGATGACCAGCCAACATATTGTGAGAGGATAATCAGAGAACAATCCTTCATATACATGTACATGATTTTAAGCGCGAGTCCTGGCGGTCTGAGCACGCTACCTCTCGGTCACGGAGGCTCACTATAATATGTATTTTTTATAAGTGGACAGGGAAGCCACTTTTGCATGAGATTGAGGAACGAGCCGAGAGCTCCTGGCTCCGTAGCGATAGCCACTGCACAAGACCTATAAAAGATCAAAGCAATCGATTTAGATTTCGAAATTCTGATTCCCAGGAAGCACGATATCTTCACCCAGCCAATGCTGTCCCATCGTCTGCGACGCTGACCCAGCATAGAATAAACATATTGGGCAAACGTTTCGTGTTTTCCGGAAAAAATATATTCTGACACAATCAAACAAACACCTCGGTAAAGCACCTGTCAGTTAGTGCATGATTTATGTGATCAATGAGTCAAAGCAAGAGACGGCTCATGCCATAACTGACATGAGGACAGCTGACAGGTAGATACAGTTTAGTATAAGACACGCACAAGAGAAGATGCTTCCTTGGAGAACAGTTGCTTCTTCGTTTTATGACTTTCCCTGTCCCTCTCTGGAGACTCAACCAACACTAAACTCCTCCGCCGCCGAGTCAGGCGGTGCAGGCCAGCTAACAAGGGTTCAGCTTTGTCTGGTGTAATGTAGGGCCAGCGTTGCAGACGCTGGCCCTACATTGAACCAGCGTAGGCTGAACGTGTGATGTTTGCTGTGAAGCCACAAATCCCTCTCCCACCCGCGAACATTCCGGGATGTGATTTACAGCCTCCAATATCAGAGTGCCACCTGCAAACAGTGGCTTCTGTTGGCACCAGACGAGAAACATCAATCGTGTCTCCAGCACATTCTGGTGGTGTGACGAACCCCACTTGTGTCTGAGCTCCTAGATGATTTGCCCATTTGTCGCTGGTAGTTGCATGGCGAAATGAATGATTGGCTAGGTGCATGATTTGATAGTTGGTTGGATATATAACTGACTGGCTGGATGTGTTAGTGGCTAGCCGGCTGGGTGACAGTATGTCTGTCTGGCTGATTGTCTGGTCGACTGCTGGCTGGTATTCTGAGTTTCTGGGTAAACATTTTAACAAAGGGAATGGTTGACTAATTTACGTCATGGATAACTGGCTACCTTGGTGGCTGGTTGCTTAGCTGAATGGTTTTTTCTAGGGGGGGGGGTGGGTGGGGGGGGGGGTTGATGACCTGCGGTCTGGATAGCTGGCTGCCTGTTTGGCTGGCTGCTGGCTGGTTGGCAGACTGCCTGGTCTTTTTCTGCATGCTGGCTGGCTAACTGGCTGGCTGTCTGGCTGGCTGCCTGTGTTGCAAAACAACCAGAGAAACATTGAGGCAAATAGTTACATCACAACAAAAACACAAATCCACACAATTCGCTGACAATAAATCAATGCCGGACCAAGAACTCAGACATTGACCAATGACATGATCACATCGTTAAACTGATTTACCACCGTGTGTCCAGAACCATGGAAAATTATCTCATATAAATTGCATGTTATGAGAAGCTGTCCGTCCCCACTGAAGGATCATATTCCACAGGGAGAACCGTCAATTGCAATCCCAGAAAACAGGAGACACTGTCCAACGTGGGTCTATATTGAACCAACGTCTATGATGCTGGCCCAGTATTAAGACAACTTCAGGCACCAACAATTCTACTGGAACACTGGCTTCTTATGTCTGCATATTTGAATAATGTCATTTTACGCTTGGCGGTTCGCGACGGGATTATAAGAGATACGAGATGAAGGGAAACCGTGAAATGCACGACGTGGATCGGGGACATAACAACCAATGTGACGTAACGCGTGATATGATAAAACAGTACAAAAAAGATCTTTGTACGGCTGGAACCGTATAAATGTCGCCCCACTTTGATATGAAAGGGTGTATCTGCCACTTTGCAAAGTGTATCTGCCACTTTAGCAGATAGGCTACACCCTTTCGTATCCAAAGGGGGCGATATACATACGTCTCCAGCAGTTTCAAACCGAATAATATGTCACTGAAATCTATACATTTTTTTTTAGTAGATGCTCAGATAATTAAATCATGCAATTTTGCAAATTTTTAATGTTTATTTTTTCATAGATTCCATCTCGACCAATCCGAATTAGCCTACGACATATCATAACTTGTGCGATATTCAAAACACAACACTAGATTTTTTTTGTCCGACCACTACATTCTAAGCCGGGAATGGATATTTATTGTTGACCTGGTACAAACCAAATATCATGGTAGGCCTATGGTATTAAAATCAGCCAGGTGTAACCGAGCTGTCGATTATGAGGGATCCTCATTATGTTCGGATGTTTTAAGTCAGTTAAAACCCTCGTAATTCGACATTCTTAGCTTTGAAAAAGGCCTCGGCCTTCGCCCTTAGCCTTTTTCACAGCTAAGAATGTAGAGCTCCTCAGGCTTTATCCTATACTTAAGCAACAGTAGGTAGACACTTAGGTGACAAGGAATGTCCCGTAGGCAACACGTCGTCGACAAAGAGTACCCATATCAAATCATATTTGACAACGATGTGACACGTATCTTGCACGAGTCCACAAGGTCGTTGCCGGAACCTCCGACAGATACTCGATCTTGAGGTGATGTACCATGGGGTTCCCGAACACAAAATAGAGGTCACACGACCCTAACAAAGTTTCCACAAGAATGCAAACTTGTTTGTTGTGAACACCTTGTGGCATCTAGGTGTCACTACCATACCTCTTCTTGTGGCCTTCGAGCCAGTCGGTGCTGAAATTGCACTCTCCCGATGGTCCCGGACCTCTACGGTGAAACACGTACGGCCGCGGATCCACTCCGTGTGAGCCAGGCATAATCACGATATTGTTTGTATTCTGTAAAAATGATATAGGCTGATCCAGTCCCCTTTCTGATCTCGCATTACTGTGGTTGAGTGTTCAGCAACTTTGTTCACTACACACGGATATCAACTCTGTCGTTCAAAGCCAAATATCAGTGACAGTTTATTTTTCTGATGAACTGTTACTACTGTTTGTCTTTACTTGCATGGACAGAAGCATTCCCAGTAAACACAAAACATTTTTAAGACATTTGTACAACTCCGGCCAACGTCTTCGACGTTGGTCCAATATTGTACAAATGTTATAAAAATGTTTTGTGTTTGCTGGGTTAGAAGAGACATATAGTCGGCTTTCCTTCACACTCCACACCAAGACCCTTGACAAGGAGTACCACGGAGAAGACAGGAGTAGCGTGACAAGTCACAGCTGCTGACTCGTCATGAGCACCGCTACCCATCTTGTCACGAAAAGAGGGGACTTATGTTTGACTCAATACGTTGGCCCTATGTTGATTCAATGTTGGGCCAGCGTCGTAGACGGTGGACCAGCATTTGACCAACATAGGACCAACGTATTGTGCCTGCTGGGATGTTTTGCTCAGTGTTGAATAATCGTCGCACGCGGTTGACTCAACTCTGAGTCATCGCTTACAGATCTCCCCATAATGCGTAAGACGTCATTTAACTCCATGAGCAATTATTCCCAGAGGGTTTCCGCTGAACTAGAGATAAATCACTTGACCTGAGAACGGCAAGACATGGGGTTCGAATTACATTGCTGGCTTATGATGTTTCATGTTTCTTTCGGTTTTCGCCCAATGGATGTTGATCTTACTGTTTCAGTACTTTGGCAACATAATTATGATTACTTTTTTAATAATACATCTGATACTTTAAAATTCTGCATGAGATGTTAAAGTAGGCAGATCATAGTAGGCCTACTATTTATTCCGATTTCTTTCGCTGTATATACCCTCCGATACCTTGTCGCAATGTTGGCTTAATGTTGGGCAACATAAACCCAACATTGGGACAACGTATCTTTAAGCGGCAATCCAGAAAATAAAAGACTTTGGCCCGGTATGTTTTTAACGGTGATACACCATCTTTGACACTGGCTGAATCATTCTGACCTCAGAGATTATATCTCTGATACCACATGCCGATTTTTCTGTAAGCACGCATGGCGATTAACCTGATGTACTTATCAGCCATTACCACGTGAGATTCAGGTTTTGAATAAGCATTCATATAACCACGGAACTATTTAGATGTTCACATGGACTGATTATTGATCATTTTTTCACTATTTCGTTTAATATAATAGTTTGCTGCAGGTGATCGCTATTTACTCTGTTCAGCTATGGATAAATTGAGCCATCATAATTCGCATGTCATTCAGTAATTTTTATTTGCCAGTGTTTTGAGCCCAATTGAAAATTATCTCAGAAAACGATAACATAAACCTTCTCACATCAGCGCGTAGGTAGAGAAAGTAATCCCTTGATGTTTTTCTATTTATCTGTCACAGTGAATAGAAAACTCATACGTGGCAGAGTAGTGGTCTTTTATATTTGCCATATATATCTAGGACACACAAGCGTGTTTATAAGCTTACAGTTGGTATAACAACAAAACTGTTCTAAATGAGCAGTTTCTGTTAAAACATGGCGCCCGCTGACAGAGATGCAGCGGGGGTTTGCCTGAGCGACATCTATGTGTGGAGAATGTGGCTGAATGACTCATTTTTGCCGGGAATGGGGTGTTTTTGTATCAGAGAGCTGTCGCCTTTCTGCTGTAAATGTA
Source organism: Flabesymbios commensalis (assembly GCA_964017125.1). Taxonomy (NCBI): domain Eukaryota; kingdom Metazoa; phylum Annelida; class Polychaeta; order Terebellida; family Flabelligeridae; genus Flabesymbios; species Flabesymbios commensalis. The sequence continues at coordinate 40,641,446 of OZ024911.1, read as the reverse complement.
CTTCAGAAATCAGATTAGTCTGTGACCGTGTCCACTGCGTGCCTGCCATGCATATATCTCAAGTAGGCCTACATGGTCACCCAGAGCAAAACGACTTTCTCACACGAATGTCCCTTCATACTGATTTATAAAATCAGTACAATATGACAAACACCAGGATCGACCCAATGTCGGGGCAGTGCCGGGACAGCGCCGAGTAGATAGACCAGCACTGAACCAACACAGAGTGGATACCCTCCCAGCAAACACGGGACACCAGCCCAACGCCGGACCAATGCTGGCCCACCGTCCACTGCGCTGGCCCAACATCGGTCCAAACACCGGGCGGACGTCCCGCGCCCGCTGGACTGTGTTCGCTCGAACCAAATATAATCATCGGTAGCATTAGGTACAAAAGAGTCATATCTGTCACTATACATAGTGACAGATATGACCCCAATACCACAAATAAAAATAATATAATGCAGAACTACGCTATATATACGTTAATGTTATTACATGCCACATATCACCTGTTATACATATTATCGGTACGCCTATGTATTTCGTTTTGAAATGTAAGCCTATTATCATAGTAACTATAATGTGTAATTGGTGGCAAAAAAAAAAAAATTATTTATTCGTAATTTAAAAAGCCATACATCATTCTTATAGTGCCAAAAACTCGAATATCATACTATCCTGCATATCATCGATAAACCGTCTTCAAAAGCCAAAATGCTGGTATATATATAGTATGTGGTTTTGCACTATATGTACCCTACATTATTTTACCACACAAAGGCAGACAGCAGTAAGTAAGTTTCTCCTTGCACATCAGTATTGTAGAGGGGAAACAAAAAATGTGTATAATATATTTATATTTAATTTTACTTTTAAGTGTAATTTTAAATGTAATTACCATGTAGAGTCTATATAAATTTTATCCTGGATATCGAACTTATTTAGGGTGTGTACACCTGTATTCGACATCCTGATGTACACAATTTTATTTACAATTGCATATTTGTACGATTATTGTATATATTTGTGTATATAAAGCCTAATAAATAAATTAAAAAATATACACGGAACTAGCAATAATAGTTCCTGGGAATTATCTGGGGGTTTTCTGGTTAAAAATTAACGAATACAAAGATAAAACAATCACGACGCACTATTTCAATTGATTTGGAACACGTTTATTTTCATCAAAATCACATTTCGTGACTAGGCTTGTGGCAATATTCTTTGTGGAGGGTGAGCCGGCCGTAAAGTGGATTATAGCGCCCTGCTCGCCCGTTCTCTTCGTCTCGGTCAGTTGTCGTCCTTCACTTCGCGGGGGGTCACAATCGCTTTCCAGCAAAGCATATTTGCACAAATGCCAGAGATTAATTCAGAAGCAGTTCAAATACCCGTCACTCGACGGAATAATGCAAACCAGTGGGGCCCGAGAAATCGGGTCGGATTGCCTAGTCCCAGCACCCTGGATTTGATCAGTGTATTCCCAGTAAACGTGAGACGTTGGGCCAACGTTGTTTTACTGTTGGCCCACCGTTTACGACGTTGGCCCAACCATGGTAATAAATCCGAGACGCCATTTTCTCTTCGCTGTGCGCCGGCGGTTGTCATTGAATGAGTTGTGTGTGACTTCTTGGCACAATGGTCGCACAAGACGACGACTCATCGCCGTCAAGAAAACAATCTCACCTTGGAAGTGAAATGATGTATCTACCACTAGGTAAAGTGGTAGCTATATCCTTTTAAGTCTAAGGTGACAAATAATTGTCGTCAGCCTTATTCTCATGTCGCGAATAACTAGAAATGTTTTCGGGTAATTGGATTAACTTGAGAAAACATGCTCTATTGATTATTTTGATGAAGTAACCTTCATTTCCGCCAGCTCATCTTGATTCAACACGACAGCTTGTTTAATAGAAAAGGTTGCTCTGCGAAAAATGAATCAGTGTACTTTTTCCGCTTAATTTCAGACGCAATTAAAATTGCCAGCGCGTTGTTAGGAAACATTTTTAAACCTATGAGCGCCAATAACTACTATGGATATAATGCCAAATTATGTCTACATTGACATGATCGATCTCTCGTGTTCTTACCTGCATTTTATTATTAAAACAATTACCACTGCATGCATGGTATGTGTTGTATTGTATACATGCCAGATAAAGCAAGAGAACATTTACAAATCGAGTCAGATTATGCGGAATCATATATCCTACGCAATACATTTTATAGCAAGATATATTGGTGGATATATGTTGGATATATTTGGTGGAATTCACAAGATTAGTCCTAAAATTCAATAAACAGATAAACGATATTTGGCTTGTACAAATGTGGACATTATATGTAGTTAGCCATAAATCATATTAGAACATATTTAATGCAGTTGCAAGATTTATTTTATGTATTTAATAGGTAAGCGCTAACAATATTTGAATACTACCTTTATTTAAGAGTTTCTATTAAAAGCCCGATTCCTTTTATTTCAGAAACACCACACTGAAATTGAATTTATGAAATTTAAACAAAGTGTCCTCGAACGCTCAGGTGGGCGGGGGCCCTAGGGTAGTGGTTAGCACCGCTGCCTTTCACGCCAGAGTTCGGGGTTCGGTTCCCGGTCTCGGCGGTTTGAAAGAAACAAAAATGTTTCTTCCCCATCCACGTGTGAAAGTTAGTATTGTGGGGAGCCTCTGTGACCGAGAGGTAGCGTGCTCGGCCTCAGACCGCCAGGACTCGAATTTCGAATCCTGTGTCTGGAGGAAAGTGTCATCTCAATCATCTCACCATCCTCAGGAGGTTCTCCTGGCCCAGTTTAGCCTATATGTGCACAAAGGTGGCCTAAAGCCCGATTCATTTCATTTCATTTCATTTCGAACGCTCAGGTATATAGAACTTCATAAAAGAAAAGGGAAACGTAAGGTGCGATTCCAGATAAATTTCGTGAGATGCTCACAACGCTCGCGTGATTGCTCTGTTGACGAACAATGAGACCTGATCCGCCTAGCGAGCGTCCGTGTACTAACCTGATGGGGCGCAGATTACTTATCGTTTCCTGTCAGAATGGATGCTTTTCAATAAAAGTACTGACCACTCCTTGCTCATATCACGCAGACACGACGTTCGAGGCTTGCACGCATCAACAATAATATTTACCACCCTTGCAAGAACATGTTTTGTCAGCTTTTGTCTTCTTATTTCTCCAGTGCTAAGGTAAACAACCAACAGGCTGCGCACGACTCTTGTCGTTTATAGCCTTTTTATTCAACCTTCAAACGAGCAAATTTGAAGGAGAAATGAACATTAACCCAGCAAACACAAAACATTTGTATAACATTTATACAATGCTGGACCAACGTCGAAGACGTTGGGCCGGCGTTGTATAAATGTTTTACAAATGTTTTGTGTTTGCTGGGAAAATGTTTTGATTCCAATTGTACAAATATGAGTATTTTTACCGACTTGAAGTTGTGGGTCGCGGTAGCGAGACACAACTTCAAGTGGGTGAAAATTTAAGTTATTAAATTTAGCGCTTTACGTGTTAGGCCCTAATACTTGAACATGAATCGCACAATCACGAGACGTTGACCTGGTGCGTTGTTGGGTTGGGTTGGGTTAGCGTCGATAATATCTGTATGAGTTCCATCCTTAGCCATGTTTGGGCAGCGTCAACAGTGGATGGACGCTGTGCGACGTCGTAAGAACGAGGTGCTCGCCAAGCCAAAAAAAGTGCCAGTTTTCGTTCTTCATGATTTCTAATAACTGATAATCTGTTATGAAAATGTACAGAATAGGCCATTGTGACATTGTGATTATTTCGCTAAATATAAACACAAATAAACTGTCTGTTTTCTATAATTTTAATCTGGAATTGCTGTCCTACACCCGTTTTTTAAGAATTTGTTTTAACAGTAGGGTAATTTAAAGGGATGTATATTTTTCTCTAATTATAACATGATGAACAATAAAATATGCATTTTAGTAAAAGCTGTCAGCACATCACCGGGCGAAATGGCCATTAGGGAATACCTGATCAGTGATTACTACTATATTTGATCGTTTTACAACATATACTAAGGAACGCTTCAAATAATCAGCATATTCTAGTTGCCCAAGCTTGTTACCGACATTATACAGTATATTTCACATACATCTGGCCAAAAAAACAAAAGGCAGCAACCGCTTACTTTCAAGTCATCAGTCACTGCCTCTTGGCTTTACAGTTCTCCCGGCCCAGTTTAGCCTAAATGTGTACAAATGTGGCCTAAAGCCCGATTCATTTCATTTCATTTCTTGGCTTTGCAGAGGTTTGATCACATTTTATTCATTGGCATTTTCGCATTCATATCTCATGTCTCTAAAACTCACTTTTATCATCCCAATTTCTCTATCTCTATCTCTCCCTATACATCCCGCGCCAAACACGCGGACTTACTCTTTTATACTGAGCGGTTCCTGTTAGGCACAAACCGTCAGCAGCCAATCCCTGCAATGCGACGTAAGATTGGAGAGGGTGAGCCAAATTTCCGGGTTTTTGTACCCTTCCAATCACTCCCCATGGAGATCATACCGCTCTGTCACCTGTCTACCCTAGGGGATCCTTATTCTCATTTTATGGAGAAAACACTTATGTAACAATCAAATACTCATTATGACGTTTGATAAGACAACAGGGTAATATTCTACGCTCTTTTTCTTCCGTTGGGAAATGTTCCAGCGGGACGGGGTTATGTGACATGCATATAATAAGACGCCATTCTTGTTCCTAGCCTCGTTTATGATAGTCCATGGGTTACTACCACCGTACACGCAGCCCCCACACATCTTACCCACACCAACATATTTTTAGCCTTCGTATGTTCTAAGAATGAAATGAGATTGCAACAGTAAAACATAGGGGTCGAACTTCATAATTTGATCACAAACCTGTCTAGAATTAGTGGGTATAGGGTCACGTAAACGTTGCTGTTCTTATTTACCAATCTACACATGCAATATACAATATAAAAGATAATTATTAATGTACCGCTCCAATGAAATATCGCATGGTACAGTGGTGTAAATAGTTATCTCTCTACATTAAGTTATAACATAATATTTATTACAAAATAACCGAAATCAACAACAAAACAAACTAGTCAACATGGTCAACGGAAACGACTTAATAAAACATATTTATTGGCCATATCTATATTCGACCTATGTTCTTTGAATCCTGATGTATATATGCATAAAAATGAGTGGCATTTAGATTTATAAATGTTATGTATATTTTCTTAACGGAAGAATACAATTTGTGTATTTAGCTTGGGCTAAAATCTGAGACATTGAACTTTGCTTGTCATTTAAGTGACCCCTTGTTTTTAAATAATGTGGGTATACTGAATAATTATTCACATCTGTCGGTTAACTTTCTATATCTGGTGTCCTTCAACTTCAAATTAGCGAAAACAAAAAAAAACACCAAAACCACATCTTTTCTATATTTTTGTTGCTTTCTGTATGATTTAGAGTTGATAAAATGTGACATGTTTTAATTATCTGATATATGGTATATCGCATGCGTAGATTGATTACCAAGAACAGCAACAACAGACGTTTACGTAACACTACTCCCTAATTCTAGACAGGTTTCGTGGTACCTCCATATAAGCGGTCAAAATATAAAGCTCGTCCTTATTTTTCTACTGTTACAATCTCATTTCATGTTTTGGACATACTAAGGCTAAAAAAACTTGGTGTGGGTAAGATGGGTGTGTGTGTGGAGGGGGGGATGTACGGTGGTAGTAGCCCATGAACAGGGATTTAGCACTAGCCAACAATATACTATATGCTAGCCCAGTAGGACTGAGAGTGGTGTAGCTTACCATTTTTTTCTGTTTGACCTTGAAATGAACTTAACTTGATCTTATGGAAAGTGCACCCGACCTGTAGGCCTATGTGAATAATATCACCCCATTGTGCATCGATTGGTTAACATACAAGTCTAGAATATTTCACAGAGTAAAAACAGCAACATATACCGTCCAGAGACCAAAAGGCATGTGTTTGTGCTTAAATAAATTAACAGCCTATACTACACTACATGTCGTAGTGAAATACATGTGCTGAATAAAATTCGCATTATTGCGAATTTGGGCAAAGACAGATTAAACTGTTTTCCATTTCCAAATCTATTTCTAAAAATTGGTCAAACCTACCCTGTACATGTAGAAAATAGCAAACTTGATGAGATAATGCAATACCCAGCCTTGTCACGTCTTGGTCGTTATGCCGATGATTATTAATCATAAAATTTGGTATATTGACGCGATTTTCTGTCGTCAGTGACAAATTGATTATCCTGCTAGGATTGAAAACAAATGAACCGGTTGTTTTCCAATCAGTCAGATGAAATATAGTTAACTCACTACGGATGTCTATAATTGATTAATCAGAATTGATTAGGGCCTACTCTTGAAATGACAAAGCAGAAGAACGGCGTGTCAACTTTTTACTGAACGCAGTAAGATCACTTCAACAAAGGTTCGCTGTGATTTTTTACAGCTACATGTTGAAATGTTCGTCAAATAAATATATGCTGGTATTTTTCTCACAAATATTTTTTTTCAGGAGTCTGGAGTAAAAATGTGACTGCACAATAAGGGGTTGCAGACGAACAAAACGAGAAGTTTTCCCATCGTTGATTCAACGCTGGGAGATCGTCTGTGACGTTAGCTCAGGATTTTTTCTAGGACTGCCACTTATTACATTATCACATGTATCCGTGATGAGATGGGGCGGGGTAGTAAATTGTAGATGGAAGAAAACGTGCGATTTCTATATTTCATCGCAGTATTTACGGTTTTATGGGCATAACTGTTTTATTAAATACAAATATTTAATCAAATCACCACCGAGACAGAGATAATTGATGTCATTGGACATAATCGCATATCCTAGCAAGCACGCGACGTGGACCCGATGTTGGATTCATGTTGCCTTGGGCCAGCGTCGTAGACTCTTATATTGCAAAGATCACGCAGAATTTGAGTTGCGAGAGACACATACTGAAATATCCAAGACATACATAAAAACATAGTAAAAGTAAAAGTTATGAAAGACAGGTAAAACTTTGTGGATACTTACATACATACTTAAATACATAGATACATAAATACATACATTCCCGTTCCTAATTATACTCACGTATATATCTTACATAATTTATCACATTGTTCCTTATATTAATAAATTTAAGGCAGGTTTGGGCACATTTTGACACCATAGCCGTGTGTGCCGTATCGTGTTTTCGTATCGGCGACTTGCGAAGTGCCACTAGCTTGGTTGATTTTATGGTGTTCATTGTTATAGTAGACCTACGTGTAAAGGCCGTGCCACACTGCAGCATATGAGAGAAACGTATGGATTAAGTTAGAAAATTAAAATACATGTCATATGCAAAGAAAATGAAAAATACATAATAGTCCGTATACTTACCGTAATTTATTGACAGTGTATGAATGAATAAATGAATGAATGAATGAATGAATGAATGAATGAATGAATGAATGAATGAATGAATGAATGAATGAATGAATGAATGAATAAATGAATGAATGAACTAACACATGAATGAATGAATGAATGAATGAATGAATGAATGAATGAATGAATGAATGAATGAATGAATGAATGAATGAATGAATGAATGAATGAATGAATGAATGAATGAATGAATGAATGAATGAATGAATGAATGAATGAATGAATAAATAAATGAATGAATGAATGAATGAATGATCAAATGAATGAATGAATGAATGAATGAATGAATGAATGAATGAATGAATGAATGAATGAATGAATGAATGAATGAATGAATGAATGAATGAATGAATGAATGAATGAATGAATGAATGAATGAATGAATGAATGAATGAATGAATGAATGAATGAATGAATGAATGAATGAATGAATGAATGAATGAATGAATGAATGAATGAATGAATGAATGCATGAATGAATGAATGGATGAATGAATGAATGATCAAATGAATGATTGAATGAATGAATGAATGAATGAATGAATGAATGAATGAATGAATGAATGTATGAATGAATGAATGAATGAATGAATGAATAAATGAATGAACAGCGAAAAACAATGCACTGGCCAAAAATGTTCATTTTTCGATGCGTTGGTCATGCGTGAGTGTTTATTATATGTGACTGGGCAATTGTTTAAGATTGTTGGGGATACCATGGAGATTTATTGGATATTTATATCTGTCAAACTAAACAATTTACTTTATTTTATGATCGTTTATATGAATGCGGTATTACTAATTCTTTTTGATGTCGTTTTAACAGTTGGGGTCATAGTTTTTTGTAACACGAATATAAAGCATATTTACTTGCAACAGGCCCACAAGACCAGGCACTGAGTGACGTGTGGCACTTATTTGAAGACTCTGTGTTGCCGATAAACAAGCTCTCCCCCTCCTTGTAAAGTAAATAACGTTTTCTGATGAGCCCCCCCCGTGAATTGATAATGACAATAAAAGCTTGATTGATCGACTCTATTAACCCTTTAATTCCTAATATCACGTGTATTGTCGTCTCCTCCCCTTTGTTTGTCCTTCAAACAGGAAGATTTGAAGGAGTAATACGCAATAACCCCTAAAGCGCTGAACATTTTTATGAAAACCTTGGAGGCCAAATTTCAACTTGAAATCATCATACATGTCTTAGTTAGCTCTCTGTGTTATGGGTCTACGGCCATTAGAAATATTTTTACTCTTACAGTGCGGGGATCGACTTTAGACGTCGGAATTTGACGTCTACAGACGTCAGATTTTGACGACTAATGTCGATCCCCGCGCTGTAAGGGTTAAATTTGGTATCTTTGCACATTTTGAATTAAATTCTACAAACGTGAGTAATTTTTACCCACGTGTGGGGCCGCGAACACAACTTTGGGTGTGGAAAAAATAAATCGTATAACATAAGGGTTGACCCTTTCATGCCGAAGTTCGCCAAATATACATGTTCTCAAAAAAGCGAAAACCCGATAAATACATCATACATAATGAAGATAAACCTCTACGTTGGTGAGGACCAGTAATTGAACTAAAGTATAGTATAATAAGTATTTTTTTTATGCTTACCATGTTGACTTGTGTCTCCAATTCTACCAATAAGAAAAGGGGAACACATCATCTGCTCAACAATACTTGGCGATAGTTATCATACTATTTACTAAGGGTGATCTGTCTTTCTATAGTTATTATAACCCTTTCAGCGCGGGGACCGTCTTTATACGTCAGAATCTGACGTGTGTAGACGTGAAATTCTGACGTATAAAGACGATCCCCACGCTGTAAGAATTATAACATTTATAATGACCCATAACAGAGGTATACAAATGAAGCGGACAGAGCTAACAAAGACATTTATGATGATTTCAAATTTGTTTTCCATGATGTGTGCAGGAACATGTCAGGGTTGTTAGGGTCAATGTAGGACAAAGATGGCTCACCGTTGAATTGAGAATCATGTCACATTGTTCATGTTTTCGTGAATTGTTTCTTGGCGACCAATCGATAATACTGTATTGATCATAAAGAGTTACCATGACAGTCAATATATAAAGATTTGGTTAATCAACAATAATTATTCAGCCCCTAAAAACATATTACATTATAATACTTTTCTGCAACGCCAAAATTCAGTAACTGCTTCACACAAGAGTAAGCAGTTTTCTGCGTTTTGGCTTTAAACGACAAAATAATACATGTGACAGGCCAACTTTGACCCAGTCGCTCATCAAACAAGGCAGTACATTGGTCCAACGTCGATAAAGCTTCCGCAATTACGTTATTACTATTCGCTGTGACCTATTGTTTATTCAACATACACTTTACTAAAGTGCTTATTTGGCATTTCCTGCTTTTAGTATCCTCTATGTGGCGGTTATATTATGCCGTTTACATATCACACATTCCGCTTCTTCCTGCATGATTCTTTATTAAATAATGTACATTGTTTGAGTCCTCAATTATTGGCATAATTGAAGACTGGTGGCATTTGAAAGTATTGTAGTAACATGTACTTATTATCACGTGTTTCTGATCACGTTTTACATTTTTGTTTTATGTTACCATACAGGTGTGTAAGGATATATATGGCAGGTTCGTATGAGCTGTACTAATTTTAGCATTTTAAGTCACCTTAAAAGTCACCTGTTGCACAATCGGTTGGTCCAATTATGCAACAGGTGACTTAATACTCCATTTAACATATTGCATGTTAAAACACAAGCGAAGCAAACCGATGACAGTGATCAATGTCGCCTTAATCTTTCTTGTTTCCTGTCTTCGTTGGCATTTCCTGTCTTCAGCAATCACAATAAACAATAATGTTTAAACAGTAGTAACGTATGTAGGATTCAGCTAACCAGTAACCATATTTGTTTATATAGATTATATGAATAGATGAATGAATGAATGAATGAATGAATGAATGAATGAATGAATGAATGAATGAATGAATGAATGAATGAATGAATGAATGAATGAATGAATGAATGAATCAATCAATCAATCAATCAATCAATCAATCAATCAATCAATCAATCAATCAATCAATCAATCAATCAATCAATCAATCAATCAATCAATCAATCAATCAATCAATCAATCAATCAATCAATCAATCAATCAATCAATCGATCAATCAATCAATCAATCAATCAATCAATCAATCAATCAATCAATCAATCAATCAATTAATCAATCAATCAATCAATCAATCAATCAATCAATCAATCAATCAATCTCAATCAATTAATCAATCAATCAATCAATCAATCAATCAATCAATCAATCAATCAATCAATCAATCAATCAATCAATTAATCAATCAATCAATCAATCAATCAATCAATCAATCAATCAATCAATCAATCAATCAATCAATCAATCAATCAATCAATCAATCAATCAATCAATCAATCAATCAATCAAGTAATCAATCAATCAATCAATCAATCAATCAATCAATCAATCAATCAATCAATCAATCAATGGGGTTTATGCCGCCTTTGTGACCATACAGGTTAAACAGGTCCATGAGAGCCTCCTGTAGTAGTGGTAGTAGCAGTAGTAGTAGTAAATCTTTGCTTTACGTCACTTTTCGGCACTAAAGGTCTTTTAAGTGACATTGTAATACGATAAAAACGTTGTAGTCAATTGATGAGATGAATGATGTACAGATGATGATGTGAGGGTGGGGGTGATAGGGCATGGTGGGTTATTGTGAGCGTTTTCCTTCGCTCGCCCGATAAGGGGTTCTGGGCATGTCTAGGGGATATACCCCCAGACATGCCCAGACGGCCGGAGACTTGAGTTTTCCCTGTGCAATTTAATGCTGAAACTCTGTGGCATTTTGCACAGCTCTGCAATCCTCGGGTCGGATAGTCCCCAGAGTAACAATAGGAAGGATAACTCCCTCTGGGTAACTCCATTCATCCCACGTGAGAGACCTAATGTCAAACACGCTATTGCCGGTTATTTAAGGCTACCACAGCCTACATCAGCGCCAGCACTGATGCGGGTGCTGCATTGGCTCCGCTGACCTCCTGTAGTGAGGATGGTGAGATGAATGGTGAGATGAATTAAATGACACTATCCTCCAGACACAGCATTAGAAATTTGAATCCTGGCGGTCTGAAGCCGAGAACGCTGCCTCTCGGACACGAATGCTTCCCACAACACTGGATATTTACGAGTAAGTGGGGAAGAAACATTTGTTCATTTGAAAGCCGAAAGGCAGATCCGGGTGGGGGGCCTGCACTTCGACTTATACAGACTGGCAGTTTTATTGGGCTCTCAGATTGGTGTTCATAGCAGAGTTGATAGCCGAGCAAGGCCGAGGTGAATATTTACCGAGCTAACCATGATTAGGTGTCTAAGAGTGATCAACGAGTTGCACGAGGTAATCACGAGTGATCTGCGAGCTATCTACGATCTCAACGTTGTTTATTCAGAATTAATCTATCTAAGAACTGCAAAATTGAGCTAATTATTAAGATCTCTAAGAGTTTCCTAAGAATGGTCTACGAATGGGCGAGTGTACTACGAGTAGCCTAAGGGATAGTTCTGCGAGTGATGTACCAAATAACAGGGAGTACATGCATGCTTAATAAAATCCCTAACTAATTATTAAATAAATAAATATGCATGAATGAATTATTGAATGAATGAAGGAATATATAAATGAATTAGGCAACTTTTGTGTATCGACCTATATCAGCTAAAATAGGACAGGAAAGCCTTCTGAAAATGGCGAGTTGACTCAAACGTGTTCTGGGGGTCTGAGTTAGCGCACGCTACCTCCGGTTCATAAAGGCTCTACACAATATTGAGTTTCACCAGTCAAGATACATTTTTCTCTCTTAGAAACCTGAATGCCACGACCGGTGGAAGACCCTCGCACCTCACCATGACAGGCGATAGCGTTGACCACTTAACACTCTGAGCTGGGCACGTTTCAACAATGTTAAAAAAGCGCTAAATGTTAAAATAGCGCCCAACATAAACTTCTGTGAAACGGTCGTCTCCATTTCAAAACAAAAATGGGCGCACTGGGGAAAAAGTAGCGAAATGCCGTGTGGGCTAAGTTTAGCTGAAAAATCTAATTCAGAGATTGACACCAATGTTAATTTATTGTTGGTCCATCGTCTACGATGCTGGCCCAACCATGAATCAACATTGGGGCGACGTGCCGTGTTTGCTGCATGGCGGTGTTCATTTTCACAATACCCTCTTCCATATCAGTGCTCACAGATCCGTGTGAATGCATTATAAGACGAGTAGACTTCGATCCTGTGCTAGTGGAATGTTGTGTCAATCTCAGGCCAATGTCATACACATTGTCCCGTGGGTGGCGCAACGTCTAGGGAGCAGAAATCGCGCCCTGTCAAGTCGTAGGGAGTCACGACAACTGGCGATTCCGTCTGACTGCCTTCCAGTGCTTAATCACGGCACTAAAATATAAATCGGGACGCTCGACTACGCGTTCTTAAGAGACACTCGGTGATCCGTGAGTACTTGACAGATGAAAAAAGTCCCGCCGGAAAGCCCCCCTCCCCAACCGGAAGCCTGCCGCGGTGTACTTAATAAAAACCCGCGGCGGAAATAGATCGCCCACTGCTGGATGTTTAATGTCTAATCAATTCGGGCGGCGTGTGATTGTGTGCCCTCTTCGAACGCGTCCCACCAATACAAACACTTGACTACAAGGACACATGTTCTTCAGGTACATCTCCTTGATCTATGAGTGTATCATGGGACGATGACCAAACGTCCCCTTAAAACTGGACCAGCATATCTGATGGTACCCATTGAGATAATTTTATGTCAATGATCCATGTTATTTGTCTGGGGCTGCACATTAAAGTAACTGTTAATAGTTACACTTGTAAAAACCTGATGTTTTTTAGTTGTTGGCGGACGTTTCAAATTCAGTAAAAAAAACTTTTAAAATAGTTTAATTCAACATCAACTTTAGCTGTTTTGAATAGGCAAATGTTTGCTTTGAATTAAACCACAGAGCAGTCGTAGATCGGTCTGAATCATAAAGGTAATTTCAAAACGGGGAAATTCAATGTGTACCTATGTAGTGCCTATATGTATTTATGTACCGATATGTAGACCTAAGTTGAAATAACACTATAGTATACACAATATCATTCAACGTCCACGCTTGGGAATATGATCAATAATATTATAGTTTTTAAAAAGTTATTCTCACAATAAATATAGCCTAATTAATTTAGGATTACTGATACTTAAAAATTCATATGAAACATTTATTGATAGGGGGCCTACCACACCATGCACACGAAGCGAATAAATGAGTGATTTTTAATTTTTGTTTGTTGCAGTTTGTTGAGAGTGAGAATTAACAAACTGTTTTTACTATAGTCACCATCTGCCAATACAACAAGGCAGCTCTAGGAATAGTTCAGTAGTTTCCCGGTGGTGACCAGGTAGGCCCTATTCACGATAAATAGTACGGATGATTCTTGGAATCAAACAAAGACTAAGAGCTCTAATTGTTCTCAGCAAGTATGCGTATAACAATCGGCTTCGGGCAAACAGTGTTACACTCTGCTACTTGACAATAGACTGACACAAAGCTCAGTGTTGTTCAGTAAATGCTTATTTTTATGATAGATAGATATTTATTAACGACGGTAAGTCTATGCAAACTTATGCGTCATAAGAAGTGACTGCATCTTGACTGTAAGAAGTGACTGCATCTTGGCTTTGCAGGGCAGGGACACATATCTGAATATATCGAGATCAATTCGTTTGCACCATTTAAATTTGGCGGATTTAAACTTTCGCCCACTTTAAGTTGTGTATGGTTAATGTGAACCACAAGTTAAAGCTGCAGTGTGCAGATGTGTTTGAATATATATTTAATACGTGGTTGATAGCACAAACTAGGATGTGGAAATTGAACATCACAACGCTGGTTGATTCGCACATCCAATTTTGAGATGAGCCTCATCTCCTGTAAGCGACGCAAAAATCAACACGTGGATCAACTTCGTATTTTGCACAAGCTTAGGCTTTGATCCAGAGGGTGACCAATGAGCATTTACATTTTAATTAATATATTGATTTTTCGTTCTAAACCTATACTTGCTATCCTGTGATTAGATTTCATTATAAAAGTATGGGCGGAGATTGTCACGTATGCCACACGTGAAACGGCCTTTAGAGCGAACATAGGGTGAGCGACATCATGGTTATTTAGTTTTATCCTAACACGATATAGCAGTTGATGTCGACATGTGTATCTATTAACCCTCTCAGGCTTGAATTTATCATTGTCATCTTTATCCACTACAAGCCGCGAATTGCTGTCGCAATTCTCGATTTGTAGTGGATAATGATGATTTGACATGGTTTAAAAATTAAAGAAAATTTCCACAAATTTATAAGCCAGTTTCATGAAAAAAAATTTCTATAACCCTTGGCTTTATGACAATTAAGTCTGTTTTCAGGGATGTAGAATGATGCTTTAATGCATCGTGAGGGCTTAAAGGGTTAAAGAAAAAATATACTTTGCATTCACGTAAGATTTTCGTCAGGCGTACAGTAAACCTGCATTCTAGAAAAATATAATTTACACGAATTCTAGGGAAGTTGATTATTTTCATAAATCTAAGATTATTTGTTTCGTTCTTAAGTCCCTTTAAGCGCCAAACACGAATACAATCAGCTCATACTAGTTGTATGTATGATTGAGAAAAATCAACAATGGGTGATGTTTTCTATTTTTTATTCTGGTATGGAATAAATAAAATAGATAATTGTCTATTATTCCACGGTGGCACGTGGATATACGTATGCAGATCAATATAGTGCCGAGCAAAGCCAAAAGGCAGTATCTGCTTACTTTACAAGTAAGCAGATACTGCTTTTTGGCTTTTCAGATCAATATGGTGGTGCCGTCATAGAAAATACTGTCAAGCTAAAGTTACCAGTCAAGAAGTGTTGCACCCGGTGACACGTGTCGTCCGATATAGATTCGACACGGCGGGGTTCCAGTGCAGCAAATACTCTTGATTCATTCCATTATAGTTCATCAATATCGCCATGATTAAATTCTATTCACGAAACCGGGCCTTACATATGTCAATGCCATCCTGGAGGTCTGAAGTGGCCATCTTTCAATACAAACCGTTATATAATATTATTCCAGTTGTGAAACCAATGCAAATATCAAATATGGATTCTATGCATAAAGGAATTGTAATACTAATTAATTAAGTGAAAGATGTGTAATGAATTAAATACAGATTCTTTCTAATACATTAAATACTCTATTACAACCGAGTGATGGGTGTTTCAAATAAAATATAATAATTTTTTTGTTTTGGGTTTTATATTCGAAATTTATTTTATGGAGCTTTTTTCTTAGCTGATTATACTGTTTTATGACTTTATTTTTCTTCTGATTATGACTGATTGAGTTTTGCCTTTCTGGTTATGATTGGTGGGTCTTGACTATGACTGATATGTTTTTTCTTTTCCAATTATGACTGGTGTGCTATTTTTCTGATTATGGACGCTGGTATATTTTCCTCTCTGATATGACTGATGTGGTTTTGACTTCATATTAAAGGTGACCTATCACCCCTTATATAGAATGAATAATTTTGTGACAGATAAATCGAAGTCGCCACAACATGGGACACAATAATTGTTTCCTTATATGGGGTGATTGGCTATCATGTGACCCATGTGAGGGTCACATGATGGGTCACATGATAGACAACCACCCCATATAAGGAAACAATTGTGCCCCATCTTGTGGCAACTTTGATTTATTGTTCACAAAATTATTCATACTATATAAGGTGTGATAGGTCACCTTAAAAGCGCGTTGCCTTTCTGACTTGATCTTGACTTGAAATTATTTTTATGATCACGACTTGTAAGGCTTACTTTTTATATCATAACTTGGAGTGGGACTTTGTCATTGAAATTATGACTGGTAGAGACATTGACTTGATAATATTGTTACTGGCACGATTCTTGCAACAAATTATGATTATTGCTCTGGACTTTCACATTTATAGACATCAAATATATTACTTTAATTTCAAGCAAATTAATAGATATAATATTAAAAGCAAATAAGGGTTTAGTTTTCGGGAAATTTGAATGCAAATTGGCGTGTTTGCTGGGCATCTAGTTGGACGTTCTTAGTTGGACTGTACAGTAGACAGTGCTGCACCTTCGCCTAAAGTGACAAAACGGAAACTCCACCATTTTACGCTGGGTGATTGAATTTGCCCTTTAGATTTTTGATGACAAGGTCGCAAAGAGCAAGACACACTTGTTCTTCGCTGGCTTGCTGTAGGATCGCCAACTCTGACTTTGGCCCAACATTCAGTTAAATATAAGGCAACATTTATTGGACAGGAGACGAGGACAGGAGGGAGGGCTTAGCCTCGACCAGGGATTGCTGATAATGCCATGGGCGAGAATAGGAGAAGTGGCGCCCGGGGACACTGCCAGTCTGATAGACAGATACGGTGCCGTGCAAAGCCAAAAGGCAGTAACTACTTACTTTTCAAGTAAGCAGTTACTGGCTTTTGAACTTGCAAACAAATGGTCAGCTATTCAAATCTCCGTGACCGACAGATGCAGAGATGTGGCTACTTCTGGCCGGCAGATATAATACGCCCCTACACCTCGCAATACACAGTTATCTATGGGCAATAAAACCGTTAATAATGGTATATGCACATTGAAATAGTTTAGCTATATATAGTTTTTAAGAATTTTTCGCAAAAAAGATAAGAGGCTATGGAAAAGACATTGTGTTCTGGACCATCTGGATTTTCTTGTCAATATTTGAAATTTAATTATTGTGGATCTCTTTCGCTGTATTAATATTTAGTTGCTGTGTTATTGTCCCATCCATCTGTACAAATAGGGCACTGTTTTATGATATAGACCTTTATTTTCAAAAGAAACAATGTCGTCCACGGCAGATATAAAACCCAGGACACTTCCCTTCAGCGTTGACCCAACATTGTATAAATGTTACACATAATTATGTTTTGTGTTTGCTGGGTTAATATGCTGTAACACTATTCTGTACATTAAGCTAATTATTTCCCAGAGCTATAGCAGATTAGTAGGATTAGCCTACAGGTGTTTTGTGGTGTCAGGGATGCTACCAATCATATTACAAAACAGGAACATGACTGTCATGGTTTAACCCTTTAACCGCCGGTGTTGCATATATTCGGGTTCTCATTTTTATTTTTTATTAGCACATTATGTACCACATTTTAAGCATGTTAAAGATAAAATATGACATCAATAAGCAGTATTTGAAAACAGTTGACCTTCATTTTGTCAAATCTGAATAATTTTCACTCACTTGAAGTTGTGGATCGCGTCAGCGAGACACAACTTCAAGTGGGCGAAAAATAAAATTGAATAATTTGGCAGTCAAAGGGTTAAAGACACCACTTTGCCATTGATGGGTGAGGGTGGCCAATGGGCATTTTCATTTCGATTACCCTAATTTATTTCCCCTAATCAACCTAATTTATTCCCCCTAATTAACCTAAATTATTTCCCTCAGTTAGGGCCAATAAATCTTCTCCATTATGAAATCATCATAATAGAAACATGGGCGTCCAAGAGCTTTCAAGTCGTGAAGGAGCAGCAGATACACCGCTATTTTTTCACATCTTGTGGAGCTTGATACGTAATCTTCACGGCCAGCCTCCTTTGAGTCGACTCTTGTCACGCAACAGAATGTTCCCAGGCGATACTGTATTATCCCAGCAGTTAGGAAATGAGCGGGTGGCACAAACTAACTCGCGAATAACCAACCGCTTATGGAATACCGAACCGGAATCACAAAGCTGGAATCTCAAGCTCGGCCTCGCAGGCAATTTTCCGTTTTATCGTCCATTGTCTTGGATAACAGCAAGGAGACGAAGCCGAATTCCTGACTTAAACAGATTTGACTGTGTGAAAATGATAACGAATGAGTGAATGAATTAATTATTAATTGAATGAATGAATGAATGAATGGATGAACGAATGAATGAATGAATGAATGAATGAATGAATGAATGAATGAATGAATGAATGAATGAATGAATGAATGAATGAATGAATGAATGAATGAATGAATGAATAAATGAATGAGTGAATGAATGAATGAATGAATAAATGAATGAATGAATGAATGAATGAATGAATGAATGAATGAATGAATGAATGAATGAATGAATGAATGAATGAATGAATGAATGAATGAATGAATGAATGAATGATTGAATGAATGAATGAATGAATGAATGAATGAATACCGTCAATTCAAAATAAGAAATACTCTAACTCAAAGATCCCCTTTAACAGGTTGGGTCGTGTTCTGGTAATTAATGAATAACACTACACTCTCATGCACATCTACACTCTCATGTTATAATAATCGTAGGCAAATGGCAACCCTTTAACCACCGGTCCCGATTATATTCAGGTTTTTCTTACATGTTTTTATCAGCACATTACATATTAGCTTTTTGAACATATTAAAGTTAGAACGTGACTTCAGTCAGCAAGATTTCTTAAGCATTGACCTTCATTTTGCCAAATCTGAATATGTTTCACCAACTTCAAATTTTGAATCGTATCAGCGAGACATAACTTCAGGTGGGTGAAAATTCCAATGTATTAATTTGGCGGTTAAGAGGCGACAATAAAGAGTTTTTCACTTCATCATTGCTAATGACATTAATACGTATATAGCCTATAACAGTGATTAATCACACTTTTTTGCGGATATAATAAATATGGACTGTTTTTTGTCTGCGGCGAAGCATCTAAAACATTTTACATCCACGGTGTTTACAATTATGAAATACAAGCCATGGACCAGCATTAGCGCTATTTTCATGATACTAGGTCAACTTTGAACCAACGATACATTTAATATATTGTATATACAAGAAAAGATGTGAAAAAATATCTGAAGCATGGCTTGAGTGGAAGCATATTCTTTTCTAATTCTGTCGTGCAAAGACAAAAAAGTAGTATCTGCTTACCTGTTATGTAAGCAGCTACTGCTGTTTCTTTTTTACATAAATACACTGTAGCGGATTTTTTAAGCGTTTGTTTTGCAAATCTGACATGGAAAAAAATATATGTTCTAAATACATATAGAAACTTTTTTATCATACCTCAAAGCAATGAATATCAGCCCTGACACCTCTAACCACGATTATAGGCATTTTTAATTTGTTTTAATATCCGATCAAATAAATAATTGTGAATGAGAATGAAATGAGTGTCTAAACATCAAGATTTGCAAATGTTTTGTCTTAGATTATTACAAATATGAGCAATATTCACCCACTTGATGTTGGGGGTCGCGGTAGAGTAACACAATTTCAAGTGGGTGAAAAAAAAACAAATTAATGTAGCGCTTTATTGCTTGAAAGAGTACTTCAAAATTTAACTTTTTTTAAGTTTTCGGTTTTCATTCAAGCTACTTTCTCGTATTCATTTTTGTCGCTTGTATTTGTAAAAATTCTGTATTGGAACTTAGATATCTACGCCCCAATTATTATCTTATAGTAAGAAATGGGCGTTAAAATCTAAATCACCCAGTGGGTCGAGTAACATACTCTATTCACGTCTAATTTCAGAGAAGTAAATATCCCACCAGCATTATTTTAATATGTGGAACGGTTTGTGTCAGTAAATTGTCTCCACCTACATACCACTCAAGTGTGTGATACCTTAGCTCCAAGTAAACACATTGACCCTTACAACGCTGAATTATTTTTGTAAAAAAAACATGGAGACCAAAGGGTTTTTGTCAATGTGAAATCATCATAAATGTCTTAGTTAGCTCTTTCCGACTCATTTGAATACCTATATTATGGGTCTACGACCATTAGAAATATTTGTATTCTTACAGTGCGGGGATCGACTTTGGTCGTCAGAATCTGACGTCTACAGACGTCAGATTCTGACGACTAAAGACGATCCCTGCACTGTAAGGGGTTAACCCTTACACACTGCTAAGCGCGAAAATAGTCTTTTTTATCACCAGGTTTAATCACAGTTATTGAAGTTCGCGGTAGCGAGACACAACTTCAAGTGAGTGAATTTATTTAATGCAGCGTTGTGTGTAAAGGTTGATATTTTACAATTGATCATACAAGTCTCTGTGCATGGCTTCTCACTTGTTGTAGGGGTGCCCACATCATTCAGCTAGTTCACACTATTAAAAATGAAAGACTTCTTAAGAGAAAGGTACTTTCTGTAGATGTGACCTACATGACAGTAAAATAAGGACGCGTTTCGCTGTGACACTTCCCCCGAAGATAAATTAAACGGTGAATGGGGTCATCTGGAGAGCAGGCAGTTGATGGACAGAAAAGAGCAAGAGTGACAGGACAATCCTCGAGCAAACACACGAAACTGGCCAACGTTGCCCCAGCCGTAGAAGGATGTCACAGACACTGGCCCAGTTTGAGCTAGCGTTAATTATATCCAAACATCCATGGTTGCTGGTGGACTTTTGTGAAACTAAAAACAAGCGACTTCGGTCCTGCAGTGGTTGATGAGTAAACAAGGCCAAAATGAGGTCAGGTAATCGAGACGTAGATTGGCTTTTCGGCACTTTGAGCCGAGGTGTTAGATTAGGTTGCCAAAGCGTACAACTGCATGTGTGAATAGCAGCTCCACTGACGCAGCTGGGGAAGGAGGGTGTTTAAAATCACCAGAAGTGACCCTCACCAGAAGTGGCATTTAGTTGTAAGCTAAGCGTTTGCCTCGTTGTTAAAAAAAAGACATTGGAAGTGTCTTGAGGACCGAATTATTTCAAACCGCAAGATATACAACTGTACCAGGGTAGTGGTTTTCGCCAGGGTCTGTACGCACCAATGACGTAACATGGCGTCACATTTTGTTCAGAAATCGAAGAGAATACCGTACTTTTATAGATTAGTGCAATGGATCCTTGCGGTCACATCACCATGTGTAAAATTGCACACCCAGTTTTAGAACCATGTCTTCGGCGAAACCATCGTTGTATTGGTGGAACGAGGGGAAATTTAATGCTCGACGCCTCTGCTATTGCGCTGCCGGATTCACACACTTGCCAAAATTAAAAAACCCGACCACTACAGAATGATAATGCAATCAGTAGCTCTGGCCAGACCTGTGGACTAGAGCATTCTGATCAAACACGGATCACTGAAATTGTATATTAAAGGGAATCCTCGCCATCTTCAGCTTGTTCAAAATAAACCGTTTATCGTGTTTATCCTGCATTTGAAGCTGGAATTGCTGCTCAAAGCAATTTCAGCTTCAAATGCATGATAATAGACAGTATATACATGTATGACAAATTTGGGAGGGCAGCATTTTAGACCATTGTTTTCACTGAAGCAGAACACAGAACTTGACAGCGATGACTTTATCAATGCATATATATATATATGCATTTGCAAAATTGATTTAATCGCCCCCCCCCCCCCCTAGGAGCAGTGTTTTGAAAACGAATGGCACAGGAGAAATAGCGGCATACTCATCCGGCTTCACTAACTGTAAGACACACATGGGTCTTAAGATTTATAATTATTCAGTGAGTGACTATGCGATTTAAGTCGGTGAAACCGGGAAAAAAATCGGAGCTTTAAACTAAATTCCCTTTCTTAAAGTCATTCATAGTGCCGGTACTGAGGGTACAACAAATGATTTCCAAGTCGTCCTCACCACAAAAATTCGCCCATCAATTTATTAACTTTGTTCAGAATTAATCAGCTCGGGAGAGATCGATCAGATTGCACTCAGCCACTTGTGGAGAACAGAGACAAATGCACCTAATCTCCTGATCCAGTGTGATTGATTAGCCAGTCACGGCGAGGGAGAGGGTAAATTCAACGTTATCTGGACAGTCTGGCATCACATATCGCCGTATAGCGACCTTTTCACATCACAACCCCTTCGAATAGTTTGTCCTCTATTGTCATGCGTAGCGAGCCGTGACTCGCCACCTTGAAAAGTGACAGCGATCGGCAGTTTTTAGGATGACAGTTAGCATGCGATAATCACCACTTATTTAGGGTGATCTATCAATTCTCCTCGCTGGATTGATCACCGACAGGAAGCAGGTGAGGCAAATCAGAAGTGCCTCTCTGTCGTCCATTACGAGGCAAGGCCAGGCCGCCAAATTACCCCCAGAAACAGGATTAACAGGGTATATTGGGTTATAACATTGGGGGGGAGGTGATCATCCAAATGTTAACGCCAGACATATATAGACCAAAGACTGATTTTTTCTGGATTAACGTCAGAGTCAAGGGGCAGGCAGTTAGTCAACGTTCTTCACGATGTAGACCTGTATATATAATATATGTCTATCGTGCAAAATGATGGAATATGACAGAATGTTAAATAACTGTAAACCATTTCTTTTTGCAATACAAAATAGTTTCCTTTAGCAATAGTGGAAATCGAACAAAAAAAATAATGAGCCTTAACCCTTTAACCGCCAAATTATTCAATCTGAATTTTCACTCACTTGATGTTGTGTCTCGCTGACGCGATCCACAACTTCAAGTGAGTGAAAATTATTCAGATTTGACAATATGGAGGTCAACTGTTTTCAAGTTTTGCTGATTGATGTCACATTTTATCTTTAACATGGTCAAAAGGTGGTACTTAATGTGCTGATAAAAAATGCAAACCCGAATATATGCGACACCGGCGGTGAAAGGGTTAAAACCATTGTTTCTCTACAGATCCACCGTGTTTTACTTCACACAGTTCACTTCGCGGCCTGGTAAGACAAGGGTACGGTGCACTGATCTGCTGACATTTATTGGCTGACCGTATTAGCCTGATTAATAAATGGGACGACCATAGGAGGATCTGCTTCTATATTAAGAACCGGACCCTTAGGTACGTAACGATATATGGTCATACATGGATCTCATGGATTCAACATTATGTCAAGCCAGTGATGGAGCGCTGTTATACCAAATGAGATCCATTCGACATATAAATGCTGAGAAATACTGAGAAAACTGCGAAATACGAAGACCGGAATATTCCAACTTGATGAGACACGATACGCTGACCTGACCAACATTAAACTAATATTATAGTCACTGGTATACCTTGATTTAATTTCAAAATGTTATCGTTGGTCTTTTGTTTACTTCAGGTTAATTGCGTTGATCTCACATGTTAATGAATTCCTAGGATGTGGAATATGTATGTGCGCTTAACAGATCGATTGAAGTTATCAAATAAAGAGTAGGGCATTGTGTTTCGGCTACGACTATCTGTGGGTAGGTATTCCTGCGACGCATCGCGATGTACAATATTCCCCCAATCCGTCACTCGCTCTCTGTCCCATGTTAACCCTCAGCACACTGATGTCGACTACAGTTGACTATAGTATTGTTTTCTCATGTTTTAATTGTCTTGTATATCCAGATTTTTAAAATTAAATATGTTTCAAATCTGCGATAATCATATACATTTCAACCTGGATTTTTCAAATTAAAATACATTTTAGTCACTTGAAGTTGTGGATCGCGGTAGCGAGACACAACTTCGAGTGGCTGAAAATTTAAATTTCTTAGCTCAGTGCTCTAAGGGTTAATCTGGAGATACAGGACGAAACGCAAAACTCAAACCACTCAATTCCACTTGTGAGACATGCAATGTGTTTTAGTTTGCTCCACCGCACACTGGCCAGCCCTTCTGCTGCTAGAGCAGTTCAATCAATTTGCTTATATTAATATTAGTTGGTGGTAGATGCTCAGTGCATCAAATAATTAAATTTGTGACATCTCTATATTACACAAATGGAAATATTTCTCGTCTTTTGAAGCTGGGAATTGCGTCAGCAATTACAGCTTCAAATAAATAAAAATTATTCGACATCATAAGAGTTAACCTGAACACGCTATTTGCCCATCCTATGTCACAATTAGCAAATTAGATTAGCAAATAGTTTCATGACAGGGTTCCCAAAGTTCTGGAAAGGCATGAACGATCCTGGAAAAACAATCTGTCATGGAAAGTCATGGGAAAGTCCTGCAATTTTATTTCCCTGGGTGACAAATCCTGCCCGGTGTGATATATTTTCTATTAAAACAATTACATATCGTTCCGCATGGGCCTGATGGGCGAAAGGGGAAACCTCTATCTTTATACTTTTTGTAGTATACTATTTTACATTAATTCTATGTTAAGTTGCAAGATATAAAATATTCAGCATTAATTGAGTGCCGATCACTACTATAGTTATAGATCCAGATAACATGTTGCAGGTGGTGATTTTTTTGTTTAATCAGATGAACAGATTCAGTCGTTTTTCAAAAGCTGACTATGGTTCCATTATTACTAGGCCTATAATTTCTGGTCTTCAGAGAAAAACCAATCAGGCATCACGTCTATAAAACGTTTGTCCGTCTTTCCGCTGTTTTAAACATTTCTATGGAGTACCTTAAAATTAGCAAGCGTTCTTTATCATGGATGTTAACTTTTTTGTTCATATTGAGACAAATTAGAAATTTGACAACTCTACAAAATAGTGCTGATTTCTAAGGCCTATATATACGCTAAAATACCATGTCATTGAAAGACAAATGTGCGCAAAATCCTGGTTTGTCGAGGCTATCCGATGCACGCTTCGCATTAAAATAAGATAATTGTGGAATAATATGCTCACTGAAATTAGCTGTAATTGACTTAACACAATGATAGATGGGAATTATTGCTTTAAATCGAGGCTTTCTGTTCTCTGAAACTGTAATTTAGGACGTCTGGGCATGCTATATCACATCTAATTGACTTGGATTTTCTGAAACGCAATATGTCTATCAGCATAATCAGATGATGATCAATCGTTACAGTTGAATAATTAGTGTTTTAATCTCGGCCATGAAATAAACAAACCTTTCCGTTCTAATGTGGGGTATAATTTTTTACCCACTTGAAGTTGTGTATCGCTACCGCGACCCACAACTTCAAGTGGGTAAAACATATTTTGAGATTTAACATTGCAGTCCCGACCGTTTTTAAAACATATTTCACTCTGATTAGATTTGATTGTATCCGCTTACTAAAATAATAAAAACGATTATAGTCGCGCATGGTACCCAAAGGGTACATCGCCTTGTGATCTGTATGAATCACGTCATTATTCACTTAGTGGAATACTCATAAATTAATCCCGACTGAACATGCTGAAAAAAGTTGACGATGAAAAAAAATGGGTTCTTTGCTGTAGATACAGTTAAAGACACCACATGCAAGCATGTCCCACCCTGTAGAGACTTCAGTTGTATTCGTTCTAAGTACACCCTCCACGCAGGATGGCATGTCCCAGCGAGCACGAGGCGTTGACCCGCTGCTGATTTAATGCTGGTCCAGCGTCGAAGACGGTGGACCATAATTAAACCAGCGACGGGTCAACGTCTCGTGTTTGCCTCAAGTATAATTGTCTCTGTTATACTAAATACCTTTCAACATCTGAAAGTACAAAGTTTGAGCACAATCACTTTATAAACTATTACAATTTAATTGTGTCAGCTTCATACAATTACAAACAAGATGAATAAGGCGAAAGTGTATTTGAAAAATATTTCTCGGCATGCGCAGGATTGTTTCATAATGTGGGATATTCCACCGGAAGCTACACGAAACCGGATCACTCGTTCACCGACTGCTGAAGCACGATACATAAGGTATCGATACCGCTCTGCTAAACATAAAAGCAGTAACTGCTCATTTGAAAAATACGCAGTGAGGCCTACTGTTCTTTTAGTTCACAGTGCAGAGCATGGACGCCTACCGGCTCCCTTGTCCGTCTTCTGTTATGTGGTCACGTAGTAAGATTGTCATTAAATGTTTGATGATGTTTTTTCCGTCACCACCGTAAGCTGTGCTTTGAAAATGGCGCGGGTCGTGAATCGTGCCGAGCGCGTAATTAATAGGAATATTAGCGTCGCTCACAAGTAAACTCTTTCAAGTGCTGCATAACCTAATACCTATACGTGACATTATCCAGTCAATTGAAACTCTCATTTCTAAAGCGGTATTCCAAGATTTAAATGTTAAAATAGCCCCATCTTCACTGACTGCACCTGCTACGATTCATATCTGGTATTTAATTGCTGATAATTATTTGAATATTGCGTTACAAAGCCCCGCACCAGTTCACAAAATGTTGAAAGTGTGCAGACGAGTTCGTGTCATTTTAATCCATGTGATAATTCAAATATCTGTTTGGCTTGCAGAATAAATCCATGACTTGCTCTGAAGCCAAAGGGAAAGTAACCCAGCAATCTTGAGACATTGACCCAATGATGGACCAATGTTGGTCCAGCGTCTACGACTCTGGCACAACATCGGCCCAATATCGGGGCATTGCCTCGTGTTAGGCTTGACACGGTAGTTCTCCACCAAATAGGCTACTATGTGCGTTCGGAACCTAATATTGGATATAAGCTTCATTTCTAATGTCAACTATTATTTTTTGGCATTTAGATACACACAATATGGGTTGTCACTGGGTCAGCGATGCTGCAGAAAGGACATACAAAAACATCCCTATTCAAGACTGATCAGCCTTCCCACCCGACAAACACGAAGGGTCACTGGCCACTGGTCAGCAAACGATAGACACTGACCAAATGCTGTTTCAATGCTGGACCATCCTGTATGACTCTGGCCCAAACTCATTCAAGACTGTCCTTTCAGTATATGTATATACATACATGCTTCTGCGGATATGTGGACGGGACATGTTAAAATAATTACTTCAACAAAAAAACAAGATGTATCGGGCTTCGCCTTGTACGTAAGTAGAGTTTAAACGAGTTAGCTCGGGCTTCGTCTGGAATTGGGTCAGCCTCTCGTGTTTGAAAATAAGAAGCATTGGCCCAATGTTGTGTTAATGCTGATCCGCCGCCGGCAGCACTCGGCAGGTATTCTCCTCCCATTCTTGCCCACAATGCCTGGCTCTGTCGGTGTTTTCCGTCAGACACTGGTTGCCTCCGCTGAGATCGATGGTCAAAGCCCAGCATTCAATAGAAGCCTCCTCATTATACCTCAAACCTTTGAAATTTGACGGTGTCACTGTTGCGTTTTGCACGTATTTTGCTTTTAGGTGCCATTAACAAGGTCTACTCGATCAATTAATTCGTCATGGTAATCCACCATGGTCTCATTTCAGAGCCAATGTTTGAGACATTGGCTCTGCTATGATCGCACAGAAAATTCACAAGATATATTTAGCGTTGACTCATTGTAAGGCTAATGGCCCTGTCACAATCAGTCAGATAAACCCCACGGAGAAGGAAGTGAACGAGCGCTATTCCTTGGTGCTCGTCAATTCCATTAAACACAAACCAATTTAAAATTCGTTTTATCCTGTGTAATGTTCTGAGCATGTTCTACCGTATTATGTCCCATATGGATCTTCGGTAGCGTTGCAATTGTCCAGGGATGTTCGTTGCTCAGTCTAGCCAAGTATGACAGCGCCATTAGGTCTCAAACATATCGGCCCTGCAATATTGCTTCTATCTTATGTTTAGGCTGCAACAAATTCAACATCTGCAGGCTTTATTAGAAAAACAGATAAATGTCAACATAATGACGATAAGTTTGTTAAATACAACATAATGACTATTAGTTTGTTGAAAAAGTTCCGTCCCATATTTAGGTTGAAAATGGCATAATTAAATAAAATATATGCGATACAATGCAGTGTAATGCAATGCAATGCAATGCAATGCAATGCAATGCAATGCAATGCAATGCAATGCAATGTAATGCAATGCAATGCAATGCAATGCAATGCAATGCAATGCAATGCAATTCAATGCAATGCAATGCAATGCAATGCAATGCAATGCAATGCAATGCAATACAATGCAATACAATGCAATGCAATACAATGCAATGCTATGCAATGCAATGCAATGCAATGCAATGCAATGCAATGCAATGCGATGCAATGCAATACAATACAATGCAATACAATACAATACTATACATTACAATACATTACAATGCAGTGCCGTACGTTTACTTTATTACAGAGACAGATACAAGTATACAATAATAGTCATCATTCAAAATGCAATGTATTCATCCTCTATACGGCTTACCAGTCACTGTAATCATTAATATAATAAAAAGATAAACATTATATAGCTGATAGACCTAAACTGACAGTAGGCCTGTAGGCTATCACCTGGAATCCTGGATCTCTTACATGTTAGATTACATGTAACTTCGCATCCCCAATATTATGATAAAAATATATTTCTCAAGGGCAAAAATCATAACATTGTCGCCATATTATGGTCGCCATACCCCGAAATGTCGAATTCTACAAGCTAGGTCATCGATCAACTGGCCAGTGGAGCTGATGTATTAGCCAAATTAACAGTCAACTCAAATACAAATTCATTGGACATCAAATCTGGTATTTGTGACACAAATACAGAATTAGGCTTATGTTTATGTATCATTATGTTTCTTTGAGTAGTTGATATTTGAGAAAGAACCATCCTTCAATTTCTTATAAATATTAAGAAAAAGACGTTCCAGACGGAAACTTCTCTACTCAAATAGCTAGATTTAACGTTCATGTTTACTGATTCAACGGTTCCTTTGGATGTTTCGATGGTGACAGGTGAGTTGAGCGCGCAGCGCGTCTCCACCCTGTGCGAAATGAACGTCGATACATTGGTTTTTCACCATCCAAAGTCATATGCTCTTATTCCACGTAATGCAACCAATGCAAGATTTTTCGAATAGTCCAGCGGTCTGAAAGTGCAGCCCACTAAACACTAGTCGTACACCCAATGCTGGTTTAATGTCGACCCATCGTCTGCGACGCTGGGTCGACATTTATCCAGCATTGTGTTGTTGTCTCGTATTTACTGGGGATTTATGGGAGTCTGAAGACATAAACGTGCTGGTGAGTATGACAGCTGTGTGGTATGGTCCCCATGGGTCACTCGGGTCTTCACCAGGAAGTAGACCCAGCAAGCACCACACGCCATGATGGTTTGATGTTGGCTCAGCGTCGCAGACACTTGGCCAACATCAAACCAGCACTGGGCCCAGATCTCTGATTTTCTGAGATATTCCTGGCCCAACTCTTCAATTTGGACTTGGTAATTTCTCCCTGAACACCTGCGACTTGTTAATGCTCCTTTTATAGTTGCCGCACGCTATAAATCAGTTGTTTCGACACCGATTCAATCATTACATCAATTTTTGCCTGATACTATGTTAAATAAGGTCAAATAGTCAAATAAGGCTGAATTCACGTGGATCTGGAATCACATTTCAATTTTTTTGTTGCAGTTGGAATATTTTAATAAGTTAATGTGTTTACCATTGACCTTTCTTTAACACAGGTGTGTAAAGTTGTATAAATTGTTGTTAAAATCCCCTTTTTGGAAGGTGCTGGCTGCATCAGTTATGTTTCGCGCCAATAATGGCACTTGAAATATCCTCTTTTCCCAAAATGCCGCTCAATGAAATTTTTGAAAAATGGAAGCAAAACATTAGAAATTTGCAGAAAGGTGGGAAAAGGAGTAGGAGCGTAGAACAAATTATAGTTTTTAAGAAATACCTAGTGTTGTCCAGATGCAATGTGGTCAAGTCATAAATAATGCCCACCCGAAAGAATGGCTAGACTCTTCCCAGCTAGTACAAAACATTTGTATAGCATTTATACAACGTCGGCCCATAGTATAAATGTTATACCATAAATTGTTTGTGTTTTCCGGGCTAGTTGAAATGTGTTTGCTTATTCCAAGTGAGGAGTGCTCGTTTGTGGCGAGCAGCGCTTAGAACTAGATGTCATACTGTAGTTATCTATTCACGAGTTTATTATAGGAGCTGAGTCTTTTCGATTCAGTTATAACGTGACTCAGAACTATTTACCTCTTTTAATTCAGGCTAAGTTCTGTGAAACTCAATAACCTTGACCTCCCATATTTTTTACCGAGCTGGCTAATAGGCTACAATGAAGTATGGGGGGGGGGGGGAGGGGTGTTATATAAACTTTTTTTTCACCGAATTTTCGAAACGGTTCCCGGGGACATCACTGCCTTTCACAGAATTGACCATTTTACGATTTTACAATCAATCACGACATGGCTTTTTTTCGCGGTGCAACGGTTAAAGGCATCAGGTGATTTTCAATCTGTGACGTCATGTTACAGACCCCCTGAGTGCGGCACGAGACAGCCACTAGATGGGGCTAGCGCCGGCCAAATGTCCGGGTGAGTGGACCAGGCGACGACAGCCGAGCTTAGCCGGAATCATGACGGCCGGTCAGGCATTGATTTTGGCCCAGGACGACTGGGCCGGTCAAATTTACAGCCAATTATGGGTGGGGCATTCCTGAGAGGGGCTCCTGAGTTGCAGTTTGTCCAGTCAAACTGCTCTTCCTCGTCAAAGAAGGCAACCCGGCAAACACGATACATTGACACAATGCTGTTTCAATGTTGTGCCAGCGACGTAGACGATGGGCCAATATTAAAACAGCATTGGGTCAATTTATCGTTTTTTGCAGGGAAGTATAAGATTTTAACTATTTACGACAGTCCAGCAAACACTATGCTATGTTTACTTAATGTTGGGCCAGCGTCAAAGACGATGGGCCAACAGTAAGCCAATATTGGCTCAATGTATCGTGTTTGGTAGGCGAATAGTATTAGGTTTTAAAGGGGAAAAAAATATGCCAAAGCTGAATTTTTCAGGAATCCTCCCAAATACCTATGGTTAAAACCTCTCAGGATAAGAGCAAAATCCCAGCAGGCAAGCGTCATTGCATTGAGTCTGTCAATGCGGGTTGTCTGTCAGCGTGTGATAGTTGTGGTAGACTAGTATTTATATCTCTGATACTGTGTCTATGTGTTTTGAGGAATTTGGTTTTCGTGAAACAGAATACGTAGGCAAAGAGCACCTCATAATTTTATCCTTGGGCGTTATTGAAAAAGAGTATGGCATGTCCTTGGTTTACCCGCGGTTAACCTTAAAGCACTCAATTAAATAACTTAAATTTTCACCCACTTGAAGTTGTGTCTCGTTACCGCGATCCACAACTTCAAGTGGGTTGAAAATGACTCCTATTTGTTTAATATGAGACCAAACATTTGCAAATCTTGAAGTTTTAAACACATTCACTTCCCAATAACCGCGATTTAAGCGGCTAACAAAACACACTAACAATGACTATAGTCGCGCTTAGCGGTATAACCCTTTAACCGCCGGTGCCGTCCATATTCGTTTTTTTACATTTTTTATTAGCATATTACATATCAGCTTTTAAACCTGCTAAAGATTAAACGTGACATTATTCAGCAAGATTTGAAATTCGTTGACCTCCATTTTGTGAAATCTGAATAATTTTCACTCACTTGGAGTTGTGGATCGCGTCAGCGAGACACAACTTCAAGTGGGTGAAAATTCCCATTGAATAATTTGGCGGCTAAAGGGTTAAGGGTTAAAACGAGGTTAACTTTAGGCATCTTCCAAAATTATACAAGACCTTATTTACAGACCCGTAGGTGAAGCATCTATGGAAACTTTAGGCATCTCCCATAAGCAAGCCCTTACTCACAGAACCCTAGGAGCATCTATGAAAGATGATTATAAATTGAAAATTTTTGAAAAAATGCCATGTGTAATTATTTGCTAATCAAAAATAGTCATTTAGACAGCGGCCTGGATCGCCCTCTGTGAGTGATATTTATTT
This sequence comes from Flabesymbios commensalis, assembly GCA_964017125.1. Taxonomy (NCBI): domain Eukaryota; kingdom Metazoa; phylum Annelida; class Polychaeta; order Terebellida; family Flabelligeridae; genus Flabesymbios; species Flabesymbios commensalis. The sequence continues at coordinate 40,609,099 of OZ024911.1, read as the reverse complement.
TGACTGACACTTGGTATCGTATTTATAAAACTGGTGAGAAGTGTTTGTCATCTAAATTGCAATCTGGACTGCTTTCTCGTGTACAAATATTATTTTTTAGGTTTTTATCAGTCTACCATGTCTATGACTACCACAGGCCATCAGGGAAGACAAACCTCTTTTTCATTCTCGCGATGCAAAAAACAGGATATCTCGACCCAATGTTGGTTTGATGTTGGGCCAGCGTCGATCTCGTTCCACCCTTTGCCATTGAAGAGCAGACTATATCTTTCAACTCATTTAGAATTTCAACTCAACTCACTTTGATTTTCTTAATTTGTAAAAAAAAGCGGGCAACTGAAATGCTAATAACAGAAAGTTATAAAAACATTTTGCCGCCTCAGAGCGGAAAGGTCCTATAACATACAAGACAAGTTACTAACACTCAAACAGTTAAATCAGCTATAAGCCACGAGCTGCACCACATAAATGGTCTACCCAACAATCAAAATATATTGCCCCAATGTTTGGTTAAATCGCGACGCTGACCCGGTATTTACCCAACATTGCATCAATATTTCGTGTCTGCTCGAAAGAAGTGTGTCCTATGTACAGGTATGTACAGATATGGTACTATGTTACCATATATACACAGCTCATTTTGAATAAAATAGCATCTCTATACATAAAATAACTTTTAGATGTTTCTAATTATTCTGTTTTTTTGGCACTGGGCTTAGTATGGCTTCAAATTACTAACATTATCATGAACATCAACATCGCACTGAAATGGTTGTTCATTCCGCTTTCATTGTGGAAGACAATGCTAAAGAAAAAGCAACCAGTGTGATTTATATGGAATATCATTTTATTTAGTGAACATACTTTGCTCTGATTTCCATTGTGTCGCGTCATTCTGTCGTGCAAATCCAAAATGCAGTAATGTTTTTGGCTTTAGGGCAGTATTATGCACCACCATCGTTATCACCGACAACTGCCTACTATGCATCATTTTTCTGGTAAACGTGTGGATGAGAGTCACTCAATGATATACCTCTATGTCCCATAACATATTTTTCTTTAATCAGAAGCGTTAGAAATTCAAATAGGTACAGACAGCACAGTAAAACTCGCCTTTTCAGACTGGCTCATCTTGACCGGGCAGTGGGGGATGTTTCTATGGAAAATTAGCAGAGCATCTGCCATATTCCTAGGCGTCCCATTTTAGCATACACTTGCGCACAATAAACAAATAAAAATCCTAGAAGAGGTGACTAAAGAGAAGTGAATGAGAGCATCTTAAACCTGATACGTAATTATATTATTGCTCCTATATGTGTCTCCAGGTCAAATCTGCTCTGCAAAACCAAAAGGCAGGAACTGCCTACTTTTCAAGTAAACAGATACTTCTTCTTGGCTTTGCATGAGAGAAGTTATCGTGAAACCGGCAACTGATGCTCTTGTGGAAATGATGGTCACTCAAAAGAGGTTTCGCTCTAATTCTCGAGACTCGGACCCCGTAAAGACAGACGACCGGGCATTACGTTGACAGGAGGCCGGGATATAAGCTAATAAAATGTCTGCCATCTTGACACGGACAGGGCGGGACGTCCAGACAAAATAAACCCTCGGCTGCCATCTGAGCAGATCCAGTTCTTCTGGATCTGAACCCTGCCAATCCCGCGTAGATTAAGGATGTCTGCTGAGCAATTCATGCCTAAATGGCAAAGCAAACAGTGATGGAAATTGCATGGAGGGGACGTGGAAAAATTACACGGCTTGGTCTTTGGTACTTCCAGGACCAGTGTTGACACGATACTGGGCCAGCGTCACAGACGTTCACCCAACAATCAGCCAAAGTTGGGTCAAAGTTTAACCCTTTAACCGCCAAATTATTCAATTTAAATTTTCACCCACATGAAGTTGTGTCTCGCTGACGCGATCCACAACTTCAAGTGAGTGAAAATTATTCAGATTTGACAAAACGGCGGTCAACTCTTTCCAAATATTGCTGGTTGATGTCCCATTTTATCTTCAACATATTAAAATGTGGTACTTAATGTGCTAATAAAAAATGAAAACCCGAATATATGCGACACCGGCGGTTACAGGGTTAAAGATGACTCTATCTTTCATCATTTCTGTGCTGATTCCTCTCTGACATGGTGACGATCTTTTCAAGGATCAGTCAACACTCGACCGTTGTACAATTTAACCCTTCCAAGCCTGAATTTACCATTGTCATCTTCATCCACTACAAGCCGCGAATTGCTGTCGCAATTCCCGACTTGTAGTGGATGAAGATGACTTAAAGTGGGTGGCAAATTAATGAAAATTGCCATGTATAGGTAAACCAGTTTCATGGAAATTGTCATTCTAAACCCCCTAGTTGTAGGAGAATTAAGGCTGATTTCAGGGATGTAAAATGATGCTTTAATGCATCGTGAGGGCTTAAAGCGTTAAAGCGTGAGGTAAGAGGAATTGAATAAATTACTTGCTACGTGCAAAAGCAAGCGACAGTAACTACTTACTTGAAAAATAACCAGCTACTGCTATTTGCCTTTTGCACGACAGAATCAATTATTGCGTATGTAATACTCTATCCGTCATCAGACTACATTGTCAATAAATTTAACTATCGAGCTTTGTTGAACAAGGTATGTACAGGTATTATTTATTCACACATTTGAAGAGACATCGTTAGATACTGGATATAAATAATACAGTGGATTTTGTTCACTGAAATTCACTTGCCTCTTGTTTGGTCTAAAGCAAAAAAATGTGGTAGCGCAATTTTTACTTTGACTTTCGTATATTATACTTTACTCTTGTTCATACCTCCCGATATCTGATTATCTAGTGGTTATAAAAAAAAATCATGAATACGGCTATGCCATACTTCCTGGATAAATAAATTTATATATCGCTTGACACAAACTAATGGCGAATTCGTTTCAGTAAGTAGCGCTAGGAACGACCTCGCGGATGTTTCTGTTACTCATAATTTGTGCGCACGCAATGATACCATGTTTCAATTTGGGAGACTTCCGCCTTGGATTTCAGGTTGATCTCTTCCGTCACCAGGTGTCAGTGAAAAACAATCTGTACAGATTGGGGAATTGCTAGATCTACCGGTCCGGCGTCACAGCCAACCCAGCAGACACAAGACGTGTCTGCTGGAAAGCCTTCCAAGGTGGTGTCACAGGCGCGGCTCTCTCTCACTCTCACTCTTTCTCCCGTTCACTTGTACCCATTACCTCACCAGATCAGCTCTCTCAAGTAAATAAATAAAAATAAAAGGCAAATATCATTGAACCAATGTTGTGGTAAATTAAATAAAAAAATAAAAGGCAAATATCATTCAACCAATGTTGGGTTAATGTTGGGCCAGCGTCGAAGACGTTCGACCAACAATAAACCAACACTGGTTCAATATCTCGTGTTAGCTGGGATGTGCTTGAAAAGTAGCAATTAGTATTATTGAGCTTTTCATGGCAGAGCTGCTGACTAGATACGTGTAAAAAAGCATCAGATTTATATTCAATAATAACAACGCCAATACGACATTACTGTTGAGACATACGTCGGCTTTTAAGACCTCCTATGTAATATAAACGACATTATCCCCTGACAAAGTTTATTGTGTAGGTACAGTGCTTAAAAGTACCAGTTCAAAATTAAAACTGATCAGGTTTTAAATGCAATTTAGATGTATTAGATCTATTTGTGAAGTCATGCAGTTACAAGCCGGACATGTTAGACCTTTAACAACACCGTCTTCCAGACATAATCCATGTCTGGGACAGCTTTTCCGTTTGGACACGGCTAATATGACCATATACCAGTGTGGTGGAACAATCATGGCCGGTACCCGGACCAGCATCACAGCTGCCGAGCCAACAATGAGCCAGAGCAGTGATAACACGTGATCTACAGCTCTGCCATTAAACAAGCGGAAACGAGGGTCTTTTACAAGACTCTTGTCGGCAGAGTTGTTTGACATTCGTGGGGTTGATGGCGCAGCAAGGCGATGAATAACAGAACAGTTTGCCGGGATCTGTTTGCCAGCCGCCCCCTAGCGAGCCGCACATAGCTACTCATTGACTGCTCAGTCAACATCCGTGTTTATGCGCGTGCGAAGGCATCAGAAGCCGTTGTCATGTGACCACAATCAATCTGCCTATGGATATGTAGACACTTTAGCGTTGTAAATGTCCACGACCAAGGTCAAGGGCCCCCTACACCAATAATGGTAACTTAATAACTTAAATATATTGAATGCTGAAATTTAGTATTACTTTGGCAGTAAATGATGCATGCACTCATCCGATATGGATAAAAAACGTGCAAAAATTCCCGTATCAGCACCTTGAAATATCAACGCTTTGACAAAAATCAACAAAGAATACAGAACTTAGCCCATAAATAAATGAATAAATGAATGAATGAACGAACGAACGAATGAATGAATGAATGAATGAATGAATGAATGAATGAATGAATAAATGAATGAATGAATGAATGAATGAATGAATGAATGAATGAATGAATGAATGAATGAATGAATGCTAATGCTAATGCCTATGCTAAACAGCCAGTAGAGCATTCTGATAACTAATCAGAAGGTGAGATGAATAAGATGACTCTGGCCTTCAGGCACAGGACCCAATTTGAACCTTGGCCTTCTTTGAAACTGGATACACAGACCAGTACAAGAGAAAGTACTCTTGATCCCCGATGTCACAGGCTATAATGTTCATTAATCTACGTAGTGCAATATTATTGCATTCCTACATTCATTGCTGCGTTCTTTTGTTGGTTCGTTCTTTTGTTCACCATTTTATTTATTCCGTCATAGAACAAACTTTATTTCCATCATTATTTTATCATGTTTATTGTGGTATGCTAAAACTGTTCTTCGAAGAGTGGCTTTTGTATTAAAGTGTGATTCAAAATTAAAGCTGCACGGCTCAACCCTTTCAGCGCGGGGAACGTCTTTAGACGTCAGAATCTATCGTCTACAGATGTCAAATTCAGACGTCTGAAGACTGCCACTGCACTGAAAGAATAACCATTTTAAATGGCCGTAGAACCATAACATAAGTATTCAAATGAAGCGGAAAGAGCTAACTAAGACATTTATGATGATTTCAGATTTGAAAAAAACATGGTCTCCATGGTTTATACAAAAATATGTCAACGCTTTAGGGTTAAACACATCCTGAATGTTTTTTCAGACTACCATCATCCAGAAACATCGGCATCATCAAGTCATGTAGATATCGATTTAACGATGGCGACGCCTACCTTATACTCATATAAAGCCTCACGATTCGTGTGCTAGTCCCACTGGGCACGCGACGTTGTTGCGACGTTGAATCAACGTCAATGACGTTGATTCAACGTCGCAACAACGCCGCGTGCCCAGTGGGTCGGTTCTGATGTCATTCACGATTTCGATCGCCACAGTGGATTCAACAGATCCCAGACCGTGTGTACCGAGCAGGTGCTGAGGACAATAAAGCCCGAAATGGAAAATGGATTGCAACCTGATACCCATTGTGTTAGCCTAACAACTCGTATGATCTCCATCTACCATTTAGGCGTCAAATCACCAGATTGGTATTTTTCAGTCACTTTCAGCTGGAATAACGGACGCTATTCCAACTCAGAGTGAATTAAGAAAATTACTTTGTAAATAGATATCAGCGACCTTGAATTACTTGACATGTTTAATATATAATACGAGTATCATGGTGTAATTTATCAAATTAACGGGATTTAATAACGCCTCGACCCCGAATTCAGGGGCGGATCCAAGGGGGTGGTTTGTGGGGGGGGGGGGGTTACCTTCCCCCCTCTTGAAAAAAATTATAACCTTATTTAGGGGTTTTCTTATGAACTTATTACACACTGAGGGACAAACAGTTCCCAATATGCCATAGATTGCTGGAGAAAGCCTTTGAAAATCAAAAATTTCCCCCGTGCAGGCTTCTCGGACTCTTCTCTGACAGCTGTGAAATATTCATCTGTCAAGTTTTAAACCCCTCTCGTCGGTGAAAAGCTAGATCCGCCCCTAGAATTGAGAGAGTTACGTTATTTAGATAAATATGTAACCCCCGAAGTTATATCAAAACTCCGGCCTACGCCATGCTGACAGGATTTCACATGTTTCATGCAGGCAGACTAAACTGATGGAAAGTAGAAACAAGAGACCACACCAAATTACTATTGTCGGCTAGACTTGGGAAACCTAGCAACAATAATTCACACTGTTCTGATTCAACAGAACGGCGATTTTGACACAGGCGATACCCATTAACCCTTTAACCGCCAGATTATTTAATCTGAATTTTCACCCACTTGAAGTTGTGTCTCGCTGACGCGATCCACAACTTCAAGTGAGTGAAAATTATTCAGATATGACAAAATGGAGGTCAATTATTTTCAAATAGTGCTGATTGATGTCACATTTTATCTTCAACATGTTTACAATGTGGTACATAATGTGGTGTTAAAAAAACGAAAAACCGAATATATTCGGCACCGGCGGTCTAAGGGTTAATTACTATTGTCGGCTAAACTTGGGAGACCTAGCAACGATAATCCACACTGTTCACCCTGCCCAGTCAGGTCAGACCGTCAGACTACCAGTCTGACCTTGACAACAGGTGTGTGTGATGCCGGTACGAAAAGGAGGGGGTGCGAGCAACATGAATATTCATTATGAGGTCACCGGTTTACTGTCTGTGGTGTAGAGGTCACACTCAGGTCAGATTGTCTGGCCTGCAGGAGTTGGGCAGGGAAGAGGGGGGTTCTGAACTCAGAGCACATATACGTGATATCAAGGAGTCTGCCGGTAGCAGACAACTGGATAGATGAAGATGACACTGTTCTGATTCAGCATAACGGCGATTTTGACGCAGGCGATACCGCTTGAGCTCCAGGAATTCAGTTTATAAAATTAGTGGGGCGCACCCGGTTTCTGTATATGTAATAAATTTTGGTGGCGCCGCATACCGATTGATGTAAATGCCAATGCGGAGCAGTGGGGATTTGTGTTTTTCAAACACTTGACTCTCAGAACAAAAGGTTCTTGAATGTTCTTTTCCACGTGGTAATTATAAAGAAAGTTTCCACATACATATCTGGTCCGTATTCTCGTACAAGTTACAATATATCGTAGGCTTCTGATTGGTCGAGATGGCCATCTCGACCAATCAGAAGCCTACCATATATCGTAACGTGTACGAGAATACGGACCCTGGTAGGCCTATGTATGAGGAATATGTCTCTATATTATTAATGTAGGTAAAATAACCTTCAAGAATCTTGAATAATTGTTTGAAGATTGTTTACTCGTAGCAAAACAATCGTGGCATCCCAGAAAAAACGAAACATTGAACCAATGTTGGGTTGATGTTGGCCCACCGTCTATGACGTCGGCCCCACATCAATCCAGCATTGGTTCAATGTCTCGTGCTTACTGGGAAGGGTCAATGTTCTCAAAGTGATTGGCCCAGTACTGAAAACAAATAGCAGTATCTCTGTAAACACGAGACGTTGACGCAATGCTTATTTAATGTTGGGCCAGCGTCGTAGACGGTGGACCAACATTAAATCAGCATTGTGTCAATGTCTCGTGTTTGCTAGGATAACGCAGTGAAGCAGCATTGTTTTAATTGCAGGCGGAGATGAGGTATCTCGGGCAAGCTCCTTCGACGGTACAAGTATAGGCCTATATTTTTTTTAATGTCCCGTTTTAGTATGTACTAAGAGAGCCGCCTTGATGATACTGCCATATAATGTCGACACTGCAGGATGGTGACTTCTTCTTTTACATAGGTAAATCACAGTTGACTTGCGCCGCTAGTATCAAAGCAGACTGGTGATCTAGATATCCTAAGAGTTGGGCTCAATGTTATCAACGTTTTTTTCAAAATCCTTGTTTGTCAAAATCTTCGTGACCTCTGCATGTCGTTTACGAGAATAGTTTGACATATATATTAGATATTAGATATTATTAGATATTCCATATAGACCTATAATGTTCTATATTAGATATTTCTCGTGTGTCTCTCTCCACTAATGAGTGATCTGACCAACTCATAGAAGCGTTGGCAAGTCCCGAACGAAGAGCGGCGAAAAACGTTGCTAAAAATAGGCCCTGTATCTATCAAGAGACTGCCCAGATATTAGGCATGTGATCGGAAAACATGGGCATCTCGACCAGTCACATGCCTAAAAGTTGCTTCCAGAATATCTGCACTGATCACTTGTTGACTAGCACTATTTATGGACCTACAGCAAGGCAGGGAAGGGGACGTGGCGAAATGGCTAGAGCGCCTGACTGCCTCGCTAGTCATGCATGCGTCCCGGTTTCGAACCCCGCTGTTCTGTGTGGTTTTCAGAGAAACAACACTCCTTTCTCAATGTGACTAGACGATCACGTTAATGACGGCGTTGTCGAGTTAAGGTTGAGACCGGTGTATCGACGTTAATTTCGCGCGTTAATTTCGACGTCAAGGGCCCCGCGTTGCGCGCTCCTCACACAGCAAGGCTTAGCTTCTCGAGGTCGCAGACTGCGACCTCGAGAAGCCTAGCCTTGCTGTAGGGAAGATGATATGAACATAACTCCAGATTTACCACAGCCACGGTGGAGCTATCGATCAGTCTGTGATTTACATGCTTGACAACCTTTTTAACCGGGACACAATAGTCTGTTTACTAACGCCTAGTCAATCAGAATTAGGATGGTTGTTCATCGGCAGGTTTATTGTCGTCATCCCCTAAAATGGGCACGTAAACTGCGGATTAATCTCTCATTACGATGAGATTATATCATTGCTGTTCGTGTTTAGCGGTAAGACGGTTTGTTCACAGAAGGGGCGGCACATTTGACACAAATCATGGTTTTTCATTGTCTTCGTTTTAGTGGCATTCGTTAGAATATATGCGTGTTAACCTTTTACCAGCTAAGTAATTTTAATTTTCACCCACTTGAAGTTGTGGGTCGCTATAGCGAGATTCATATTTGCTTCATTTCAGATCATCCATTTCCAAATGTTGAACTTTAAAACATAAATCGCTTACAACAACCATGATTTGACCGACTGATAAAAAATGGATTAAAACAATTACAATAGGTATATTGTGGCTTTAAATATGTTTTAGCATTTAATTCTGGCCACAGTATATTTATGGCCACAGTATAGTATGATTAATTTCTTCGTATGACCCGTAACACGTGAACATGAGTCCGATAACAATGTGTGGGTATTACATATGACGCCAAAATGAAATACTTCTGCTTATAAAAGCTAGATGTACCATCAGACCACAGCACTAACAATCTTAAGATTCATCTTATCTTAACTTTCTCCTATTTCTGTTAGAAAAAATATAAGATTTATCTGAACGTTTCTAGTGAGAATTAGAGAAAGGTAAGATACTATCTCCTATCAAGATTTTTAGTTGTTTACTGTAATAGCAACTATATACGAATGGCTTAGAGGTAAAGTGATCCAAGTCCGCATTTTCAAATCAATTTAAAAAAATATTAATTTTATTTTTTATTCAACATCGTCACGTCCATAATTAGACATAATTATATGTGAAGTTTTTCATTGGTGTTTATTATTCATTCCTACTCGCAGGTATATAGTTATCATTATCGTAAAACCCATTTCTGACAAAAAAAAATCGATTTTAATTTATAAATAAAATTTTGAAATTTAGAAATATAAATTCCTTTTTAAAAGTCACAAACTAGTATAGAAACTGCCTAGTGACTCATCATCTTGCTCCAGTAATAAAATGGTAATGATTGGCAAAGCACAAACTGATAGAGCTTAAGAGGGGTTTGAGAGAGCTTAAGAGGGGTTTTATAACATTTCAACAGCTGATCCAAGGCAACGTGTCCTTATATAAACTGATGGACTTGGATCACTTTATCATTGAAGAAAAGTATCAATTTTGAAAATAAAAAAAACAATGTTGATTAATAAGTCTTGCAATTTTAAACGAATAGCTTAGATATTTATATATTATTTCCTATATAGGCCCCCTATTTAACTTTCCCAAAATGACATAAACAGACAAAAATCGAATTTTGGACTTGAATCACTTTACTTCTGAGCCATTCATACTTCAGACAATGATATTCAATGTGCAACACGTTTTTGTGTTATTATGATATATGTTTATTTTTTTATTTTTTTTTGACTATTTGTTCTTTTGACCTAATATTATATGGCAACGTGATAAATACTCTGTATGAGTGCTGTCAGATCAGCTGGTCACGGTAAATTATCAACCAGAGCTTAAGCGAAAATCAAATTTAGCAAGAAGTAACAGTGTAGTCTTTTTTTTCATACGGAAGAATATTCGGTCCAGAGGTACTTAGAGTTCCTTTTCGATGACCTTGCTGGAATTTAAATGAAATAGCAGACGCAAGCCATGTCCATGAGAATTGCCGCTATATAGCTGAGCCGCGTGACGCTGAACAGCTCATGCATCATCCTGACACCCCGACAAAACATACCGTCTGGACCTAACCGCTAACACATACAACCTTTGACGTGGTCACATCCCGGGGGTTGGGGCTCGCCTCGCAGGACACATCCCGTGGGTCCATGGTGACGTTTTGTCCTGAGTCCACCTGACACTCGTGCCACTGTGGTGCGAGATGAATGACGGGTGTCATGGCGGCCGCATAGCAGACGACACCTTCTGCCTCGTTTCAAACTCCCCGCGGCCGGCCGCGCTCGACACCCATACACGATTTGGCAATCGCACGCCAAACGAAATGAAGCAGAATTAACTAAATAAAGTTGACAGCAAAACTGGCCAAATGGACATTTCTCGTTCCGAGACAACAAGATGATGTCAGCATCTGTCCCGACACGATTCTATCTTTGCTGATCATGCTGATGACGCTATAAGATGACAAATACGGCACTGCATTAAACATTTGAAGTCTCAATTTCTTTTTACTTGACATTGTTTATTTGAGCCCGCCATTCCCAGCCTCAGATGATTAGAGGTTGGTCTGTCTTTGTAAAGACCAGATCGATCGAATTCAAGTCGTGTAAATGATTTTTTCATGAGAACAATTCAGAAATCGAGGAATCAATTTAGTAAGTCATGTTCTAATAATTTATCAAGTCATTTAAACGAGCTACATAATACCTGAATTATCAGCGAAAAAGTGAAGTTGTGAATCCTTGTATTTGACGCTTTACGAGATAAAAAAAAAGTGATTGAGTAAACCCTGATAACTCGTTTCTACGATTATGTAACCTTTTATCACGAGTTCTCTAGCATATTTAATTATCATCTCTAGCTTCCTATTTTGGAACCACCAACATCCCCTCACTGACGACCATAAAATAGGTCTGCGAATTATTATTTTCTGTCGTAGAGAAGATGAGGTAAATCATTGGTCTGTATAATTCTACTACATAACACTTCTGTGCAAAGCCAAAAGGCACTATCTGTTTTTTTCCCTTGTAACCAGTTACTGCTTCTTGACTTTTCAGGGCAGAACTGATTCTCTTCAGAACGACCCATGTCATATGGAATGTCAGAGACAATCTCACAGCTCACTGAATGCAATACACAAGCTGTCTCATAATTTATAAGATAGCTTTTTATGATCTCCTAGTGTCAATAAGTGCTGGTCTCAGAAAATAGGTACCGCGGTACCTCAATGGACAAGTGTTTGGCCTTCCAATCTGGTTTCGCACAATATTTCCGTGTTTCGCTGTTGATCGTTCTCTATACCATGTTAAAATGTTCAAAGACTTCATGTATGTTTATTAGGTCATTTATGACTGTATCGCTGCATAAAGTAATAAGCACCGTGAATATCGCCATTCAAACATAATACATTTACGTGCTCCGATTTATGTTTGATATGACGTGATATGTCTCACGATTCAATTCGAGCAGAATCGAAAACAAATGATCAGATTATGCATAAAAACCGTTTTCTGGTAATATTTTCCTCTTAATAAATAAATATAACACTTTCCCCGAGTAGAATTGACGAATCCACATAGAAACTACCATACTGTTTTGCATTTACGATAGCATCCGCTTAGAATATACGTGATTTACAATAACCTTTCAAAGTTGCAGACACCTTGCTTCCTATGAGGGGTCAGAGCACATGCTGCGGGATATAAAATATACTTATATTTATGTTCTATTGCCAAATCGTTACGAGAAATAATTTATACTTATATTTATGTTCTATTGCCAAATCGTTACGAGAAATAAAGAAAGTGATGTTTTTGCTCTGCGCATGTACCCTCAGTACGCATGTGCTGTCTGGCTGTCTTCCACTTCCGCTCCATCATGGCTTGACATGGGCATTAATTGTCAGCAGACGACAAGACAAAACCAGTGATTATTCGCCAATTTGTCTCCCTACATAACATTACCTCTCGCCAACATTGGGGGAATATTGTGCCAAGGATTGTGAATCCCAAACCATTATTCGTTCAATGCTCTAGGCCCGTATTATCGTACAAGTTACGCTATATCGTAGGCTTCGGATTGGTCGAGATGGCCATCTCGACCAATATATCGATATATCGGAACTAGTACGAAAATACAGGCACATGTGGAGCCCACTACGAGACAATATATCATGCCGCAAAAACAATTAGAAAACGCTTGTCCAATAATGTAATACTTTTGGGTCAGCGTATTACATCTAAGTCCACCATTGAGCCATCATCTGCCGATGAGGACGTGGCAATCAGTCTATTAATATAGACATAGCAGAATCCCGCAATAACAGATACATTATATAATAGTCATGCTGCGGGCTATTGCGGACGTTGCTAGCTGGTGAGGCCTACAGAGATATTAGGCTGTATGAGATGCAATGCCATACGATCCCGATAGATACAAAAACACTCAAAATGATTGATTACAATTTGCTGTACATTAATTTTGCAACACCGCTATTCAAAAGCAAACGGCAGTAACTACGAGCTTGCAAAGTAAGCAGTTGCTGCTGTTTCTCTTTGCCTTACCTAATAGGCCCCTACCAACTGCAGTCCCATGTTCACAACTAAAACGATTATACTGACTATCTGAATAAAATGTGCCATTCAAACACAATAGAACAGGAGTGAACATGTAGAAAACACAACATTAAAACATCAACCTATGTAATAGAAAGATTGAATTGTATATGGTTTTTTGTATCCCAACACACGTTACAATAATAATATGCATGTAAAATAATTTATATTTCAGCAGTTTAAAATATGCACAATTGATTCACCACTATATGAATTTTAGGCAGATATAGTTATTTAAAATGGTATCACTTGTTTTAATGAATTTTCAGCTAGCAAACTACATGTGTATTCTATTTATAAAAAATAAACTTTAATCAAATTGATTTATTATATGATCTGAACATCTAGATAAAAAAAAATTTTGTGAATTCTAGGGATATTTTTTTTAGATTTCAAACTTGCTTGAAAACGTTATATACACACGTGCATAGCATTTTTTCAATGGTCGCCTGATCGCATTGTACTCAAGTATATATACAGCAAACCCCGACATTTCCTTTGCAAGCGTTAACTCACTCTCTTCGCTGGCATTTCTCTAGACAAGTGACTTTGAAGCACTCGAATCGGAAATAATGCGGGAGTTTAGGGCATTTCTGAAAAAAAGTGTTGTATGGACAAAGACAGATGGATTGTGGCTGCTACATATACAGAGCAGACACAACATAACTGACCCAATGCTAATTATACCAGCACTGGGGATTTTTTTTTACATAATTATGGATTTTAAACATACAACAGCAAACTAATGTGGCATGAATACACCACATTTACTTGGTGATCCATCATAAGCCATACATTTTCGTGTATTCGCCTGAAGCATATGGGCCGCTGTATCAGATGCAGTCTTTCTTTACGTTTGTAAAGAGTAGCCGACAATACATCGTCCTTGAATGTTCTAAGGATTTACCAGTCATTTATTATTTCAATTGTCTGTTCTTTGGCCCTTTCGGTTCGGGATCATTCCAAATCCTATCTCCAACATGAATAGCTAAAGAAATCCTGGTCCATTCACAATAAAAGATGATTTGCGTCAGCAATTCCAACTTGAAAAAGACAAGGCAACTGTTGACATTACATTTTTAAAATGTATTTAATAATCATATTTAGTTGTGCTTTGATATAACTATGTACAGCGCATGGTATAGAAATTGTCCAATTGGACTTTTGTACCTGATTCTCGCTGGGGGCTTGTTTAATAAACTCTAGGTTAATCAATCTTGGCAATCTTCTAGTGTGTTAAGCCAGACCAGAATACATGAAAGGAGAAAATTAATTAGGCCAGCGCCTGGATTCATCCTGTCTGTCCATGGAAGGGGTCAAGGCTACAAACTTATTTTTAGTTCAGTTCTTTAACATTAGGTTCGTATGCATCATGGACCCAATGTCTCTAGCACTTAGTTAGTTGAAAACGTGACTTCTCTCTTAAGGTGATGCGGTTCATGTGATTGGCCAACATTATAGCGTTAACCCTTTAACCGCCAAATTATTCAATCTGAATTTTCACCCACTCGAAGTTGTGTCTCGCTGACGCGATCCACAACTTCAAGTGAGTGAAAATTATTAAGATTTGACAAAATGGAGGTCAACTCTTTTCAAATCTTGCTGATTGATGTCACATTTTAACTTTAACATGCTTAAAATGTGGTACTTTATGTGCCAATAAAAAATGAAAACCCGAATATATGCGAAACCGGCGGTTAAAGGGTTTAGCACGATTATATTAATATTTAGTCGTTTTTACTCGCGCATGCAAACACGACAATATCTCACCAAATGATCTGTTTTTTCTGTTGACCAGATTCCTCAGATCAGCTACGCCTCCACGGGGATCGAACTAAGCGACAAGACGAGGTTTGGTTATTTCTCCCGTGTGGTACCCCCGGACACCTATCAGGCTCAGGCCATGGTGGACATCGTGCGGCACTTCGGCTGGACCTACGTCTCCACTGTGGCCGACGAAGGCAACTACGGCGAGAAGGGCATCTCCACGTTTCGCAGGTTGGCAGAAAAGTCAGGTGAGAATTCGATGTTTTAAATTTTGATTCACACACCATGATTATAGAGATTTAAGATCTTGGTTTTCCTCTGACATCACATTTGTTCCATTCAGTTCATATGACATTTGGAACCCTCTACCTCAGAGCAAGGAATCCTTGCTCAGAGTATGCGCTTTATATACATATACTACTTTTGTACCTAAAATTAGGAAAAACTTTTTTAGAAACGGTAGATAGGCAATTCATACGCAACTCATGCAATGTAGCTGTTTATTTATCAATAGTCGTTTGTAAATTAAATTTAAAAGGGGCTGGTGAGAAATCGAATGGTAATACTGTATGATGTATAACATATACTTATTATAATTTGTCGGGTGGGAATTACTTGTAGAGGTTTCATTGAAGCCTGTTTCTAAGTAACTCTCCCAGGTGATCCATGTTTATTTGTTTGATACTTTATGTCTTTCTCACATTTTTTATTACATAAAAACATTACAAATATGTTATTACATGTACTTAACTTGTTTATTGCATGTATTTCATTGTAAACGTAGCAGGGGGAGAAGTGACAGTGCGATCACATCTCCCCTGTTAGACAGGATGGCCAAACCCAAAGACTTCTATAGGACAAAAGGCACGTAAAAAAAAAAAAACATATGAAAAAACTATGAACTCTAGACAGGTAGAATAATAATGTGCTGGAAATATAATCGCTGGAAAGATAGTCAGGATAACTACATGTCTTAACATCCTGTTCGATATAATATTATATAGCTCTAGGTGAACGTCCACACAGGCGAAAACAGTGCCGACATCTTATATTTTGTTGGGTTAAAGATTATCAATTAATTGGATTAATGTGGAGTTTCAATCAAATTCAATCCCAGATTAAATAGTAAAAAATGTGACATGCGGAAATTACAAAATAGAAATAATTGAAGTGAAAATTTTTTATATTGTCCTACTTGGATGCTTCCACGTTAAATAACAATACTTTTCGTTTTCTGTAAAATATAAAACCTGTATTCAATACACCAAGACCAGATCTCACGAAAACATTAATTCAATAAGATACGACAGACAGACATATGTTTTATTGACATAAATAAAAGTCATTACTGACTTTTTTGTAATAGATATACATCTACGTATTTGTGAAAGATGTGCTTTGCAGAAACAAGATATCGAAAAGCGATATAAAAATATTTTAAATATTGTGTGCTGTACCTTGATCCGTTTTATAAATAATAATTATTATTTAATTTGGAATTGAAAAATGTATCTATTTGTTATAGTCAATATTTTAAGAACTTTCTGTGGGTATTTACGATAATTATGTTGGCTTACCTGTGACCGCTCAGCCTGTCTGTGTGTCTCTTGTCTGTGAGTGTCCCATTCATTCAAACACGCGACAATGGCACAATGCTGGGCTAATGTTGGCCCACCGTGTACGCAGCTGACCCAACATTAGCCCAGTATTTAGTTAACGGGGGGGGGGAGGGTCATGTCTGGTGTCACATTAATATGGGCCACCGTCACAGACGGCGGGCCAACATTAACCCAGCTTTGGTTCAAAGCATCGTGCTGGTATAGTCTATGCTACACAAGCCCACCATTTAACAGACATTGGACCTGTGTCAGCTTGTACTCTGTGGACACACCACTGCCAACAGAAAGCACTGTCCAGTGTCAAATGGTTGATAGCCAGAGTCGGCGACGGTTGTTTGTAGGCGAGTTTGCCGTTGATACGGGTCCACTTAGCAATCCAGCAAACACAGGGTATTCACACATAGCCGTGTCGTCCTCTCTGAGGCAGTGGATTGATGTATTTGCTTTACCCGAAAAATTCAACATGGCGGAGACTGAGAGCGATCCCGACTCCAAGGTCCGAAAAATGCCCATAGCTTTTTAATAACTGTGCGACCTCTGAGCTGAGCATGCGGGCATAAAACTGAAATGTTACTGATTCTAAAAAAACTATTTTTGACTTGATTATTCCCCAATATTTTCCGATATGACAGTCCAAAGAAATGTCCCACGATTTTGTACGAGGTTAATCTGTGGCTGAAACAGGTTTTAGCCACTGGGGTAATTCACACAATACTGTTTCAATGTTGGCCCACCGTCTTCGACGCTGGCCCAACATTGAAACAGCATTTGGTGAATGAACCGTGTTTGCTTGGTATTAGCTATCAACCTTTTAGCCGCTGGAGGGGAGACATTTTTTTGTTTACAAAAACGTTGAATCTTCTAGTTATGATAGCTCTAGCTGACGAAGAAACATGTATCCGTCTGTGGGTCGGCTCACATCTATATCATTCTCATTTAATAAATGCTGTTTAGCATCGTCGTTTACAACTTACTTAATTGCTGAAAGATGATACGACAAATATTCGGGGTTTCTTTAGCCACACTGTTTAATCGGGTACACTATGGTTAAGTAATTTTTAATTACTTAATTGTTTGGTCGATTTTATGTAAGATGCACTTATAGCTTCAACTTCCACAAGAGTGCATCTCTCGTAGCCTTCTACATCCAAGCATACTATTACAGTCTGAAATATATAGTATATTTTAGCTCCATATTTTTCAAGTAAGCAGTTACTTTTATTTTCCTTTACAGCTAGGGTAGTTTACCATTGTCATCTTCATCCACTACAAGCCGCGAATTGCTGTCGAAATTCTCGGCTTGTAGTGGATGAAAATGATTTGATGTGGGTGAAAAATCAAAGAAAATTGTCATGTATTAGAGAATTAGTAAACCGGTCTCATGGATATTTTCGTCCTAAAACCCTTGTTGTAGGAAAATTATGTATGTTTTCATGTATGTAACATGATGCTTTAATGCATCGTGAGGGTTTACAGTGTTAAATAATGTTTTAAAAATAGTGTTTTAAACTTGTAAGCCTGAGAAAACCCTGCGTACTGAGCAAGGTCATGCATTGGCGGCCGGTACAGCCACCCACGTACGCATAAATCTCCATTCACAGATACCAAAACATATCTGCAATCCTCCCACAGTCAGTGCATGCATGTCACACAGGCGTGGATTAGAGATTTTAATCAGACCAACCACGTCAACACAATGCCAGCGCACTTGACAAATTACTAAAGACCTCTGAAGCAACCTGGGACCGTCTCCCAAGCCCAAGCATTAGTTGTGTATTCCGCGCCAGCGCCGCTGATACACGCAAGTTTTACGTGACTATCCGGATTACGCGCCCCTCTTGTGATGGCTGTCTTTCATCCACGTCCAGGCTTCAATTCAAGGCGGTCGGTGCCCCCAAAACACATTGATGGCCACTTTTTGTGGTAGATCTTTGCAATAAAGTACGAACAAAAAGTATTAGGCGCTAGCACTCAAGTGAGGAAGGGGATTTTTTCAACCAATCCATTCTACTTGCTGGAAGACCTGCCCTGTGGTGGATTAGGTAATAGACAAAAAAGACACAAGGACGTGAAGCCCATTCCTACTTTACAATACATGTACAACAAAGAATATTCTACAACTTTTTTCTTATAGATAAATTATTAAGCACATCAGACATTATCGCACTGTGTTTTACCAAATAGAGAAGAAGTCCAGCAAACACAAAACATTTGTGTAACATTTATAAAATGTTGGACCAACGTCGAAGACGTTGGGCCGGCGTTGTATAAATGTTATGCTGAGAGAGTGCGGTCAGCTACCACTGTGTGTCTTCTCCCTAAGCGCCAGTACTCGATGGCGCTCTGGTTCTGCTTTCTCAGAAGCAAACCGCCCAGATTGTAATCAGTGGAGCCCGCAGCCCCATTCAGCCGTCATGTTTATTCGCCCTTTTATGGGCGTGTCGACCAGGTTTAAGGCGAAGCCAGGTCCTAACACGACTCTCAATTATCGGGGCATGACACTCGATCCTGGTCCGGGATGCAATCAGCACGTCAAAAGATCAAGGCTTGAAAGAAGCCTCACGCTAGACTGCAACATTTCTCTTTGATACTGAGGGAAGGCCAACTACCAGTACTTACAGTAAATCCTATTAAGCCTGATCACATAGGTTTGCTTGTCGTAAACTTTCATGTGGCAAGACGCCCTTTTCGGTAGTACCGAGCTAAGAAACTGTTTCTTGGCAAAGTATCCGAGTAATGCGTGCTGACCCCTTGGATATGAAAGGTTTATCTGCCACTTTGTAGAGTGGCAGATAAACCTTTTCATATCCAACAATACATGCATATTATAATAATAATAATAATCTTTATTTTGTACTCTTAGTACATATCACTCTTGATGTTATTTACAATTTTTTTTTTTAAATGTAGATGTAATTGTCCGTCGACCGGTATATCGTTACAAATGAGGTGAAGCAGATTATTGTGAGTTCTATATGGATCTATATGGAAGACCCAGTAGGCGTCGGATACATTTACGCCAAGTGGTATTAAACATTTCAACATGTCTGGACGAAAAAGCCCACAGTACACTTCCGTATTAAGACATACAAAAAACTTTAAATAGCAAGTATTCAGTTTCACTAAAAGTGAATTTGAATACTGCAGACAAGACGTTTACTTTTTTGATAAAATCATTAGTGATGCTCTTAATGCATTCTTGTGATACCTGGTTGCCAATAATATGACCAAGATGCTGCTCACGGGACACGGAGCTGATCATTTGATTATTGAATAATACTGAAGTATCACAGTCATTGGCATTTGAAAAAAACAATGAGCTTACTTTTGCTCGAGTTAAAATTTAAAAATTTAAAATTGCTTACATATATCTAATAAAACACATAATGACTTTTTACATGGTGCAAGCAGAATAATATCATCGGCGTATCCAAATGGTCCCATGAATACGTGACCAATATAGCATCCGGCAAGTGAATGTTCAAGTTTATCAAGTAAACTATTAATATACACACCAAACAAGATAGGGGATAAAACCCCACTCTGCTTCACACCATTACTGATTCAAAACGTCTCGAGAAAAGACGAACCACATTTAACTCTCGATGTTTGATTAGGATAGAGAGTGGCAATTAACCTGTAGATAACAGGGCAAAGACCTCTGGACAAAAGTAGTCTGAAAAGTTTTATGAACTGAACTCTGTCGAAGGCTTTGCTTGCATCAAGTAACATAGCATAAACAATACTTCCACCATTCAAATAATATTGTACGGTCTCTTTGACCACGAAAGTACATTGACTTGTAGAATGCTTTGGCTTAAAGCCAAATTGAGAATCATTAGAAGAAAGTGCTTTATCACAAGAGAGTAAAATCACCCAGTCCAGCAACTTGGCTAATATACTGCTTAGGGCTATAGCCCTGTAATTATCACTATCATTCAATGACTTTCTTCTGTTTTTGGGAATTGGAATAATAGTGCTTGTCAACAAAGAGCAAGGTACATAGTTATGAGTCAACAGCTGTAAGTCATAATGAAAACTATATATTCAGTTTTCAGTAAAGTGATTTGAACTAAACGCATTATTTGCATCAGTTTTACCGAATTTAATTTTTGCCATAGCTTCTTCTGCCAAGTTTACACTAACACCACGTTTGCAAATACAGTCAGGACCGCTATCAGTGACTCGACACTGACTTAGAAATATCATCTCGCAACAAAGACATGTCCGTTTCATCATACGAAACTGAATTATAAAGGCGATCATATTTCCCTGAAAATATCTGACTTAGGTTTTCCTCTGTTTGTGCGCCGTCAACCATTCCTGGCATAGCCTTGTGTGTTCCCTTAATCTTTTTAATTTCGTTCCAGAAATCGACACTGCGCTTATTAGACATTGATTCTGCTAATTTATTTCCCCGTGTTACTTCAGATTGTTTTCTGGCAATTCTGATGGCATAATGGTATTTAATTCGACTTGATTTTCTAATATAACTATAATTGTTCAAATATGGGTAACCTCTCTCAGATCTGTACACCCGTCTATATACTAGTTGACTATTATTATTTTCAACTTTTCCTCTATAGAAAGATGAGCAAACTTGTGAATAAATTGTTCAAATTGCTGAAAGACCACGGCACTTTATTTATAAATTTGAAGGATCCCCCCCCCCGCCCGCCGCTGATATAAACCTATTTTGAACATGTATTCGCCGTCCCGGTCCTATAACCGTTAATCCAATAAACACGTGGCGTGGTGACAACAGATTCTACTCCAGTCATTCATTACTATACAAATGAACGACATGCCGCTGTGACAGATTTCTTTACTTGCAAATTACAGCCGCCAGCTCTTATTTCTTCCCCGGCTGATTGAATTATATAGCCATAATTATTCGTCATCTCTCGGAGAAAAATGCACCTGGTAGCTTCAATAACCCAGCAAACACGGGTCGCTGGACCGATGCTGGGTTGATGTTGGCCCACCGTCTACGACGCTGGCCCAGCATAAACCTAGCATTGGTTCAACGTAATCGGGCTTGCTGGGAGTGAGATTTTCTGGATATTAGAGTAAAATTTACTGTGGCATGCCCATCATTAGTTTCAATACAGTTTTTTAAATATTTCCCAGCTTAGATGAAATATTGCCGTGGTCGTTTTATTCAGTATTTATTTGTTGATGAACATTATCAGATGATTGGAAGATAGAATTACTAACGCAATGTCTAGCATAAAAAAGCGAAAAGTGACTGTATTGTTATCACTCATTCATTTTCAAGGAGCTCTTCTTTAAAAAAACATTTCGAAAGTATACAATGGTATCATTGTTAAAGGCGGAATTTTACTCTATATATTTTCCCTTGATTTGCTGATGGTGCGTTACCCCGTGATGATGCTAATAATGGATAATAACCCTGATAGATCCATTTGTGTGGAGATTGAGATATATTTTCCGAAGAGCGTCCCGGACGGGTATAGCAGGTGATCCGCTTGAAACCAGAATGGCACATTGGCTACTTTAACAAATAATCTAATATAACCCTTTGTGTCAAATAAAATAAAGTATGGAGAGGAAAATAAAATGCATTACATCCAAGATTACCACAGGTGCTCATAACGCACAAGTTTACTGATTGTACTAAACTTGCACAAGCATCAGTTCTTATAGTTCTGGGGTTGATTATAAAAAAATGGAGATTTTGTTGCACCCCTAAAACAACATAATTATGTTTTATGATATTTTCCATTTCCTTGGTCCACCAGCTCCTATTTAAAAAACATTACCCCTTTCAAAAAGTGTCAAGAAGACCCTTTGAGGAACATTTCCTGCTATCAGTCTTAGTGCTCTGGTGGAAATGAGAAAATTGCCATTTGTACACTTGTAGTTGACAAAAACCATAACAAATATTGCTCATTTTACCTGGTATTTAATAATACAACAAAATATATATATATAAATAGTGCAGGGTAAAAAATGGTGTTTATCGAGGCATGCAAAAAAACGAATAATCATACATTTTTTTAATGCAATTTTTTCTTTCGGACACATTTCTAGAGAGGTAATGTTTTAAAACTAGGTACATATGTGCCAAATAATGATAAAAAAGAGAGAAGCATATGCTCTTTGGGAATCAGCCGTACGATTATTAAGACAAAAATGTCTTATCTCCCACTTTGTAAAGTGACCAATACGACCCCAGTTTAGACAAATATATTTATGGATGTGCTATTTTTTGTTTGCTACAGGTATCTGTACTGCTGCAACTCTACAGATACCAAGAGAGACGAAAACGGATACGTTCGAGAAACTTCTTCGAGGTTTGCTGCAGTTCAGAGAAGCCCGAGTGGTGGTGCTATTTGTGAACGAGGACAACTGCAGACAGGTGAGTGTGCTTCCCGTGAGCTCGTCCTCTGAGGTGTCAAAATTGCTTACATTTGCAAAATTTGAATCTGAAAAAACGTGACATAAATCAACAATATTCCAAAATCGTTGACCTCCATTTTGTTAGAAACCTGAATAATTTTCACATCCCGAATTTTATTTCTCTCACTACCGCACCCCGAGCACCACATGAAAAGATAACAACAATTAATACAAAACAAAATTCAGGTTGAAGATGCACTATACCAAACCCTGATGCCTCTGAGCACGCGCCTCCTTGGTTCCCTTCCTACTTCCTGCTTGCCGCGGTTAGCATAGTTCATAAAACACTAAATGTAATAACAAAAGTGAAAACCATAGTTAGCTGCATGTTCCCCCTCACCTGAGGGGATTATTATACCCAGTCATTAAATTCGTTTTTTTAACTAATTATTTCGACTAAATAATTTGACCAATGTTTTTTTAACAAAAATTGATTGTAAATTCATCAATAACTTGATGCGGGGTCATTTATATCCTAATGCATTCACTGCATCCTTTAAATAGTAGAAAATAGGAAGTGAAGCGCGACGTGTGAAATCAGATCAGTCGCTATTTCGTTGACCATCCGCGAATCCCTGAACGGACATATCCTGGAGGCCATGTTGCCTGGGATGGACTTTGACGTTTGCGTGAAGCGCCAGAATGTCGCCAAGACGAGACCGCGGCTAATTGGTTGGTGGCCGCCCTGGGTCCAACGTAATAGGCTCGTTATTACAAAAGCCTTATTAACCTTTCCAGTGCTGGAGCCTTCTGTGGTATTCTTTATCCATTCGAAGCTGGAATCCCAGCTTCAATTGGATGAAAAAAATGTCCGATAAAAAAATAAAGCATTTAACAAATGTCATAATTTTATCATCAGACACTTGGTATTGTATTTATTTTAATCCGTTCCTCGGAAATGAAAGGGTCAATTATCAGACACGCAATCACGCACCTTGTCCAATGGTATATTCTGCATTGGGCCAACGTATCATATGCCGAAACAAGGTTGTGTGGACATGGGTGTGTTATTCGTGCAGGGATGGACAACACGTTCTCTGTGGAAACATGATAAGTAACCCATGAAGGCCCATGTTGAATAATATTTGACATTTTTATTCACTTGAAGCTAACGCAACTCACAACTCAAACGGCTGGAAATTCTAATATTTGTTGAATTTCAGTCAAAATGTTATGAATCACATTCAAAAACAGTTATTCAAACATGGCAAATAGGGCCCACTACATGTATATCATTATGCTAAAAAACGCGACTAGCGACTAGAGGGTTTACATAGCAGGCACCACCTGTTGGTAGAACACGTAACTATTATCGAAGTAATCTGAACGGGTGGTCATCATTATAATAAAGGTTGTTTTGATGTCCACACGAATGGGTGTAACACCTCGGCTAATGGAACCCACACGCCTACACGATCTCAATCATTGCTCTCATATCACAGAAATAAACACGACTGCACTTATGTATATTTTTCATCATACATTGTCCATGCTGTAGTGGCTCCTATCACATTTGGGACTATAGGAACGGATCCAGAAAATATAATAAAAGGATTCTAATGTACACATAATTATAATAAAAATCATATCTGTCGATTTAACTCTTATTACTCTGAACTATTTTTGTATAAACCATGGAGATCAAAGGGTTTTTTTCAATTTGAAATCATCATAAATGTCTTATAGTTAGCTGTTTCTGATTCATTTGAATATCTATGTCACGGGCCGTTAGAAATATTTTTAATTCTTTCAGTGCGGGGACCGTCTTTATACGTCAGATTTGACTCATACTGATGTCAGATTCTGACGTATAAAGACGGTCCCCGCGCTGAAAGGGTCAAAACATGGCCGACAAGACCCTTTAATAACGGATGTCGAACTGTTGATACACATTCTGACAGGATAGCAGTGAATCGTTGATAAATGCATCTATGGAAATGGTTGTATTAAAAAAAACTATTAGCCTGAAAATATTATTTTCAGATATTAGGGTCGTACACGCCACCTTAACCCTTTCACCGCCAAATTATTCACCGCCAAATTGGCGGTCAACTCTTTTCAAATCTTGCTGGTTGATGTCACATTTTATATTTAACATATTTAAAATGTGGTACTTAATGTGCTAATAAAACATGAAAACCCGAATATAGACGACACCGGCGGTTAAAGGGTTAAAAGTGGTAGACATGACCCTTTAATAATAAGGTGGCGTGTTAGATCTGGCTATTTCCCATTTGAATCTCATATTTTGCACACCTGATGGTTTTGGCTAACGAGGGCGGGTACTATTATTATCATTATTCTATTATTAGGCCTATGTGTGAATGAAAACCACACCCACCCTCAACCCTTAAACAGTCAAATCAAATAATTTATATTTTTACCAACTTGAAGTCGCGTCTCGCTATCGCAAGCCACGACTTCAAGTAGGTGAAAATTACTCAATCATATTCGTTTTATTTGAGACCAAACATTTGCAAATCTTAATGTTTAAACACGAATTTCACTCCCAATAACAGATATTTGATCGGCTAATATAAAAGATTAAAAATGACTATAATTATATAGCCGTTCTTAGCGCTTTAAGGGTTAATTGTGTACACTATAAGAATTGTACAACTCGCAAATTGTGTGGAATCTATAATTTTAAATCAGTCCGGCAACGCTTGACATTAATACAAAATTTTGCATTATTTTATATGACAGTTACTCTCAAATTGTCCACTAATTTATTCCATGTTCAGTACATAATTCTTCCTTATTCAAGCTCTTTCCCCTTTTTGTCTTTAAACATACCAGCATTTAGAAATTATTCTGATTCAATCAAGGTGAATAAAAAGTGGCTAATAAAACGAATTAAAAACGGCTACAGTGCTGATTATCAGTTTAATGGTTGAAAATAACAATTACTACGGAATATTATGCCATTTGGTAAATAAATGCGAGGAGGGAGGTGGAAGTGATCAAATTAGGGGGACGTCATCCAGTCATTTGAATAATAAATCGGGAAAATATCTCGGGTTTTTTCGTTTATAAAATTATATTAAAATATATCTTGCTTTTTAAAAAGTGAAATATTTTCAAATTATGAAATGTTATTAATATTCTTATCATATGATCATGAAAGAGAGTATACGACGCTACTTGCAAAGCAATAATAATGACATTTTATAATAAATACCATTGCAATATTGCAGCTTGTGAACGCCACCAAGTACATCTCTGGTAGCCGCTCATTTACATGGCTGGCCAGTGACAGCTGGGGAGCTAAGAGGCGACCTGTGGATGGACAAGATGCCCTGGCCGAGGGCACAGTCACCGTACTACCTCAACGTGCAGTACTTACAGGTCAGTATATATACACACTACCTCAACGTGCAGTACTTACAGGTCAGTATCCATACTGCCTCAACGTGCAGTACATACAGGTCAGTATATATACACACTACCTCAACGTGCAGTACTTACAGGTCAGTATCTATACTGCCTTAACGTGCAATACTTACATGTCAGTATCCATACTGTCTCAACGTGCAGTATAACTACACACTGCCTCAACGAGTAGTACTCTTAGCTCAGTATAAATACACACTGTCTTAGCGTGCAGTTATCACAGGTAAGTATAAATACACACTGTATCAGCCTGCAGTACTCACAGCTCAGTATAAATACACACTGTCTCAGCGTGCAGTTATCACAGGTCAGTATAAAAACACACTGCCTCAACATGCAGTACTCACAGTGCAGTAAAAATACACATTGCCTCAACGTATAGTACTCTTAGCTCAGTATAAATACACACTGTCTCAGCGTGCAGTTATCAGAGGTCAGTATAAATACACACTGTATCAACGTGCAGTACTCACAGTTCAGTATAAATACACATTGCCTCAACGTGCAGTACTTACATGTCAGTATAAATATACACTGTCTCAGCGTGCAGTTATCACAGATAAGTATTAAGACACACTGCCTAAACGTGCAGTACTTACAGGTCAGTATAAATACACACTGTCTCAACGTGCAGTACTTACAGGTCAGTATAAATACACACTGTTTCAACGTGCAGTACTTACAGGTCAGTATAAATACACAATGTCTCAACGTCCAGTACTTAAAGGTCAGTATAAATACACACTGTCTCAACGTGCAGTACTTACAGGTCAGTATAAATACACACTGTCTAAACATGCAGTACTTACAGGTCAGTATAAATACACACTGGCTCAACGTGCAGTACTTACAAGTCAGTATAAATACACACTATCTAAACGTGCAGTACTTACAGGTCAGTATATATACACACTGTCTAAACATGCAGTACTTACAGGTCAGTATAAATACACACTGTCTAAACATGCAGTACTTACAGGTCAGTATATATGCACACTGTCTCAACGTGCAGTACTTACAGATCAGTATAAATACACACTATCTAAACGTGCAGTACTTACAGGTCAGTATATATACACACTGTCTAAACATGCAATACTTACAGGTCAATATAAATACACACTGTCTCAACGTGCAGTACTTAAAGAAATAATTTAGTCAAGGCTAAACCTTTAATATACTGTATTGAAAAAAAAAATTCCTCGATATTCATATTATTCATATATTCAATAATAAATACATATAATAGAGTAAGACATGGGTACAATTTTCAGTACCATGTACTATTAAATAGATATATATACCTGTCTAGTCTAGTTATCACCAAAGTTACATATTATTTTCAAATGTTTTCTAAGCATAATCAAAGCAAAAAGCGAATGGCTCTCTATTAATAATGAGTTATCCGCTACCAAGTATAAGATAACATGACATGGCTGTTCAGATATTAGA
The DNA here is from genome assembly GCA_964017125.1 of Flabesymbios commensalis. NCBI lineage: Eukaryota > Metazoa > Annelida > Polychaeta > Terebellida > Flabelligeridae > Flabesymbios > Flabesymbios commensalis. The sequence goes on along the minus strand of OZ024911.1, from coordinate 40,581,369 downwards.
ACGTGTATGGGAACGGGCAAAGTCGTGTCTGCATTATGCAGAGACCTTCCCTATATATTAAAAACAATTATTAATTTGTAGCTGGTAGTTTTATCTGCATTGTCATATGACAATTGAAGATGTAATGTGTTACCTAAGTAATTGACTTTATAATTGAAGCGACACAATCAGGCTAAAATCATAAAAAAATCGGTAATTTTATTTTGGCTTCTTAATATGACCATATGATGTAAACATGTCCATAGACTAGAACTGCAAAAGTTTTTCAATTTTTGTGCTGCGCATTTACCAGTTTAGCGAGAAATAGAGACGAAATTCCCGTATTTCTTATTTTGGACAAGCATGTCCGAAATAAAAAATACGGGAATTTCGTCTGTATATCTCGCTCAACTGGTAAATGCGCAGCACAAAAATTAAGAAGCTTTTGGCAGTTCTAGTCTATGAACATGTTTACATCATCTAAAATAAAATCACCGATTTTTTAAAGATTTTAGCCTGATTGAGTCCCTTTAATCTCGCTGTTCTACTTTTTTTCTGCAGAATTTGACGACTATTTCCAAAAGCTGACGCCACAAACTAACACACGAAACCCCTGGTTTCACGAGTTCTGGGAGAAACACTTTCGCTGCAGTTTCACATCCAGATATCCTAGAAGGTGCACCGGTAGGTTTTCGTTATGTCATCAATTGAACCGGTGTTGGTCTAATATTGGGCTAGTACTATTTTCCACCATTAACCAGTTAAGCGTGAAGGACGAATAGACATATTCACATAAAACAACAATTATGATGATTATCAAGGGCATTGTCGCCACAAATATCTGAAATCAATATTGTATTATCGGTATTTAAAACTAAAGGCAGGTCTGCTTCTCAGTGAAAACAAACAGTTATTTTCATTCAGTTGTTAATGTTGTCAAACACATTAACAAATCCAACTTCAAATGTCAAATCTGAATAATATCCACTCGCTTTAGGTTCACAACTTCCGAATTAGGTTAAATTTTAATTTCCAATTTAATAACTTGGCGGTTAAAGAGTTGAAATCGTTTTTTTTTAAAGGAAACACTAAGTTATTGGCCACAATATTGTATGAAAATATGTATTATTATAAAAACATTATTAATATTATCATCGATCATTGCAGTGTCGTATGTATGATTTTAAATACATGTTTGATAATATGTATTTCCTTCTAATCACTTCCCAGCCAGCAGGCTATGTTGACCAAATGCTGGTTTAATGTTCGACCACCGTCGCAGACGGTGGTCCAATGGTAAACCAACATTGGGTCAACGTCTCGTGTTTGCTGGGTTTTCGTTGCAGGCTACTGATTAATTTTCTGACGTTTTTTTTCAGTTGAAAACATGTTAATTGTTGTCGTTTTCTCGATTTCGACCTCGCTCTCTCCATACCACTGTACCTGTGGTATAACAGTACCAATATAATGCAGTTATTTTATCGAGAAATAAACAAAACTAAAATTCATTGCAATGTGTACAGTTTATAAAGTGCATCATTTCCTTCCGGATTTTCGTCCCGGTCACCGCTGTTTTAAAGTTAATAAATTGTTTCTGTGTGTTAATAAACCTTGTGGAATATAATTGCTGCCACTTGCTAATATATCCTCCCTTTTTACGACATGTGGGGATTGAAGGGACATATCTGACACTGCACAGTATGAACGATACATATATATATGATCTGAATTTTACTTTTTATTGATTCTCATTGTTGATATCTTACGTTATGACTAAATATTTGTCACGCGTTTCAACCTGGATTTGCTGATACAACTGGCAACTACAATTAACCCTGCAGTGTCTTTACCCGCTACCCAGCGAGCAAAATATTTGTATTACATTTATACAATGTTGGACCAACGTCGAAGACGTTGGGCCTACGTTGTATAAATGTTATCCAAATGTTTTGTGTTCGCTGGGTAGCCACGACTGTTGTCGTTTTTAATTATTAGCAGGTTAAGTCACAGTTACATGGAATGAAATTAGTGTTGAAACATCAAGATTTGCAAAATGTTTTATTTCAAATTAAACAAATGTGAGATTGTTTCGAAATGTGGATATTCAAGTTACAAACACATTCATACATTTAAAAAATATATAATTATACAGGCCAGTGACAGCATCTGCTGCATAGGGTTAGTGAAACAAGAGCCTATAGATTGCAGATGGTTAATATTATAATGAGAACACGTGTGGTATCTTATATTTAGGTATAAATTATACTAAAGTAGCTGTTCATGTGTCACCATTAAGATTATGGATCTGTCAGTTTCATCTCTAGAGGCGACTTGTTGATGAGCTGCTCAGTGATTCGTTCTCGTCACGTTTTCACACGCTCATCATGAACACTTTTTCGTGTAAAAACGTGACGAGAACGAATCACTGTGTGCTACCCGACATCCAGCACAATACGTTAACCCAATGTTGGCTTGATGTTGGCCCAGCATCTAAGATCACTGGCACCCGTAGCGCTGCTTGTGGGAAGCTGTTCAGCCCAGCAGAGTATTATACAGAGTATTATATTTGCATACCATTATTGTATAATACTCTGCTGGGCTGAACAGCAGCATATTCGCAACAAGAACAGCTTCTCACAAGCAGCGCTACAGGTGCCAGTGTCTAAGATGGAGGCCTAAGAGATATCGAACAGTGGGTCAACGTCTGGTTGGAAAAGCTGTCGTTTTATAATAACGTTTTTGCTGTTTGGTGTTTTAATGTCTGTGGAACTCTCTCTTATTCCATACAACGAGGGCGGGGGCCCTAGGGTGGTGGTTATATTAGCACCGCTGCCTTTCACACCAGAGTTCGGGGTTCGGTTCCTGGTCTCAGCGGTTTAAAAGAAACAAAATGCTTATTCCCCATCCACGTGTGAATGTCAGTATTGTGGGGAGCTTCCGTGACCGAGAAGTAGCGTGCTCGGCCTCAGACCGCCTGGCCCAGTTTAGCCTATATGTGCGCAAAGGTGGCCTAAAGCCTGATTCATTTTTTTCCATACAACGAAAGCCCCGAAAACCCTGCCTTATGGGATAAGTCAACTGCTAGCAGCCTGTCTTAATGTGAACACCCAGTGACATCCAGAACACTCAGTTTTCATCCATTTGAGTTGGGTTAGCAATTCCTGTTTCAAATGAATGAAGAATACTCATTCAGACTGCCATTGGACGGGCGAACTGTAGTACAAATTGTGTCTGACTTAACTAAACCTATACTGGTAATATGTCACAAAAACGGGCAAAATTGGTTCAGTTATCATGTTCCAACCCAATATGAGAATAAACTTCAATATTTCAACGTTTAAAGTGTCAAACGAAACACCAATAAAACCATTCCACTTAAAAGCGATGTAATGATAGGAAAAGAGTACATTGGTTCTCTCTTCTGTGTTTCGCGATAAGAGTGCAGAAGGCCGTGTTAAAACATGGTAACTCAAACTCACAGAAATTGATCTTGTTGCTTTTAAAAGCTCGATTTCTGCGGTTCTGAAGCCGTGCACACAATCCTAACTAACATTAATCACATCAAAGCGACCATCGTTTTTGAAACGCTCGTATAAACGTACAATCTGATGTTAACGCTCGGTTTTGCACTATTACGATCGACAAAAAATGCGATGACTAAATCATGTCGGCCATTACGCTGCTGGACCACGCACAGCAACTCGCTGCCTTCGTAATGAGAAGTTGCAGCATTATCCGCATTACCTTGCAAGGTCAGCGGTGACATAAATAACTGCTGTAGTCCCGCTCAAGGCGGCATTGGTTTTCTCTGAGCTACAGGTGGCCGCTTTACAGCATGTTCGCACTTTATCAGCTGGTTACGTTACTGTTAGTGGGAATTAAACTAGTCAAGATTTGCAAATGTTTGGTCTCAAATAAAACAAATATGTGTCATTTTCACCCACCCAAAGTTGTGGGTCCGCGGTATAAATTCTCACCAGTCTGCGATCATTTCCACCCACTTGAACTTGAAGTTGTGGGTCGCGGTTGCGGTATAAATTCTCACCAGTCTGCGATCATTTCCACCCACTTGAACTTGAAGTTGTGGGTCGCGGTTGCGGTATAAATTCTCACCAGTCTGCGATCATTTATTTTTTGGAGTAGATTAATCGACTTGTGTACTTGATATTTATATTTTTATTTATTTATGTGCAATTACATAAAACAGATGTAAGAAGTTTTTTTTACATTTTATGAACGTATATCTTTACATGTATATGTGTAGATTGCCGCGTATGTATCATCATAACATAATATAGCAAAACATTGAACAATTGCGAGATCTGTCAATATATTTTGTTTGTTTAAATCAAGGAAATCCTGAAAAGTAATTATAACAAAACGCATATTTGACACGGTTAAGTAGGAGTAGACCTATCTGTCGATCATGATACCGTTCTCTTGATTCCAAAATCTTGTATCTGCCACTTTACATAGTGCCAGATACATGTACAAATGTTTAACTTCCACATGATGAAAATCGACACTAAATTTGAAAATCTATCTCAGGATTGTTTAATCAACAAGACCAACAAAACAAGTTATCACTGTGATAATTGCTTTGCGACGTACACATTCTGATGAATTAAATTGTCTTTGCAATTTACAATTGAATCTCCCTACCGCCAGTACAAACATAAAGTGGAGAAATGTAACCGGGTAATCATACCAGAACCAGTCAAAATACCACGTCCTCCCAATGATATCATGTCTCTATAAGTATCAGATACAATGCTGGATATACCAAACCAACTCCGATACAGAATTGCGCCAACATTACTGAAGCGTTATCCCGGAAACACAAGACGTTGATCCAATGCTGGATTGATGTTGGTCCAGCGTGATAGAAGGTGGGTCAACCTAACCAGCACTGGCTCAACGTCTAATGTTAGCTGAGATATTGGAACGAGAAGCTTATGCTTACAGCATCCGGGCAATTATTTGTAAGCATCTTTTGATCCCGGTGTCGCCAAGGACTCCGGATGTATGCGTCCCATGCTGACAGACCAGCCAGATTCCAGATCCAAGGCTGTGACGTCCCAGCAAGCACGTGATGTCAACGTTGTTTTAATGATAGGCCAACTATCATTAAAAAACGATGACTTATATCCAGCATTGGTTCAAATCTTGGATGGTTTATTTAATACAATCTATTCCAGGAGTAGCGATAGCGTCACATAGCATGGTAAGACCTCTTCAGCCAAACGCTGCAGTTAGCCACTTCCGGTAAATCACGTGACAACAAACGAGACAGAGGCTCTCGTTTTTCATTGGCCCAGGCGGTCTTGTCCTGAGACGATTGTGCTGATTATTGAACCACCCTTCCAATTAAGTCTGATATATTTACAGCTAAAATTGTCTGCACTTCCGCATACAAAGCAGTTTATTATCGTCCGCTGAATCTGAGCTGCAGGAATGCACTAGAATCACGAAGGACGCACGAAAATTACCGCTGGTTGTGACATGACAACCATTCCAACAATCAGATAGTCTACGCACGGGAAATGTAGGTGTGACACAACCTGCAAAATGATTTAAAGGATTAGCTCAACAACCAGTTTTACTCATGGCTCTCACAATTTTTTTTTGGAAAAGGTGCATCAACTCATCGAATTTTAACTGGATGGTTAGATGTTTCAGATCACGCTGTCCTTCAGACACATGATTCGACACTCGAGCGCGTGCGTCTGAGGTCAAGAACGCTACTTTTAGGCCACGGAGACCTCCACAATATTGAGTCTTCGCGAATGAGCGGAAAAGGAACCCCGAATTCTGAAAGCGGGGACAAAATCTTGTGTAACAGCATGTAACCTAACTATAGTGCTGGCCTATTCACCGGGGTCAGCCAATTGAAGCTGGGAATTGAAATATTTTTATTATTAGCCTTCGAACCACCGGTTTTTAGTTTTTTACCAGCACATTAAATACCGGCTTTTGAAAATGTTAAAGATAAAACGTTACACCAATCAACAAGATTACAAAATCGTTGACATCCATTTTGTCAAATCTGAATAATTTTCACCCAAATATTCAAGTGGGTAAAAATTCTAATTGAATAATATCAGCTTCAAATGAATTAAAAATACCACATTACAATTCGCCACTTGAGCACACATTATTAAATACTGAATATTGATGTTTCTGAGAGAATCAGTATTCTCCGCCATGTGTTTTCATAATGAGAAGCAAGCCAATTGCAAAGTTGTTTGAATGTCGGGCTAATGTTGAAGGCAACCTCGGGCCAACAGCAGCTGCTCCTGCCTCCTGAGATACTATCACGCGATATGCAACAGAAGACATGTGTGCAGAGCCATCGATAAATATAAATGTAAAATATCCCTTTCTGCTACCGAGCCCCACATCTAATTCCTAAATAGTCCAGGAACATCTTATCTTTATTCCATTAACAGGTTAAAATATGTTATAGCTTGCAACATTTTCATTAAATTGAATTAACGATGGCATATGGGCCTATGTTGTTCAACAGTACTCTCAGAGTGAACAAAGTGAACAACATTGTGAGTGTTCAAGATTTTCTATTTTCAGTGATGAATATGCTATAACTTTCTGCCTCAGATATTTCTAATTTTAACATATTTGAACAAGGTATGTTTCATTATTCTTCAAATTATTCCTCTGATCCCATAATATTCTCAGAGAGGTATTGAGCTAAAAGTATTATTGACAAGAAAAAAATGCTGACAAATAAATTAGCAAATAAACGTCACAGATACATACAATTTAAGTAGTTATAATCAATTTGAACTTGCAAATCTAGTTAGTTAGCACTTTAAATTCATTGAAAATATTATCGAACGCAAAAAACGTCATTGCTTATTGTTCTTTCTTTCAAGGTATCGTCATACGATCGTTTTCACACTTTCTTGTGTTTTAGACTGAAATTTAAGCATCTTTATTATTAATCTAAAAATCTATATCTATCCAGTTATGTGCCAGCCGCTGGATTTCAGATTGACCGCTATTCACCACCATTATTCTTGTTTTAAACTGTTAAATGGCGCTTAAAAACAAGTTTTAAAGGTGAGACATATCTTTGAAACAGTCAGGTTGAAAAAAAATTTGTCTCACATTCAGCTAAATCTGAATAATTTTCACTCACTCGAAGTTGTGGATCGCGTCAGCGAGACACAGCTTCAAGTGAGTGAAAATTGCAATTAAATTACTTGGAAATCAAAGGGTTGAACGGGGCCATCCGTGTGTTTGACCACTGGGACCTCTCAGATAAGGACAAGTAGCCAATTTATGATCGATTGATGTAAGAGGACTTGGTCGTTGTAATGCCCCTCAGCCCTTAATCCAGGGCGGTGTATCAACACTGACAAGTGGTCCAGGGAGGGAAGGAGTATTTAGTCCGCCGCCCATTCATCTCCAGATGCTGGCTTCAGTTAGAGAAGTGAAGTCATGGACAAGTGGTGATGCTATACTACTCTTATCAAGTTATTCCACATTCTCAGTTTCTTTGTTTCGGCGTTGATTAAACCTGCTCTCGAGCGCTATTTTAAATGCATGTTTTGTTACGCAACTCTAGGCTTTAGGTTATGTTATTTAATTGACATGTTTTTAAAGTTACGCGATACACAACTTCAAGTTTTCAAGTAGGAAGCCAGTATTTTAAATATTGATGATCTAAGACACGTATTATTTCAACTGTTTATGTATATACAACAAACACGTTTACTTTGACCCACTGTGTGGATGATGTTGGGACTTCTATATGACACATATGCCATCATACACAATCTATACCCACGTTTCGCCTACTTTAAGATGTGGATCACTTTTGTGATATACAGCTTCTGGTGCATGGGTGGAAAAACAATAATGGTTAATTTGCACTTGAGTGGTGAGCAATTCGAGAGTTTTTATTTATTTTCAATGGCACTGTGTCCCTGAAGATATCTACTGCGTGTTACCGGAAGCTTCCCGAGGCATTCTCATACTTACATGCGAGCTTTTTTGCAACGCAGCACCAATACAGACCACACAATATTCAATTGCTTGTCCAGTGTGAATGCTTTGCGGAAAGCAGATGTGTTGCAGACATCAACAGATCAAATACTCACGCCCCAAATAACAGCCTGATGTTTCAGTTCAGCTACCGAAAGCTCAAAACACACCGACACCTGTGGTTTATCCATGCTGATGTCTTTTCAGAAGGGGCGTGAAGGTATAGGATTACAGAATTTAGAAAACGGATCCGATGCACATCCCAGCTAATACGGGACTTGGTGTTGAGCCAGCGTCGTAGACCATGGGCCAGCATCAAAACAACATTGGTTAAACGTCCCGTGTTAGCTGGAATGGGCAATTTGTACAACATGTATCCAACCTCAACCAATTTGTGAAAGCGAAAAGGCCTATCTCTTAAATCTCAGGCAAGCCGTTTATACTGCCTTTTGACTTCGAATAGAAGAAATTTCTGAAAACCTCGGGACTAAAATTTACTGTATCGGATTGCAAATTTCTGAATCTTTAATTGTTGGATCTGTCACTGCACCAGACAACTCCTTTCACTCATTTAAATACCAGCTGAACACATATCGTGGACAATTTTTTGACCGAACTAGTCTCTCTTTGTCAGAGTTTGTAGTGAACTTTTCCCAAAGGAAGCAGTTAAACAAGTTTTTTCGGGCAATTTTGTCATACGTCTACGCTTATTTTAGTTGAAAAATACACATAACATAATTATATCAAAGTAAAGTTGCGACCGAGTTTTTTGCTCAATTTGGTGGAGGAATCCTAGTTTCTTGATTTAAACAAAAATATGAAACAAGCACATACGTACGGCACATGGGTACAATTTGTTAAACAAACTGATTTAGCACATGGGTACAAATTGTTGAACAAACTGATTTGTTTTGTGTGAAGGGTTTGAGAGGATATCTCGCATTGAGAGCAACTACATGCAGGAAGGCATCGTGCCGTTTGTGGTGGACGGTGTGTACGCCATGGCGCACGCCTTGAACAACATGATGGCGGACACATGCGGGTCCCACGCACGGATGTGTGACGCCATGAAACCTCCAGAAGGATCCGTGCTGCTCAGTTACATCCGTAACGTGTCCTTCATCGGTAAATCCCTGGATTCCATCGGCTGGTTGTGTCTCTCTCACTCCCCTCACTGCTCGTGCTCAATTCACTGGCAAATGTTAAAAATATCCCTGCCTACAGCACTGCAGACAAGGCTATCCCGTTACTGCCAGAGCTGTGGCAGTAACGGGATAGCCTTGTCTGCAGGTTTAACCCCGCCCGGGTGTCCCATAACCCCTTAAGCGCTGAAATACTTTTGTACACACCATGGAGACCAAAGGGTTTCTTTCAATTTGAAATCATCATAAATGTCTTAGTTAGCCCTTTCTGCTTCATTTGAATACCTATGTTATGGGTCTACGGCCATTAGAAATATTTTCACTCTTACAGTGCGGGTCTGTGCCCGCGCTGTAAGAGTTAATGATTGTGCCATCCTTGGCTTGTTTCTGTGCTGGTCATGAACAAATTTGCGATAATTGAATTGTATTTAGCAATTTAGCAATTTTCAGGGTGCATTTTACCAAGGTTTGGTACATTGACACAGACCTATACTTGTTTTTTCTAAGTGATTTTACCGCACCTGAAATCAATAGAAAATCGGTCATTTAACTGAGTACGGTTCAGTATGCCCAGCACAAGTAATGTCAATGGCTGGCTTTTTCCGTTTTTTATATTTTCGCGGGTTAACGCTTAGAAAATATCTAGACTAAGCTCAATCAATATGCAGATATGGTCCACAATGTTCTTTGTTGACATCACAACAAACACACTGCATTAAGGCTGGTGTTTGTTCAACATTGGTCCAATATTGATCAAGCGTTCATCCGAAGTCACCAATTGGTGGTTTGTCAGCATTCTCACTTTAAGCGCACCCATAAAGTTAAAGAATGGCCAATTTTGGGACTTGGCGATGATGTTTTTTGTACTTTGCCAGTTGATTTGTGCTTGTAGTGTGGATGGTCTGGTCTACGTATTGTCTTCTTCTGGTCTTGACGTCTGGTATACGTTGGTTTTCTAGTGACACACACCTTGTGACTTCTTCTTGCATGCCACAGCTTGTCCCAGCTTCTTAGCCAGCACTGGGATAAACTAGTCATGTGTGTAGGCCAGCAAGATGGCGACCCTTGCACTTCCGCCGTGACGTCATCACTTCCGCTAGCTTTACCGGAAGCACTCTCTCTGAATGCATGACATTTTCTCTATGAACTGCCGCGTACTTAGCCTGTTTACATGTCGTAGTAGCCATTGCTCAGTGACCGTGGCTACACTATTTAAGATGTCATGTGGTATATTGATCTTAATTTGTGATGCTATCTGTATAGTGACGTATTTTGCAAAGTTATTCATGTAACACACGACAATGTATAGATATCATAGAAGCATTTTCATGTGGGCTCACACATTACAAAAATAATGAAATAAACTAGTTTTACTGGGATTAAAGTTTTAATGAAACAAAATATGGGAATGATTCTATGATAAGTTACATAAATTATTTGACCATGAACAAACCACAATTTTCACAATTTTTTTCTCAACCAGCCAGCAACGTTTATTTTTGTTAAGACAACATGGAATCAAATTCAATAATTTTAATGGTGTTTTGTCAGATAATTTCATGTAACGATATAAGCAGGACCTTTTAAAAATTAGACCTTGCTTATGATGTATAATTGCTATAACAATATACTCCATGTGAAACACTTACATAGCTGCAGTGTTTGGATAAATGTATTAATTATCAAGAATACTGGCTTTACTTTTGACTAAAAGTGTTATCAACAAAAACATAGATTTGGCAAAACATTACAAATAATCTCAAAATGTTCAAATATAAAAATGTAGATTTAACTGGTGAGTATTAACATAGTTATATAGAGCTCGAGCTGCAGTGTACATGTATACGACTGGAGCATGAAGTGTTGCTACCTGCATATAAACTTTTATAATTATGATGTATGCATACCGTAAAACCTACTACTAAAACAAAAAAATATATACAGTGGACTCAATTAGTACAGTTTATTTATACTAAAATATACCTAGGCCTGATATCGAGTATGCATATACCTTACTATTTAGGAGAATTATATGCAGCAGCAGAGTAGCTGTGCTATACAAAGATAACAAATAGTAACTACTTACTTTATCAGTAGTTGTTTATCTGTGTACTACACTGCTAATATCAGTTTAATTTTGTCGGCAGTAGCAACTCTTATTGCACCAGTTGTATGTTCGATGAGGTGTTTTATTGTGGATACATTGATGCTTGTGTAGTCACTGGCTGAGTGGTATGGGCTGGTTTAGGCGCAGAGAAGCTGTCCGCAGATGACCACCACTTTGTCCAGGAAGGATTGGTACCCTTTGTAGTGGACGCCGTCTACGCCATGGCGTACGCACTACACGGCATGCAGCGCCACCTGTGCGACAAGGAGCCAGTATGCGAGGCTATGATCCCATTGGCTGGTCCAGAGCTGCTGCGCAGGATTCGAGATGTTGATTTCATTGGTCAGTGCAGAAGAAGGTGACTGCCAGACCTAGGGACGATGTGGTCGCCTTGGCATGCAAAGGGTTATATCAAGTGACAAATATGACCCTTTATTTCCAATGCCATACTTTTACTGCAGATTCCCACCTTATAGATTAGATAACACCTTTCCTTTCATCAAATTCCACCCCTCCTGGCAACGATGTCTGCCCCTATCCCACCTGAAGTAGTATCTACATGATGTGTGCATACAAATACTACATTGAAAGCTCACTGACTGATGAGTAATTCAGTGATTGGTGCCTCAAACACAATATTTACTCTTCCTTTTTCTATATAATATACAATTGGAATAAACTCCCAATTCTGTATATCATCACAACTACTTTTGTATATAATCACAACTACTTTTAAAACAACTAATTAGTAAGTTTAACTAGTACAATTATGCAAATAACGTAATTTCTGTTTGAGATACACATCAGTCTAAAAGTATTTTTTTTACATTTATATTATATTGTTTCACTATCTATATTTAACATCCACAACAGAAAACCATATCAGTGATAATAATAATTATTATTACTTCTGCTATGCCTTACCTGCACATAACTGAACCCTGTCCTAATGTTTATCCACATAAAACTGAACGAAGACCTTCAAATAGTTATTGTCCTTTTATGTTCACGATTTTATTATTTATTTTTCCAAACCATTATGTCATGAATAATATTCATTTGTGGTCTTTCATGTAATTAGAAATACTTGATAATTACCATGGCGTTGCAAAAAAAGGAGTAAAGCATATCTAGGTAAGCATTTAAATAGTGTTCATTTTCATGTTACCAGTTATTTCCTTTTGATCTTACAGAACAGAATAAATCTGGTTGTCGACCCACACATAATATAGTCAAAGCTCTAAGGAGTCGTGTCTTTTGCGCTGTAAATGTTATTGTTATTATATTGATCCCAGCAAACATGAGACGTTGGCCCAACGTAAGATTACCTGATTACTGTTGGGCCAACGTCGTAGGGGATGTGATCAGTGAATTGAGAAGACGTCTTTAATTGTGGTGTCATACATTTTTTATAATTCAGTGCTATATGAGAATAAAATTCTGATCAATTCCCATTTTGAGCAAAATATAATGAATTATTAACAACCTGAAAATGTCATTCGCGCCTATAGCAATTATTTTAATATATTTGCACAGCTCTTTAAGTGACAATTTTTTTTAAGCGAGAACAATATGTTTTACATGTTTGCTCTAGAAGTGTATGAATTGAGAAGACGTAATTGTGTACGTAATTTTCATAAGCAAACCAATTTTGAATCACAAGAGCGAGATACCACTGGAAATGGGTGAATATTTCAAATATGTAATATTGTTTCCTAGCAGTCAAACAACTGATAATGGGTATAGCATATATAGGCGCTAAGAAAATATGCTTTGCTTTATCATGTTTATCATGAAATAATAAAGCGCATAACATTTTAAGTGCGCATCATTCCTAACAAATTCTCTACATGATAAAGATTTGCTATGTACTACTTCACACTAGCATGCTTATTGTTTAATGTGTTGCATTTAGTTGTGTATTTGTTTGATTAAAGCTCTTACTTTCCTGGTAGGTTTAGTTGCCATGTTATGCATCATTGTTTATCTTTGCTAATCGCTTCATTACTTATTCGCTGCTGACGTCTGCTATCCTTAATGCACATTACAATCACAAGGATAAAATTGAAAAAAACTCAACGCTTTGTTGAGATAAATTATTTCCAAATAATTCCTTCGAAGAACAAATAATGATATGAAATCCGTTTTGGATTCTTTTTAGTATAGTGTTGACATAATTTACATAAAATAACTATTACTTCTAAGCTATTATATCATATATACCCTAATTTATGCATTGTATTGATAAATTTATTATTTTATTCCGATATAACTCAATTAACAGATTATAAAACACCTTAATTTAGTCACTTCTCTATACCTTTGTATAAGTATACAATACATTTTTATTGGCATTATAATAATACGCAATGACATTTTTAATAGCTGCGAATATTTATTGACAAATAACATTTCTGCTATGCGTATCGTATGAAAAGTACATGATGTATAAATAGTGAAGGATTGTGTACAAATATCAACTATTATTTATTAATATAAAATATAAATTATAAAAAAAAAAAAAAAAAATACATATACAATATGGAACGTCTCTAAAGGTATACAAAAATCACATTTTAAACCTTCGTGATAAATATATATTTTATCTGATATTTAAACAATATATTATATAGATAATACAAAATTATTATGATATTATGTTATTACTAATGTAACTGTACGTCGTACACTTATTGGTGTACACAGGTGTCAGTGGTCATCGTGTACGCTTCAACAAAGACGGGGACGCCATGGGACGCTACACCATCTATCAGTACCAGAAAGTGGCAAGAGAAACTTACGACTACGTCCCCATCGGCAACTGGTCCAACAGGTAAGCTCGGCCTCGTGTGGTACAAATATTGGTGAAGCAACTGCTCGAGCTCATTATAGATATTGTTATGGAGGCTAGAGATGGTACTCACAATAATTCAAGCGAAGTAAAATCACGATTTTTGAACATGTGTAACGGACGTTATTTAACCATTTTACCGCCCAGTATTCTAATGTTCGTGACGTTGTGTTTCGCAGATGCGATCCATAACTTCAAGTGGGTGAAAATTATTTATTATTTGTCAAATTGGAGGTGATGTATTATTCAAATCTTGCTGGGTGAGGATAAATTTCACCTCCTAGGCTCCTCCATATTGTAAAATTATATTATTGTCTTACGTAAATGTGACCTATTAATCATCATAATTTTTTTTATAAAATTTAAAAAATAGTACAAGATACGAATATTTTTGTTACATTGTATACATCGATAAATAATATAGTTGTAAGCATACAAATAATCTAAATATTGTTGAGCCGCAACATGAATATTTTCTTTGAGCTTAAGTGACGTATGTGCCCGTTCAAACGACTAACATGCTATTTCTTAACGGCGGGTTATACTGTCAATAGAGATCATTTACATATTAAAATACTTTTAATATGTATTGACTGTCATTTAAATACTGACTTTTTAACCCCTGTTGACAGGATATGTCCTGCTAAATTGTCTCCTTATATTTTTCTCCAATATTGAATTACTTGATAAACTAAGTATCTACCGAAAACTATTTCATCAAATTTGGTAATATTTCTATTGATCTAAATCTTGCTTGAAACTGTATTCACACGGGCCTCGCAGTACAAGGGTTGATTTAGTAAAAATATCAGACAATGATTACAATAATGCGCCTCGAAGACAAATGAATAATGTGATAAATATCCGTGGACAAAATATCACATTTTTCATTCGTAAGGAGGCGCCAAGCATTAATTTGTAAATGATAACCTTTTTGTTTGCCTTTGGGATGAAATCCGCACCATCCTTGTCAGGTTTTGTTGGCGCCGACTCGCTATTGAGAACGACAACAAAATCTATGAATGACAAATTCCCCGAAAGTGGAAGTTATTAGATAGCTTTGGCTCAATGTTGTACAACGTCACTGACGTTAGACCAAAGTTGAACCAACACTTGTTCGATAACGTGTCATTTGGTTAAGTATCGTATTGGATGGATTTCGGGGATTTTGTGTGGCATTACGATGGTATTACGAGCCTGGCGCGGCACGCTTTCGTCATTGACGAGATCTCGGCGATATTATCATACAAAATACCACACTCGTCTGTGATTCCCTCGTAAACCTACAGCATCCAGCCCATTATTTCGCTGTTTTCATAAACGGGCTCATTTAGTCGTCGATGAATAAGACATTATTGATGATTTTTAGTGTCGTCACTGTCTGATTGACGGCAGATGATCACAGCGAATCCTAAAATATGCCCACACGATCCCGGTGGTGATGGGACCATAATTAGTGATAGAGCTGCATTCAAATCAGATCACAACGCGCTTATATTTCTAACTGTTCTCCATGGTAGTCATGTCATTGTGTTGTTATAGTATAATTTATAATGGGACTTTGACGTCACCAGTATAAATGTCATATTCATACTGCTTGTTATTAGACCATTTTGCCATAAAAAGGATGAACAGAATAAGGTATTGTCTCGGATTGTACAGTTGTGCATTCAGAAATACAGACGCGCCGTTTTGTCTCTAAAATTAGCCTGGTGGTAATGCATTTATTGCCTCCTATTTTTTGCAGAAAGATATGTAACAGAATTATATATTCAACAGCATTAAGATATTCTATATCACATTTGAAAACAAGCACTGTGTTGAGGTGATTGGATATTTTTATAACCCATTGGTTCAATGTCTTGCGTTTAGTGGGATGGATTATTAGACATTACAATTTACTTTAAAAACAACTGTTTTTCTCTTTTTCAGTTTGCAGCTTGACACGACTTTGACACGTTGGCGTGGACCTTTAGGTTGGACTAGCCATGTACCTAACAGCGTCTGTAGTGAGCCCTGTATGACGGGGTACGTGCGTACCACAGCTGATCCGTGTTGCTGGGGGTGCCGACGTTGTACGCAGTACGAGGTGATGCTGGACGAATACAACTGCCTGGAATGTGCCAACGGGTCCATCCCGGATGCTAACAGAACCTCCTGTGTGGACATAGAAGTGGAGCCTCTCACCATCTCCAGTCCCTGGGCTATCGTACCTATTGTGTTCGCCCTCCTGGGCTTGCTTGCCACCCTTTTTGTCATCGTCATCTTCATCAGGTTCAATGACACACCTGTGATTAAGGCATCGGGTCGTGAGCTGTGCTATGTACTCCTCGTGGGAATAGTCTGCTGTTATCTTATGACCTTTGTATTGGTGGCTAAGCCTAGTAAAGCCACGTGCGGCCTTCTGCGCCTAGGCCTAGGACTCTCTCTGAGCCTCTGCTATGCAGCGCTCTTCACCAAAACCAACCGCATCTCCCGCATATTTAACAGAGGGGTGAAGGCCATGGTAAAGCGGCCGAGTTATACCAGCCCTCGCTCACAGCTTATCATCTGTTTCTGTCTGGTATCAGTGCAGGTGATAGCTGCTATCACGTGGCTTGGGATGGACTTCCCGGACACCAAAATCGTGTTCCCTGACCGGGAGACGGCGCTGCTGAGGTGCCGCACCACTAATGTGGCTATAGTACTGTCACTACTCTATAACATGATACTCATTCTCATGTGTACTGTGTACGCCCTCAAAACTAGAAAAATACCAGAAAACTTTAATGAGGCTAAGTACATCGCGTTTACCATGTACTCCACCTGCATAGTCTGGCTGGCATTCATTCCCATCTTTATTGGAACTAACAAGAACGATTTGAAGGTAAGTTTTTTTATTGACGATTTCATAATCCTATATGTCACTTCAACCCACATTTGTAAACGACCATTTAATTGCGAGGGAATACGCTTCCTCTAAAACATAACAAAATACAGTGGGTCTTTAACAGTGTAAGTGATGGCTAGACCTTTAAAATACATGTTTACCTCACACATAACGTGTCACCCTCCTCCCCCAACCGATGCACCGCCACACAATGACGGATTGAGTGGTGTTTTCTGGGTTTGAGAGACAAGTGCTCTGGGGGGGACCTATCACCGTTTGTCCTCCAAACTCTAACCCGCCCAGCGTCATAAGACATATTGAATCTGCTTTCATCTGAGAAGACGAGCATCACCCACTGCTCATCTGAGGGATGACACGTTATGCGCGAGGGTGGAATCTGGTTTGTCACCTCTTGAAAGACAACTTGAGCAGTCAGCGTTACTGCTACAGTAGTCAAGCACGCCATCTGTATAGTAAGTTTAGAGGATGTATCGAGTCAATTTGTCTTTTGATATTCTTCCTCCTCAGCTGTTGATACCTGTGTTATTGTATCTTGCTCACACGTTGAGCTAACGTTGAACCAATTTTTTCCGAGCATTATAGGGTCGTAAATCCCACTTAACCCTTCAACCGCCAAATTATTCAATTTGAATTTTCACCCACTTGAAGTTGTGTCTCGCTGACGCGATCCACAATTTCAAGTGAGTGAAAATTATTCAGATTTGACAAATGGAGGTCAACTCTTTTCAAATCTTGCTGGTTGATGTCACATTTTATCTTTAACATTTTTTAAATGTGGTACTTAATCTGCCAATATAAAATGAAAACCCGAAAATATGCGGCACCGGCGGTTGAAGAGTTAACACTAAGGTATATTTTGTATATAGTAGTAGGCCTATATTGGTAGGACAAACTAATATAACAGCCGGTGTTGGTGATCAGAGGGGCTGAGTCATTCCTCATCGGCTAATTTAAAAAAATAAAAGTAGAATATGTTGGTGCCGTGTTTAGGTGAGGCGTAAGTATGTAGTGAACTAATAAACCTGATAAAATTCCAGGGTATCATATGTCTCGTTAGCTTAAAGGGATCTTCACGAGGACGTGACAAGACTTGCCTGGGGAAGATTTGATACAGCTGCGATTTTAAGATAAACGGGAAAATTGAAGCTGACATCGAGGTCAAGGCTGAATTAATGCTGCGGAACAACATCGGATGAGTTCCCCGGTCAGTGTCATCCTGTCACCCTACAGTCTGTGTGCCACGCCGGTGTGCTTCTGGGCATATTGGACGTGGATTTCCCAAACCACTGCAAACTTACAGAGAGATAAATATAATTTATTATTGACAGTACAAATCCTTCCACAACTTGCAATATGCTGTTTCTATATTTGATAGCGCTAGACCAGCGTTCGTGCTGACTGCAGTGACTGGGGTCGCTATCTTTTTCGATATATATTTTGCATCAATCCCCGCACTGAAAGTGTACATTATTTATAATGGCCGTGGATCCATAATATAGGTATTCAAATGAAGCGGAATAAGCTAACCAAGACATTTATCTATAATGACTTATAATTGAAAAAACCCTTTGGTATCCATGGTCTGTACAAACATATTTCAGCGTTATAATTATTGTTATTGGTTAAGAGTCGTAGACGATGGTAGATCTTTAACCCTTTAACCGCCAAATTATTCAATCTGAATTTTCACCCACTTGAAGTTGTGTCTCGCTGACGCGATCCACAACTTCAAGTGAGTGAAAATTATTCAGATTTGACAAAATGGTGGTCAACTGTTTTCAAATATTGCGGATTGATGTCACATTTTATCTTTAACATGTTTAGAAGGTGGTACTTAATGTGCTGATAAAAAATGAAAACCCGAATATATGCGGCACCGGCGGTTAAAGGGATAATCGAACACACGTATTCTGTTTGTTGACCTTCCTTGTAAAGTTATTTTCAAATAGAATCATTGAATACCACAGTGATCTTTCCCAGTAAGCACAAAACATTTGTATAACATTTATACAATGTTGGACGCGGGCCGACGTTGTATTAATGTTATACAAATGTTTTGTGTTTACTGGGTTATTTCATGTAATAAATGAAAAATATATATTTGTGAAATAAATCGATATAATGGTGCAAATGATGATCAAGCTCACATAAACACATACTTATACATTTTATTCATGTAAAAAAATAAACTTCAACTACGCTTTAAGATCCTTTCTGTTAATATGCAGCAGTATCTTCTAAACTGTATTCCTTAGTGGATCCCTAACAAAATAACCCTCACAACCCTCTCAAAATCAAAGGTAGATGCATAGCGCATTTACATAATATGTCAGATATTTATTAAAAAAACGTAGAGATTATCATCTATGTAATTAGGTCACACCAACCATTATTTCTTGTCCACAATTAATATCCAAGGGTCTACTATGATTCGAATTGTGGCAGTTTCCTTGCAGCAGAACGAACAATTCCGGACAGCAACATTTTGTACGAGAAAATAAATTACCTGTTGACTGTCAACTATTTCCTTCCTGAAAATCTTCCTTCCTCGGCGGAAGTAGAACGTTTATTCTGTTCAGAGGTCATAGTACCCCCAGCAAACACAAAGCATTTGTATAACATTTATAAAATGTTGGGCCAACGTCGAAAACGTTGTATAAATGTTATACAAATGTTTTGTGTGTGCTGGGACCCCTCTATTTCTCTGCGCCACTCTCTGTACCATAAATGCCGCTCGATCCAGGGCTCGCTTCCTTTGTGTCATGATCTATGATACAGGATTGCTACAGCTCAGTGTTCAGATTTTGGATCCAGCGATATCTGATCAACTCTGGACTTCATCGACTTCGTCGACATTGTGTCGATGTCTCGTGCTTGCTGAAGAGTCACATCTAAACTGTTTTGTTTGCAACAGAGCGATGCAATTTTTTTCCATTCGTCATTATGTTTGAACCAGCTTAACCCTTTAAACCCTCACGATGCATTAAAGCATCATTTTACATCCCTGAAAACAGACTTAATTTCCCGAAAATTTCCGTGAAACTGGTTTACCAATAAATGGTCATTTTCTTTATTTTTTAAACCACACCAAATCATCTTCATCCACTACAAGTCGAGAATTGCGACAGCAATTCGCGGCTTGTAGTGGATGAAGATGACTATGGTAAATTCAGGCTTGGAAGGGTTAATAAAACAACCTTAAGACAAGCAATGTCCACCAATCATCTACGTCACAATCGGCATAAGTCGCAATTTTGTTTTCCTATTGTATATCCCATTCTTTACTTACTGTTTCAGATACAGACGACGGCGTTGTGCATGTGTGTTGCCATCAGCGCCACCGTTGCTCTGGGCTGCCTGTTCGTGCCAAAAGTCTACATAGTGCTCTTCCAGCCCCACAAGAACGTCAGGCAGGGATCAAAAGGGGCACCCGGTGCCGGGGGACGCCCGTTCTTCGGACGCCAGTCCAGCCGCTTTAGCTCACTGGCCGCCATGAATGGTGACATCACTTCGCCAAGTAATCGCCCCTCTTCTTCTGAACAGACCTGTCCCGCGAGCCCCACGTCCGTGTCCATAACGACGGGCGGCGACCTGTTCGATCCCGACCTGTATTTGTCAGGATACTCAGACAGTGACTGCGACAGAAACAACCTACCGTTAACTCAAACTGCTGCCATGTGATATCAATACACGTGTTTCCGGTGCGAGATCATGGGCCATATTCTCGTACATGTTACGATATATCGTAGATTTCGGATTGGTCGAGATGCCCATCTCGACCAATCCGAAACCTACGATATATCGTAACTTGTGTCTCAATACGAGCCATGATTGTGAGCCGAAAACATATTGGACGGAAAATGTTCTGCTAGGGAAAAAGAGCGGTGCGTTCTTTAATCAAGCTTTTGAATAGAGATTTGTAAGAAATTTTACTGATTTAAATTACACCCTAAATTAGAAATAAACATAATATCTGTAACATGTAACATGTAACCTACGGATATTCGATCTGTAAAACGGCACATAGGGGGCCTACTTATCAGGCCTTTACTTGTATGGACTGCTTAGATCGAGGTCTTTTAAAAACTGAGTAAAACATAGAACGGATGGATATATCTTCTGGAAAAGATATCGATTACTTCTAAATTTTACGTGCTGGCAATAATTTCGAGACGCTTTTCCTTAGACTAAGTACATAACCCAGTCGTGCTCGAAAAGTATGATTGTTAATGTTGATTAAATTGAAAAAATGCTAAACAAAAGCTAAAAAAAAGTTTTAGGCATTATGATCAACCCTTTAAGCGCCAATCACGTCTATAAAGTTTTAACCGCCTGATTATCTAATTTATTTAATTTAATTTTTCATCCACTTGAAGTTATATCTCGCTACCGCCCCCCACAACTTCAAGTGGCACATATTTGTTTAGTTTACAAATGTTGCTGTCTAAGCACACATTCAATTTTCAATAACCGTGATTTTATCGGCTAATGAAACTAATACAAATGTGAGCACAATTTGAATTGAAGGGTTAGTGACCTCCATGTTGACAAATATTATTATTAACCCTTTAAGCCCTCAAGATGCATTAAAGCATCATTTTACATCCCTGAAAACAGACTTAATTGCCCTACAACTAAGGGTTTTAGAATGAAGATTTCCATTAAACTGGTTTACCAATACATGGTAATTTTCTTTAAATTTCCACCGACTTCTAATCATCTTCATCCACTACAAGTCGAGAATTGCGACAGCAATTCGCGGCTTGTAGTGGATGAAGATGACAATGATAAATTCTGGCTTGAAAGGGTTTTAAGTGTCGCTATTTTGAAGCTGTGTATCGCGTCAGTTGGCACTTCAGGTTAGAACATCAAGATGGGTTAGATAAAATAAAACACTAAGGTACCGTTCTTTGATATCACATGGCAGACCTGCCGTACAAAGCCAAAAGGCAGTATCTGCTTACTTTACATGTAAGCATATACTACCTTTTGGCTTTGCAGAGCAGAGTACTAATCCCTAGTTAATGATCAATTTTGACAATCAATTTGAGCTCTTTCTTTTTTCAAGAACGCACATTTTCCACACACCCCGTTTTAATCGCACAACTTACAATTTTGTGATTGTCCCCTGTCAGCATGTTACTATGTTGCATGAATTTTCTCAAATCGAGTGCGAGATTTTCGATTTGTATGTTACTGTTTTACCTATAAAATGTTCCGAACTTTATTATGGTGTTCAATGTTTTTTGGTATATATTTGTGGATGATTTATTGTTTATTTAGTATGTAGTGCCCATTAAAGGCTGAATCTCAGCAACGTCATTTTAACTTGTACTAACACATTTCATGTTAGTACAACATACAATGACGTTCTGTTCCCAGTGTTTGTTTAATGGGTATCAAATGACATAAATGCACGCTGAAGTGATTTAAATTAATCTAAATTCCAAGACCTGAAACATTTATACAATATTGTTCGCTAGATGGGTTCTCTTTAAAGTTAACGTGAATCAAAAGTAAAACAATATGTAGGGTTTTACACGTGATCTAGAGGTTAGGTGCAGGACAACAAAACAACGGGTCACCGACTCGAGTCCTGAAGAGGATTCTAAGTCCTAATGATCTCAGGAGGACCTCAGTCGAGTGGTTCTCGCAAATTTTAAATATATGTAATATAAATATATTTATTTAAATATATATTTGTCATTCACTTGAAACTGACATTGCTGGTTGACGCAATTGGCATCTTCAAATGAATTACAAATTATCAAATTTAAAAGCTAAACCTTTATTGTGTCTATATTCGTATTTTACTTGATAGTAATAAACGGTCACTGTCAAAACGTAACGGTCCCAAAGTAAAAACAGCTAGTTGGCGAAATATGTCATACAGAGTAAACATTTAATTTACACATAGTAACCCAGTAACCGGGGGGGTAAAATAAAAAATAAAACACCATTCTCCATGGATTAATCTTTTGCATAATATAAACGAAACAGTTATGCAGCTTTAATTTACACAGTAAATTCTTGTATAGGCCTATTATATCATATCTCAACCATCCACTGTATCAGAATCACCACTTCACTAAAACCAGCTATAAAGTAGACAAAACTACACGTCACACTACATGAATGTTTTTGCCAACTGTAATATGAATTTAAAATATTCGTATTATGTTATAAGCTAGACCTGCTAATATAAATGTCCATACAAATAAAGAATATACTGGAAGAGGTAACATTTAATCCTTGGTCTGCTAGGACCGCAACCCTATATATACCTTTGCAAGCACGCTTTAAATCAATAATATGCCCTTGAAAGCTATATGGTTGTTTTAAATTTTAGTTAATCAAATAATTTAATAAGGGAGATGTGTATTTTTCATCGATAAATGCTATTATTTTTCGTCATTTGAGGGAATTTCAAATGGATGAAAAATATTATCGGATGATTCAGCAGGTGTTAACCCATACCCTGCTAAGTTAATTTATTTAAATTTTAAGCCACTTGTGGTTTGTGACTTGCTACCGCGATGCAAAACCTCAAGTGGTTGAAAATTACTCATATTTGTTTAATTTGAGGCCATTAACATATCTTGGTTTTTAAACATTCATTTCATTCCCAATAAAAGTGATTAAATCGGCTTAAAACGGAATAAAAACGATTTTTTTCGTGATTAGCAGGCAAAAGGTTAAGATAAAAGTGTCCCAGTAAATGCATTATTTAATACATTTTCAACATGTTTACACGAGTGCATTTTAGCATGGTTATGTGTTTTTGTCTTGATGTAAAGAACTTGAACTTGTGTTTTTGTCTTGATGTCGTTTTCGTCACATCCACTGGAATGATCTTTGCATGGATTCATGAGCACGTGTGATATCTTTGCAACGCCTGATGAGAGGTATGTGAATTTTATCAACTGCATGTTTTTGTTTAATTTTTAGTAGTTTAAAAGGTATGATGATTTCGATCCCCCCCCCCCCTCCCTCCCTACATTCTCAGTTTGCCACAGCCTTACTTTGTGAATAAATACCAGCCAGTCCGGGAAACTATATTTAAACAAGAATTTTAAAACGTTTGATTTGAATTTGTATATTGATTAAAATAATAACAGCTTGAGAATAATAACAGCTTGAGAACTTTAGGCAAAAATGTTCAAGTCCCAGCAAGCAAGCACATATACATTGACCCAGTGTTGTTTTAATGGTGGTTCACCGTCCACGACGCTGGCCCACCATTGAAACAACACTGGGTCGATGTTTTGTGTTGGTGGAGAGTGTTTTCGGGCTATGAGTTTAATAATATCGATTATAATTTGGCTGGTATTTATGTTACAATACTC
The DNA here is from genome assembly GCA_964017125.1 of Flabesymbios commensalis. Taxonomy (NCBI): domain Eukaryota; kingdom Metazoa; phylum Annelida; class Polychaeta; order Terebellida; family Flabelligeridae; genus Flabesymbios; species Flabesymbios commensalis. The sequence goes on along the minus strand of OZ024911.1, from coordinate 40,557,047 downwards.
ACAAGTTGAACTAACTATTGCATGTTTGGACAGATATGACGCTTAAATATTCACCATTTTCAAAACCATGTCCATAAAATTATTAATCACATGAAAACAGAGGAAGAGCAGGTGTTACTTGTTGTATTGGTTTTAGTTTCTTAGCTGAACGAAAAGTTAAGACATTAAAAACAGTTAATTATATTTTTTTCGCTGTATTATTGTGTTAATTTGTGGAGCCTGGCAGGGTGGGTGTGCGTTTTTCCAAAGAGTTGGAGTACGCTATATCGGATATTCCATAAAATATTCCCAATGATATAATAAATATGTTAAAACAAATTTATGTTTCTGTTTCACTAAACTTTGAACATATTAGTAAAACGTAGTCAACACATGAACGATCTGGGCCCTTCGAGGCACACACAAATCAGCTTCTTTTTTTTGAGAATTTTTCTCAGAAGATTTATCATGTGTATTCGAAACTATAACAGGTTAAAATCAATTACAATTACAACATTTTGGTCATCTAATACTGATGGTTTGCTTTTGTTTCCAGCCGGTTTGGCACTGCTCATCGCCCAGGGGGCCGCTCCCAAAAAGGACCAGTCCACCGAAGAAGAGAAGATGGAGGAGTCAATCAAGGACTTGGACAGCTCTGGTCCAGATGGATCCGAGCCAGAGACCAACCTGTGAGATTGTCTGAGCAGGGATCTCAAAGGTGTAACACGCTTTGCTGTGTAGTCTAATAGAAACTGGTTCCACGTGTCCGTGGAACCAGTTTCTATTACACCACACAGCAAAGAATCACACAGGAACCCTTTTTCAAAGATTGTGGACTTTTATATCATCGGGTGAAGCTAGAGTTGGTTGTGCATCTAAATCAGAATTCACCTGAAAAGTTGGCGTTTGTTTCTTGTGCTGCGCTTCCACAGAGGGTTAGTCAGTACAGGTGTTCTCGTATATTCGCTCTCCTAGTTTTGTTCCAGGGGTGTTAATTTCTCGAAATTCTGATTCACTTTAGAGTGAAAATAAATTAGTTCTTGTTCTGTAGGCCTAAGGTCAGGGTGTGAGATAAAGTCTAACAGACAGTTAATCCTGTTATTCCTGTAGGCTATTTCTTATTTTGCACATCGATGTATCTAATGAAATCTCATTCTTATTTCTCTTCTAACCGGTTTTCATTTTTTATTAGCACGTTAAGTATCACATTTTAAATATGTTAAAGATAAAATGTGACATCAACCAGCAGGATTTGAAAAGAGGTGACCTCCATTTTATCAAATCTGAATAATTTTCACTCACTTGATGTTGTGGATCGCGTCAGCGAGACACAACTTCAAGTGGGTGAAAATTCAAATTGAATTATTTGGCGGTTAAAGGGTTAATGGGTAAATGCGCCACCCAAAATATAGTAGACTTGCGCAATTATTATAGTCTATGAATATTTGAAAACTTTAGAACATATCATAGAGCCAAAATAAAAAAAGATGAATTTGGCCTGATTGGGTCGCTTCAACTTGAGTCTCAATAACAATGAAATCATAGGCGTGGATTTGTTGAATCTTTAATGACTGAGAGATGACACCACCAAAGCCAATAGGTAAGGTATTGCCTTTTTTGCTTAGCGCGACAGTATTGATCATGTTGTATTTTGACCTCCCATAGGGAATATTCAGCTGACTTTTCATCGGTGAAATTCAAAGTTGTCTTCTAACTTTCAAAACTAAAAGTACATGTTAAACCAAACTACTAAAAAAATCCGATGAGCATCGTAAGCCGTCAGCCCGCTTTAACGGCTGACTAATTTCGCTAGTTGAGGCCTATTCATAAAACTGTTCACAGAATCGCATGGTGGTGTGGCACATACAGGAAAACAAGTATTTGAATACATAGCGCCATGCTAACAACTGGCGCTTCGAATGAAGCGAGGTCATCTTAGACCACAATAAATAATCTTATTTTGTTGAAGTTCTATTTGCCAAAAAATAACAATCTGAAAATTTAAAACCACATATTTTACTATTCCAAGATGGACATATCTGATTGGATTATTGATTCACGTTTCTGTGCTGAACGCCGCCATCTTGAATTCCACCCGAAATATTTCCTGTTGAGAACGCCATCTGTTGTCAGTGTTCGCGTGCGCTTCGGCTATATACGTCAAATGACTTGTAATCATTATGTATTTTTTATTTGACACAAATTCAGAGTTGCTGCGGTAATTCTTACCATGTGTCAAATGAAAATGCACATAGTTTTTCAGTATATCGTACCTGTCGTGTATAGCGACACACTGCTATTGTGATATATCGTGTGACGGCGGAGGTGAGCACAAGTAAAGAATGATCTCATAAAACGAAAACACATCGTTTTATACTCATAAACCTGTGCAAAAACGTTGTGCACATTCCAAACTGTTTGCTTGTATTAATAATGAAGAGTGACTCAATCAATTCAACCATTTTATATTCATAAACTTGTACAGAAATATATACATTCACCAATGTCGGCTTATAATATAACGGAGGGTGACCCAATAAACTCAACTTTTCTACACTTCTAGAAGTGTACGAAAAGCGGACATTCCACTTTGTACTATATGCTTTTAATAAAGTAAGCCTACAATGTTGCCCTAATAAATGTGACTGTTTCATACTACTATCATTGTACAAAAAATATGTACACTCCTCACTGTATGTTTGTTATGAGCTGAAGACGTCAACACTGTTTACGAGTGGTTATCATGGTTATGCGAGGTGAATTTAGGAGTTACCTTCAAGGTAATACCATGAATATTGCTGAGGATTTGCATGACTGCTACTATTTATGTACATCGCATTAAAATGATATATGCTATAATGTGATACAGGTCATGCTCAGCAAACGCGATACACTGGTCCAAGGTTGGCTTAATGCTGGACCAGAGTGATAGACGATCATAGTCTAACATTGACACAACACTGGGTCAGTGTATTGTGCTCACTGGGTGGTCGTCAGCTGAGGTTCCCATGTTCAAAAAAGCCCCCCCCCCTTCCCCAGCGAGCAAGAGACTCTTCGACTTTGTGTGTCAACTTTTGCGATATATATTTATAATTGATTTGAAAATGCAAAACTTTTTTTTTTCCATAATGACAATTTATATCAAAAATGTATTTAATAAAACAACACAAAAAGTAATTAATTTTGTATTACTTTATGTTTTTATTTGCACATGTGATGAAATGCAAACGGTGTTCATTTTCGTGCGGTATTGGAAAATACAGCACTCGTCCAAGGAATAAGATGTGAGCCTTTAGGCGAGCACTTTATACCTTGGACATGTGCTGTATTTTTCCATACCGCACGAAAATGAACACCGTTTGTATTTTCTCACACGACAGTCCAAAGCTTTCAACGGCGGAAAGAAGTGTACAGTCGACTGACATGACAGACGACCATAAGGTGGTGAATCACCTAGAGCTCAGTCAATAACATTCGCTTGCTATACAGCTTGTATACAACATGTATACAAGTAGTACAGCGGAGTGCGGTATTGGCTGATACCGATATATGTCTCGTAGTGAAAACACAACCAGTGAGTGTGAGAAATCACTTTGCAGTGTTTTGACAGAAACCTCTCATAATTTTCCTAACAAAAATCAATCAAATCTATAGTTTTCTAAATTAAAATTGTTTTTCGGGACTATTGAACTAGATATCCAACAACAAATCTCACTAGTGTGGGATAACTGAATTAATTTTATATACACCATGGAGTCTGAAGGGTTATTTTCAATTTTAAAGCGTTGTAGATGTCTTAGCTGGTTATTTCTGATTCATTTGAATACCTATAAATTCTTGAATTCTTTCAGTGCGGGGAACGTGTTTATACGTCAGAATCTGACGTCTACAGACGTCAGATTCTCAAATAAAATACAATTGTGTGCTGAAAACAAACGGCTTCATTGTTCTCAATATTGTGAACTTGACATGGGAACCACAGTGACAGTTTGACGACAAAGGTTATGAACTTCGTATCCTAATTACCAGGATAAATTTATTTAGAAATCGCTTGTTTTTAACCCTTTCAAGCCTGAGTTCACCATAGTCATCTTCATCCACTACAAGTCGGGAATTGCGACAGCAATTCGCGGCTTGTAGTGGATAACGATAATTTGGTGTGGTTTAAAAATTAAAGAAAATTACCATGTATTGGTAAACCAGTTTCAAGGAAATTTTCATTCTAAAACCCTTGGTGGTAGGAAAATTAAGTATGTTCTCGGGGATGTAAAATGATGCTTCAATGCATCGTGAGGGCTTAAAGGGTTAAAGACCGCGCTTTATGTGGATCTCTGGGTGTAGCAATTAAAGGGATGTACCACACACTGCTTGCCACCGATACAAAGTCAGAACAGGGGTCCGCCCCTTCGTGACGTGTTGGGTTCCTCTCAGTAGCTACCTAGAGAATTAGGATATGATGTTATGCGCTCTCGCCACAGAGAGCCTATGTGATTGTTCTTGATGAATTGTACCTTTTGTGCACAGAGTGTCTCTTGACTGATTTAGGCTGCTCTAGAATTACTACTAACTTAGTCAACACTTCGAAATAGTTAATTGTAACACGCTCAGACGAAGTCGGCCATTTTAAGTGATTTTGTAATTTTCACAACTCAAATACAGTTGTTGAATTTTTTTTTCATAATTTTGATAGTCTTTAATACTCTTGTGATAGCTTTCTAGGAAGGAATCGTTGTGTTCTTTCACCATACTCTTTGACATAGTTAATAAGACAATGATCTTCGATTATTCTATTATTTCGACGACCAGATTGTGTATTTTCCAGATTTTTTACAAAAAAAAGAAAACATATCTAGTGGTTTTAGATAATTTTATATCAGTTTTATCTCTCGTATAGCATATATAGTGTTGTGTGATACATTTGTGATCGTTTTCCAGTGATAGATGCTACTTATTCAAATACCACGCTTGTCAAAATATACAATTGTTTATATGTGTCATAGCGAATAAGAGTTGTCAGTTTTATTTCCCGGGAAACACGAACTGCATGTTTGGACTAAACATTATTCACTTGTCATCAGTTGAACTGCCGTGCAAAGCCAAAAGGCAGTATCTGCTTACTTTACAAGTGAGCAGATACTGCCTTTTGGCTTTGCAGAGCAGAGTAATGTTGTATTACACACGTTTACATAGGATGTTAATCCTTAGATCGCTAAGCACGACAATAGCCGTTTTTAATCCATTTTATTAGTCGATCAAATCACTGTTTTGGGAACAAAAAGTGAACGTTTAAACATCAAGAATTTGCAAATGTTTGGTCTCGAATTGAACAAATATAAGTAATTTTTACCCACTTAAAGTTGTGGGTCGCGGTAGCGAGACACAACTTTAAGTGGGTGAAAATTTAAATTATTATATTTAGCGCTTTAATGGGTATATATATATTTGCACATATGCTTAGTAAAAGTATCGAAAAATATATATATTTTTAAATGGATATATGGCACACAACTCGACATGGGTGACGATGGATTGCGACAAAGTGTCTACTAATTATGATGTATAACGATAAACTAGATGTAAATACGATTGTCTATAGTGTACAAAACTGTACATAATTATGAAGTATTGAACTCACCGGTTAAGCTTACAACCAGGCTTTATATGTATTGTGTGAACTGCTAAGCCATTCCACCATTTCCAAAAGTTTATAATCAATACATAAACGTAGGCTCAGTATTGTGTTGAATGAATATGACATAGGTATAGTCTACTTATAATAATGACATTATGACACCTTGTGATTAAATGGTTCTTTCTGCTACTAAGATGCAGAAACAACCCTTTAGTCGCAAGATGGCGATGTGTTGATCGCACATATTCCATAAAAGTGTACAGCTGTTTCTGCTGCTTATCTTGAGAGCGAAAGGTGTACAACGTGTGTACACAGACATCCGAGTGCACTATAAATATGGCGTACATGTACATTTCATATTAACAAGCGAAAATAAATTTTCTACTCTATTGGTTGTTCTGTTTTAACTCATTTGAAAATGTATGAAGTCGCCATCATATAGGTATAATGTAGGTAGTAGAGAGACATCAACCTAATTTTGGTTTATTGTTGCCCCATCGTCTGCGACGCTGGTCCAACATTAAACAAACATTGGGTTGATGTCTCGTGTTCACTGGTTACTTTGTTGCTACATGTACATTACCAGCTTTTGAACATGTCAAAGATAAATCAGCAAGATTTTAAAAAGTTAGCCTCCCATTTTGTCAAATCTGGATCATTTTTACTCACTTGAAGTTGTAAATGACTTGGCGGTTAAAGGGTTAAACAAACCATGGTATTGTCCATCAAAATAAACACATTCTGAGCTTCCACTTCATATCTTACTTTTGGGTAAAATTATTTTTACTCACTTTGAGGCGGGATACGACCACCGTCTACGACGACAAACATTTAACCCTTTAACGCCAAATTATTCAATTGGAATTTTCACCCACTTGAAGTTGTGTCTCGCTGACGCGATCCACAACTTCAAGTGAGTGAATATTTAGATTTGACAAAATGGAGGTCAACTCTATTCAAATCGTGCTGATTGATGTCACATTATGGCTTTAACATGCTTAAAAGGCGGTACTGAATGAGGTAATAATTGAGTGAAAAACCTAATATATTCGGCACCGGCGGTTAAAGGGTTAACCAACAATGGCTCGATAGCTTGTGTTTGCTGAGTTTAGATGTGAATTGCTGCTGAAATTCCCGAATGTCAGACTAAATAAAATACCTCTAACATGTGTAACATATCTTGTGATAGACGCTCAGTTAATGAAATAATTGATTTTGGCAGATGTCTGTCTTTCATAAATAGTATATTATGATAACATTACATAACTTCTGGCTTGCAGCTCAATAATTTAAAAATCTCGCCTGTCGAAAATATCCACCATTGTGCATTGTCTCGTTTGTGTGTTCTATCCCCGTTGCGATTCGAAATTTATTATTATGGAACCTTTTCTATTTTGGCGCTTTTAAATATATCATAAACCCGTAGCCTCAAAACTATTGTTCTGGTAACAACCAATTCTACCATTCAAATGAACAACACAAGTGCTTACTTTTCAAGGGAGCACTAGTTTGTCCTTTCATGTCAGATTTAACCATGCGTCTCCAGATTGAATTGCTAAAATTATGAACAGTCTAAGACATGGTCACAAAGCCTAAGAACGGCACCATCATAATTATATGTGATATAACAACAGAAAAATATTGCCCTTATTTAATGATAATATTCAGTAATAATGTTTGCATCATGTTCCAATAATTGGTTTATTAGGCCTACTTTTTAAAACTAACGAAATCAAGTATGGTTTTCGGACCAGTTTAATTTTCTGTTTATCCACGCATACTCACCAGGTGGCACTAGTAACTTTGTGACAATAACCAGGTGGGGCAATCGGCAAGCTTTAGTTCAGGTCTATGGAGCTACTGTGTGGATATAAAATAATAAGGTACGTACGTGATGAGAACTAATTACTTGAGTCGTGGGAACGAGATATATTTTGTATCTGTAGGGACTTCAAAATGATACACCTTTTTTGGTGAATATAAACATTGACTAGAAAATATAATTCGACCACATAACAATCTGTATATTTTAGGAGATTCAACTCACATCTAGACAACCCAACAAAAATCAGTAAATTCAATAAAGTTCTCATATGTTTTGATCCCAAGAAACATCATGGACATTGGCTTAGGCGAACAGAAAATCAAACTGTTCAGAAAACCATACATGATTCGTAGTTTTAAAAAGTTCGGCTACTACCTTTTTTGAAAAAGTTGGATACAGGTCTGTAATTTGTCATATTGTTTTTAGTAATAGGTGTTCTCTAAGTAGTGAATCTACATCAATTTCTGTGAAATTTTGAGCATGTCAAATTTAAATTCAATCAAATTCAATCATTGTCTTTATATTTATCAAGTGGGACTATTTAGTCACTCTTCTATGGAGATGGTTTAAATGTCAGCATGAAGGTTTAAGGTCTTCCCATCGGGGACAGAATTAAATACGTTGCATTGCTTTTTGTATTTAAATAATTTTTGTGTTTGACTTTTTTAGGAGCTGATCTGCTGTTTAACCCTTTAATCGCCGGTGCCGCATATATTCGGGTTTTTATTTTTTATTTAGTACCACATTCTAAATATGGTAAAGATAAAATGTGACATCAACCAGCAAGATTTGAAAAGAGTTGACCCCCATTTTGTCAAATCTTAATAATTTTCACTCACTTGAAGTTGTGGATCGCGTCAGCGAGACACAACTTCAAGTAGGTGAAAATTCAAATTGAATAATTTGGCGGTTAAAGGGTTAAACTCATGGGATGACGATAACCGAAAATACAACCGATTAGCGCCCCATTAAAAACATGTATTAAAAAGTAAATAAGTAAAACGTGTCAACCGTCAATAAAACCTTTTATCTGAATAAATACGTCCTTTTCTCCCAACTGCGTTTTAGTTGACCAAATTTCTCAAGTAGGTGTATAAGTGGCTTGTTCAATAACCAGTTACACAGTCTTTACATTGCCAGTAATCCCTTGCATGGTGTTGTTTATGTCTTTGTCAGTATATATATATGTTTGTAACATAATATTTATTTAATTGACCTATTTGTACTACAAGGGTATAAAAAAGCCTAGTGAAAATTTTGTTTTGACAGATGTGATTACCAGGGCATAGTTTTATCACGGACCGGGTTTCAAAATATAACTAAATACCAGTTCTCTATCCTCCAATGTCAATGTTTGTCTCGTCAAAACACCTGAAATTGTTGAGTAATCAAGATTAGACTATATATCAGCATTTTGGTGAGTTTAAGGCGGAGAGTGTGGGTTGTTGGATAGTACATCCCAAAACTTTAGAAACAAAGACATTAATTATTCATCCATCATCTTGTGTGAAATTTATGGCACGTTTGTGATGGGACTGTCCGTTTTTTTGCACGAGAATATCTGTTGGAGTTGATACCCATGTATTATAATTATGTAGGCCTATATACAATCGAGTGGAGCCGATTCACTTTATTATCTTTTTAAGTGATAATTTAAATACCGGCTTATACAATTGTCTCTTGTATGTATATTAAATTGGTTTCTGCGTATGTCTTCTTTCATCACTTTGCATTTCTACCAAGTAACTTTGAGTGTTAAAACATTGTTCTGGTGATTTTTATCAGAATTCACGAGGACCGTTAATTTTTTATATCTGAGTTCTACCATGTCAGTTATCGAAATATAGCGAAGTATAGTATGCTACTTGCCATTTCATTTACACCTAAAACATAGGCCTATGTAGTGTTCGCCTGCTAAGCCTAAAAGTGATCTATCTAAGTAATTATTACCCTTTGTCATGAAAGGTGTAGGTGGAGTTCAAACTTTGCATCCGATTAAAAATATTGACCTCACCATTAAGTGGATTGATTAGATTGATCATGGTTGTTGTGACATAGGATGATAGGAATACTGAGAAAAAACCGAGCTGGTGTTGGCCATACAATTAGATTGTTAGCAGATCGTAAATTATATTGGTCCTAATTTCAGCTCAGCTCCTAAATTAATTTTACGTCATCAAAGCGTCTCGAATCATTACAAAATTGTGTTCGTGTACCCAGTCATTATTGGATCTTAGAAAAACATCGTGAGTTAACCCTTTCACTGCGGGGGGCGCATACACAAACAAACTGCCTTTTCACAACAGACTTAGTAAAGTTGTGCAGGTGTACGTATATATCAAAGACCGAAATAGCTGTAAATTATACACATTTTGGTTTGTAAGTGAAGCGCTATTTTTCATTCCTCAGGGCCCGTATTCTCGTACAAGTTACGATATATCGTAGGCTTCTGATTGGTCGAGATGGCCATCTCGACTAATCAGAAGCCTACGATATATCGTAACTTGTACGAGAATACGGCCCCAGCAATGTCAAGTTTAACCCCTTACCCGCCAAATTATTTAACTGGAATTTTCATCCACTTGAAGTTGTGCCTCGCAGAGACGATCCACAACTTTTTTTCACGTTTTTCAATCATGTTTAAAAGTTGGTACTTAATATGTTAATGCAAAACCGAATGTTATCAGAACCGGCGGCTAAAGGGTTAAATTAATAAAAAATATCACATTATAACGCATTACTTGGGTTAATATACCCAGAACAGAGCCATATTGTCAAACCAAGTTAACTAAATACCAAATTGCGGGGACCCTAGTGCAGTGTTTAAATCTGCCTGCTTGGAAAATAAAGTGGAAGATCGCGGGTTCGAACCCCATTCTGGCCTTCAAGTTTCAAGGAAACAAAATATTTCTAAAAGATTCAATATTGTGGGGAGCCTCTCTGACCGAGAGGTAGCGTGCTCGGCCTCAGACCGCCAGGGCTCGAATTTCGAATCCTGTGTCCGGAGGGCAGTGTCATATCATTCATCTCGCCATTCTCAGGAGGTTCTCCTGGCCCAGTTTATCCTATATGTGCACAAAGGTGGCATTTCATTTTACTAATCGAAAAAATCGGAACTCTTGAGAGATCGTCGTAAATTCTAGTTCATCGAAATACGAATACGTAATTTTACGTAAATACGTAATTTTAAACAAATTTCTTATCCGATAATATCATTGTTACTGGGAACGAAATGAGTGTTTAAACATCACGTTTTGCAAATGTTAGATCTCAAATTTAGTAAATATCAGTAATTTCCACCCACTTGAAGTTGTGGGTCGCGGTAGTGAGACACAACTCCGAGTCGGTGGGCAATTGAATAAAATAATTTAGCGGGTAGAGAGTTACCCCTTTAACAGCCGGTGCCGTGTGTATTCGGGTTTTCATTTTTTATTAGCTCATTAAGTATCACTTTTTCAACATGTTAAAAATAAAATGTGACATCAACCAGTAATATTTGAGAACAGTTGACCTCCATTTTGTCAAATGTGAATAATTTTCATACACTTAAAGTTGTGGATCGCGTCAGCGAAGCACAACTTCAAGTGGGTGAAAATTCAATTTGAATAATTTGGCGGTTAAAAGGGTTAAGATCCTAAACTCCATTGACAATACAGCCCCCATATCTTCTAGCAAAATATAACGCTATAACGCGCGCTTATTTTTAATTACCATAATAATATATTAAAATTACTAGTTTTCTGATAACACTGCGATAGTCTGCGTAAAATATAAACTTTTCTAGAAAGAAATATGTCTATACCTATTTGTCGACCCTTCTGATGCTAGGATCACCACAAATGAGCGAGTGTCCACAAAACGTGATATTTGTTTTACACACTTTAACCGCCGGTGCTGCATATATTCGGGTTTTCATTTTTTATTAGCACATTAAGTACCACATTTATGTTAAAGATAAAATGTGACATCAACCAGCAAGATTTGAAAAGAGTTGATCTCAATTTTGTCAAAGCTTAATAATTTTCACTCACTTGATGTTGTGGATCGCGTCAGCGAGACACAACCTCAAGTGGGTGAAAATTCAGATTGAATAATTTGGCGCTCAAAAGGTTAAACTGTAAAAAAAACTTGGATAGACTTTAACCAGACATTTTAAATACACACTGTGAAAAGGATAGGTGTTAATCCTTAATATTGCATTCAACTAAACATGATTTGAACGGGATATGTCCAGTAAACACAAAACATTTGTATACCATTTATACAACGTCGGCCCAACGTCTTCGCCGCTGGTCCAACATTGTATAAATGTTATACAACTGGTAATAAATTATCGCATAAAGCGGTTATATGGTTGCTCTAATAAAACAAGAAAGCATCCACGTTTTATATTAGTATGCGGAAACGCTATGATCAGCCGCGAATGGAATCACAAGATGTTCTATTCTAACAACTTTGTCATTTTGTCCTAACGTTTGTTGTCATAATAATATAATTATGGGGGTGGATTCAACCCTTTCAGTGCTGAATTACATGGCCTGTATTTAACCCTTTAAGCCCTCACGATGCATTAAAGCATCATTTTACATCACTGTATACAGACTTAACTTTTCTACAACTAGGGGTTTTATGATGAAAATTTCCTTGACACTGTTTCACCGATACATGGCAATTTTCTTTAATTTTTCACCCACATCAAATCATCTTCATCCACTACAAGTCGAGAATTGCGACAGCAATTCGCGGCTTGTAGTGGATGAGATGACAATGGTAAATTCAGGCCTGAAAGGGTTAAATTTGCCTTTAGTACAAGCCATGGTAGGATATGACGGTTAGAGCAGAAAAAATATTAATTAAATGTGTTTTAAGGATAATGTAAACCATGATTTTTTTTCCAAGCCAAACTTGCACCATAGATCTCGGTTGTTAACATAATTTATGCGATAATTTATCCGTCCAACTCCCGGGTCCAACTGCATTGAGAAAACAATAATTTGTTGAGAAAGATATCCATGGTAATTATAATACAAAGCTAAGATACTGAGGAGCAAAAACGTTTACACGAAAAAAGTTGCGCTAGATTCTAAAAAAAATACATGACTGGAAGTAGCCCCCTCAGATATCTCAAACGCTGCATCCCTGAACAGATACTAAAATACACGTAAGAAGAGAAAACAAACAAATTTAATCAGCTACACTATCCCGTTATCGTAAATCTAATATTCAGCGTGATGAATATTCTACCATGGACGGATAATGATTTTCATAATGGATGTATGTGATCAGAAAATTAATGGTCTCTAGTATAGGGTGGGGGTCATATTCATACTGTTGTGGGATGATGAAGAACAATATATAAACCCTTTAACCGCCAAATTATTAAATCTGACTTTTCACCCACTTGAAGTTGTGTCTCGCTGACGCGATCCACAACTTCAAGTGAGTGAAAATTATTCAGATTTGGCAAAATGGTGGTCAGCTGTTTTCAAATATTGCTGATTGATGGCAAATTTTATCTTTAAACATGTCTAAAAGGTGGTACTTAATGTGCTAATAAAAAAAACCCCCGAATATATGCGGCACCGGCGGTTAAAGGGTTAAAAGACCCAGGATTCGTGTTTGTTCGGCGCATGTCCAACATATCTAGCATTTAAACATTATTGAGCCAGTGTCTTATGTTGGCTGCGACAGCTCTTCTGTTTGACATACAAACAATCAACGTAGTGTTTTTGCTGGTCAGTTTAATATAGGCTACATGTAGTTTATATTTACTTTCTTTCTACTTTCGAACCTGGACAATAATTATTTTTAACTACATTAGCTGTCCTATATTCATTCATTCATTCATTCATTCATTCATTCATTCATTCATTCATTCATTCATTCAGTACAAACGCAAATGAATGAATGAATGAATGAATGAATGAATGAATGAATGAATGAATGAATGAATGAATGAATGAATGAATGAATGAATGAATGAATGAATGAATGAATGAATGAATGAATGAATGAATGAATGAATGAATGAATGAATGTACATTATACAGCTGATCAATAATTCATTCAATCCAATAATTTGGGCCTGTACCTTAATAATTCAAAACAATTAATGAAATAAAATATTACATAATCATTCTCGATATATCGTTTCTGTATTTTGGCGTTGTAATTCAAAAAAATGAAATTCAATCGCACAACAGAGCCCGTATTCTCGTACGAGTTACGATATATCGTAGGCTTCGGATTGGTCGAGATGGCCCGCAGCCAATATTAGTTTAGGGCCGTCTCAACAAATAAAGGGTCATGGAGGCCGCGTAATCATCAGTTCAGCCAGCAAACACGAGACGTTGAACCAATGTTGGCGTAATGTTGGGTCAGCGTCGTAGACGGTGGCCTGACATTAGGCCAGCATTCATTCAACGTCTCGTGTTTGCTGCCCAGATTCATTTGTATATAGATGATTTTGATGGGAGTGTCGGACACCTCGAGCCTGTGATCCTGACAAAGGCAAACAGCAGTAACTGGCTACTTGAAAAGTGACCAGTTACTGCTGCTTGTCTTTGCTGTAAACACTTTGATCTGTCAGGCCGCCTGGTCAGTTTATCAGGGTTTTACGACACCAATAGAATAAAAGGTTTCTGCGCAATTTGATCAAAATCTTCGGATGCCGTGTGTTGCTTTAGAGTAAATTACGGCGTCCTGTTGATAATTAAACATATAATAAACTATTTATTATTTAATTATACCAATTTGTGTGTGGTATAATATTGACCCAAGACGTTGGAGCAATGTTGTTTAACGCTGGTCAAGCATATAATGTTGGTTCAACGTTGGTCCACCGTCTACGACGCTGGGCCTACGTTAAGCCAACATTGCTTCCACGTCTTGTGTATGCTGAGTGTAGTGTAAAACATCAATCCCAAAATTCCAGTCACCAAATGAGTTGGCTCATTTCAGTCGACTTCAAAAATATCGCAGCCATTATTTAAATTTGTTTCTTAGAGATTTTACTTTGACAGCGTTTGTTATAATTATAACTAAAATCCGGTTAGGTAATAAAGATCGGTGACAATGTTGCTGGGGGTGCTGTGTGCATACCCAGCAAACACGACACTCTGACCCAATGTTGGGTTAATGTTGGCCCAACATTGGCTCAAAGTCTCGTGTTTGCCGGGTAGCGGACAGAGCACCTATAATAAGGTCGGTAGCGCATCAATGATTTGACATTGGGCAATCATTGAACCACACCCTGAGTCGTTTTAGATGCAATCATGTGCATTCGCCCAATAATGTTTCAATGTTGGGCCACCGTCTTCGACGCTGGCCCAACATTGAAACACCATTGGTTAATTTCCCTTGTTAGCTGGGTTAGATGCAACCAGGAAAATCGGCAGCCTCTGTTCCGTCATCGTCAGTTCGCATCCGCCTCTTCCGCCTCGCATCGTCTCAGTGTTATCTCTTTATCACCCTCGTTTCACGCATGGGGTACCATAAAATTCAAATGGTATCAGTCCGCGCGTGCCCCTTATCGCGGGATCTGTGCCCGCCGCCGCAATTAGTGCTATCTTCACGGCGTCCGCAACCCAGTGACAATGACGTCTCTGTGCGCATGCTCAGTGTGATGTCGCCGTAGACCTGGGGGGGGGGGGGGGTATGCCACACCGCAATATTTATACGTTCATACCTGGAAAATCATATACTTTTAAATTCAATTAAGGTGAAAGTGTTTTTTAAGTGAAAATTCCAGTATGCCATTGAGTGCTCGTAATATTATGTGATAAAATCAGTTGATTGATTGATTGATTGATTGATTGGTTGAATAGTTGATTGATTGATTGATTGATTGATTGATTGATTGATTGATTGATTGATTGATTGATTGATTGATTGATTGATTGATTGATTGATTGATTGATTGATTGATTGATTGATTGATTGATTGATTGATTGATTGATTGATTGATTGATTGATTGATTGATTGATTGATTGATTGATTGATTGATTGATTGATTGATTGATTGATTGATTGATTGATTGATTGATTGATTGATTGATTGATTGATTGATCGATTGATCGATTGATCGATTGATCGATTGATCGATTGATCGCTTGATTCACTCACTCAATAATTAAAGTGCACACCCGTGCTGATACAAGACGTCGATTCCAAGTGGAAGCAACGTTAATTGTGTTGAATCTACGTCTAACGTCGAAACGGCATCATATCTGCCGTGCTGAACATTCTGTATTGAGATCTCGGATACATATTGATTGATTCGACTATCAAAAATGCCGTATCTATCAAACCAGTGTTGAATATCCAGGCAAAATGCCGTAACTGACAAACAGAACGCCGTGAGAACGGCATAACGCCGTAAGTCAACTCTATGGCGACACGATGTATATACGACAGTTTGCCTTGTTTGGTTGAATCAATAACTCTATATAAAGTTCTTGGTTGAAGATATGTTTCTACTAGTATAAACATATGTATTTGTTGCGACACAAGATTGAGAATCAGGATATGGTATAAATATTTCACACCAGATTTATAATTTGCTCGGCCAAAAACACGCAAATTACGGTAACAACAATGAGTTTCCTGACAAAATGCCGTAACTGCAATAATTACGTTCAAAAATAGCTAATACTGTAATAAAATCCTTAAAAATAAAATTATATAATAAATAACGGTTTCATTTATGGAAAAAAATATGGTTCCATTTATTGGTCATTTTACCTGTTATTTGTCATAAACTTCTTGCAATTGAACCAACTAAAAAAATTCTCGACCACAAATATAGAACTTTAATTATCTCAGTTTGACCAAGAAGTACTTGGTTTGAACAAGGAATGGTTTGAACCAGGATATTGTTCTAGTATCCTTGGTTTGAACCATACCTTCGTGTAGGAAGCTGCGAGCGTCAATTTGGCGATACTATATACTCCACAAAGACAAGAGGCAGTATCTGCTTACTTGGAAAGTGAGCAGCTACAGCCCTTTGGCATTGCAGAGAGGGCAGTGTATAACCCAGCCAAGAACTTTGACCCAACACAAAAAGAACCGCTTCCATATTTTTTAATATTGGCAAAAAATACAACCAACGCATCGAATGTTATCGTCAAATCTTAATCGCCAACAATTCGTTTTTTGTAGCTATTGGTAAGTACATTACGTCACCAAATGTTGAGTTAATGTTGGGCCAGCGTCACAGACGACGAGCCAACATCAAGGCAGTAGGGGCCTATCAGTTTTACGTCACGTCACGTGTTTGAGCAACACATTGATTAGTAGGAAATCGGCCATCTTTATGGCCAGGCTATATGGTTGATAAGCGATGGTAAATTTAAGCCACATGTGGATATTATTAATAATTTGATGGGTTTTAAACCCTTAAGCGCTAAATTGAAAATCTTAAATTTTCACCCCCTTGAAGTTGTGGGTCGCGGTACCCACAACTTCAAGTGAGTGAAAATTACTAGCATTAGTATAATTTGAGACCAAACATTTACAAATCTTGCTGTTTGAAGATTCCCAAGAACTGTGATTTTGATTAGCTAATATTAAAATGAATTAAGAACGACTGTATAGTCGTGATTTATAGCGGTATCAGGATTAATATATATCACATCAGCAAACACCATGTATTTGATCTTTGGACAGTGTTTAAGGTTTTCGTTCTGGTTCTAAAAGTTTCATTAAAATGGACATAAATATAAATTCGTGATTTGCAATACCAATCCATTACTTAATTTACATCAAAACGAAATTGGCGTTAGAAATGTAATTTAAATTTACTAGCCTACATTGCCTGGAAACTGAATATGGATACTGTATCCTATCCAATTCCTCATAGTAACTTGTATTCTGGGCAAGAGTGGAAATAACATTTAAAAAACACGAATTCATACACCAGAAAAACATGAGCATATATCATAAACAGATAAGAAGTTTTACAATGATGTGCGTAAAAGTATCTTTTCAAATATTTTGCATTGAACGCATGTGATGGTTTGCTCTAAAATTGAGAAACCGTCAACTTCAGTTATTAGTATTAAAGTATTTTTAATGCAGATTTGGTATTGCCAATCAAATCATCCCCTCGGATATGAAACCCAGCAGACACAACACGTTGAATCAATGTTGGCTAAACGTTGATCTACCGTCTACGACGCTGGATCAACGTTAAACCAACATTGATTCAACGTGTTGTGTGTGCAACGCTAGACTAACGTTAAGCCAACATTGATTCAACGTGTTGTGTCTGCTGGGAAAAGTGTATCTGCCACTTTGTGAAGTGGCAGAAATATTCTGATAAAAAAAAATGAAATGAATCGGGCTTTAGGCCACCTTTGTGCACATATAGGCTAAACTGGGCCAGGAGAACCTCCTGAGGATGGTGAGATGATTGAGATGACACTGTCCTCCAGACACAGGATTCGAAATTCGAGCCCTGGCGGTCTGAGGCCGAGCACGCTACCTCTCGGTCACGGAGGCTCCCCACAATACTAACTTTCACACGTGGATGGGGAAGAAACAATTTGGTTTCTTTCAAACCGCCGAGACCGGGAACCGAACCCCGGACTCTGGCGTGAAAGGCAGCGGTGCTAACCACTACCCTAGGGCCCCCGCCCATTCTGATAAATGAAATGAATGGGGTTTTAGGCCATCTTTCTGCACATATAGGCTTAACTGGGCCAGAATATTCAGATAATCGCGGCTTCAATTCAAACGAATTTCAAGGCGCTGAGCCTCCAAAATTATTCCGCACTTTCATCACACTCTTTAATCGAACCAGGCAGATAGGCCGGCCGACATGTCATAAACTTTTAGGGTGGCTTATCTTCAAGCAGCATCCAACCCCACTCCCAGAAATATTGAATGTTGATGATGCTGCGTGCACCTCAGAAAACACAGCACGCCATTGGACGCTCAGTTCACCCCGTTTCAGATTTATAAGGTGGGGGTATATGAGCGACAGCCACGCAGTGTCTTCCATAAAATAAAAATTGATCAAAGTGGTATCTGCTACAATTTACTGTCACTTGTTGTCCTCCTGAAATCGGCGTCATTGGATTAGCTTACAATTTTCACCTCTGCACAGCGCCGAGAAAAACGCACTAAACGATGTCAACGCTGGAATAACAGGTGAGCAATGTTAAGATTTTTTACAAATGTATAGTAGAACCAAGGAGTCTCAATAGTATAGATTCCTTGGTAGAACCACGTTCTAGTATCCTTGATAGAACCATATTGTTGTAACAGGGCACAGAGTGTCATACTATTTTCTCGCTCTACATTTTCAATGAGATTTCCCTGTTTTAGTAACTTCGACTTGTAAAATATAAGGTTCACCCGAGGATCCGTGGTTCAGCCAAAAAAAATGCCAAGGAAACAAAATAGATTGATTACTTTGGAAGCAGTAATAAAAAAATTTCCTCTTTGAAAGCCAAATTAAATAGGACCAAACATTATTAAATTTTGATGTTTAAAAACTCATCTAATTCCCAATAACTGCAATTTAACCTGCTAATAAAACATATTAAAAACGACTGTATTCGTGATTAGCAGATTAAATATTAACATGCTAATAAAAAGGAATAACCCTTTCAACGCGGGGACCGTCTGTAGACGCCAGATTCTGACGTATAAAGACGGTCCCCGCGCTGAAAGAATTGAAATATTTCTAATTGACGTAGACCCATAACATATAGTATTCGTATGAATCAGATAGAGCTAACTAAGACATTTATGATGATTTCATGGTGTATACAAAAATAATTCAGGGTTGTAAGGCTTAAAAGCGATTATAACCGCCATTTGCTCTCAAAGTGTTAACTGCACTATTTCGAGACGGGCAACTTCAAATGTTTGAATGTTGTGTCTTTAACCCTAAACTCTTACAAAGCTGATATATTTTTGTATAAACCATGGACACCAAAGGATTTTTTCAATTTTAAATCATAAATAATAACTTAGTCAGCTCTCTTCGCTTCATTTGAATATGTAAGGGGTCTAAATATTTTAATTCTTTTAGTGTGGGGACCGTCTTTATACGTCAGAATCTGACGTCTACAGACGTCAGATTCTGACGTATAAAGACGGTCCTCGCGCTGACTGGGGTAAAGTCGTCTTTATCCGTTTATTGTCTTTTTATTTCTCCTTCAAATATTAACAAGATAATTGTAAAGAGAAATTAGCATTACATTGGCAAGATTGGCAATCATATATGTCTTAATTCAAATTGAATAGATAAAAGATTTTTTTCACACCTCAGTTCAGTTCGTAATCAGCAGTGCTATTAGCAGGCCGTTGGTGATATCAATTTTATATCATTTATATGCGGAAAATTGAATTACAGTTTGATTATTACGACAGAATATTTCAACGCTCAATGTGCGTTTTTGCGTATAAATTATGTGTACACAAACTAAACAAATCTAATAGTATGTCGTATCAAAGAGGTTCATATAACCTCCCGTATTTCTAATTTTTGACATGGTTGTCAATAATTAGAAATCAGGAATTTCGTCTCTATATCTAGCCTAACTGGTGAATGCGCAGCACAAAAATTAAAAAAAAACTTTTGCAGTTCTAGTCTATGGACATGTTTACATCATATCGTCATATTAAGAAGCCAAAATAAAATCACCGATTTTTTTAATGATTTTAGCCTGGGCCAGTCCCTTTAAGTACCCCTCCACGCGTAGTCATGGCTCCAACGCATGCCCAGTACACCCCCTGCCTGCCCCCTGGCGCACCCCGCCGCCATATTGGAGTCATTAGATTTAGCTGATCATTAAATTTGGCTCGATATCGCCATGGGAGAAGGTACATCCCTCCCGGCGGCTTTGTTACAATTATTTATGACGTCAATTAATATTTTATTTTAATGATTACATAACTTAGTTTAAAATATAAAAAAATCTCATAAAACAAAAAGAGATTTTCAAAGAATATTCCATTTAATGAAACAAAAGGGACACTGCTATAAAATCAATTTTATTTGGGCTACACTGCCCTTTCCGCTCGGCCGGTCACAAATATTCAGTATTGTGGGGAGCTTCTGGGATCGAGAGGTAACGTGATCGGCCTCAGACCTCGAATTTAAAATCCTGTGTCATCTCATTCATCTCGCCTGGTTCAGTTTAGAATATTATATGCACAAAGGTGGCATAAAACCCTATTCAATAATTCATGAATATTGACTGCGGCATTTTTCACAACGTTTTCTGGAAAATTTCAGTAAGATCAATTTCCTTGGTGTGACAAATACAATTATCAAACATGCATTAAATTAACGCAATATTGATAGACTCCCAATAATGTGGGGTTTTTTCAAGTACTTTCAACATATATTAGCGGTCCCATTGATTTCACGTATTATGATCTTGAAGTATCTCTTCAAAGTTCCATTCAACTTTCTCTCGCAGTACTTAATTGTCCGCTATAATCTCACTTGTTTTTTTTCAATTAGCTTGCCATCCACTGTGGTGTCTGTCAATCAAAACCACAAATCGCCATTTTCTCTTTCTTTGTTTATCATGTTTATAGCTCAACCGCAAACAAGATATAGGCCTAAACAGTCTGTTTCACCAGATCCTGGAAGTAGCCTTTTTTCAATTTACTCAGGCGCTGTTTACAATTTTTCAGCAATTTTTTTCTGGGACCACTTTTTCATCTTCCCCCAACATCGCTGAAAATTTAGTGGAATTTTGTTGTGTATTTTGTAAGTTAGAACATTTGGCATGTAATAGAATTCTTGTTCCACGTTAATGGTGTTAAAGTGAGCTGTAATTTTGAAAATGTATTACATTCCAAATGGTCTAACTTCGATAATACACAAAAAAATCCTCCAAATTTTCAGGGATGTTGGAGGAAGATGATCATATGATCCGAGAAAAAAATTGGTGAAAAAAATTACACAGCGATCGAGCAAATTGAAAAAAGGCTACTCACAGGTCCAGGTGAAACAGACTGTAGTTGCCCAATGTTGAAACAAGATAGGGCCGACGACTGCGACGTTTAACCATTGATTTTGTAAGGGTGGACCAAGAATAACCCGTTTACTGGGTATAATAAACTGTACAACTTCGCATTGTTCCGGTTCAACTGTCAACACCCCTGGAAAGAATAGATATGGTGATGGTGATCAATCAACTTGTCAGACATTCCAGAATAAGTTTTTTTCACTTTAATGTGCTCCTATCTCGTTCTTTTGGGTTTTTTTCTATGTCGGCTCAACCCTTTAACCGCCCAATTATTTATTTGAAATTTTCAACCACTTGAAGTTGTCCCTCGCTGACGCGATTCAAAACTTTAAGTGACAGAGAATTAAGCTACGACTTAACATACGCTTGATGCGTGAAGCGTGTTCACCGAAATCATTGAAAAAAAGAAAGAGCGACTCCACATGCGCGTGATGCTTATTCGTTAAGGGCTCGCGTAGTCACCGCTCTCGGAGCGGTCAACATGCATCACGCGAGCCTAACATGACGCCATTTTATGGATTCTCCCCCCCCCCCTCCACTATCTATGCATATGATTTGGGGACAACCACCTCAAACATTGTCCCTATAGCAAAACGTTGCCTTGGCATTTATCGTTTCTCTTGCACGATTGACTAGCTAGTAATGGCTCAATGTGAAACGGGATCTGTCTGAACTGCTCCCTGGTCATCCGAAAATACGGATGTAAACGTTCTGAATCCGATTACAATTATTGCACTAGATGATAATAAACCCCATATGTTTTTCTTTGTTTGATTATCTCAT
The DNA here is from genome assembly GCA_964017125.1 of Flabesymbios commensalis. Taxonomy (NCBI): domain Eukaryota; kingdom Metazoa; phylum Annelida; class Polychaeta; order Terebellida; family Flabelligeridae; genus Flabesymbios; species Flabesymbios commensalis. Next base: position 40,534,831 of record OZ024911.1, on the reverse strand, counting down.
GTATCCAACATCTGTGCGTTCAACATTTTCTTTTCATGTATAGGTAGGCCATGCACACAGTCTGTTAAGTTCAATCGTCATCCTAAATTTCGCTCATCAAACGTTTATATTTAGATAAATAAGGTGCCATTTCCCTGTGTGTAAATAAGCCACAGGAGATCCGCACTGGTTGGCTACTTCAGCATCGCGCATCACATTTTGACGTACATGTGGAGTCGTGCATTACGCATCACGCTTCACGCGTATGTGGAGTCGTAGCTTTATTCAGATTTGAAAAAAATGGAGGTGGACGATGTTGAAATGTTGCTGATTATTTTTCAACATGTGAATGATATTTAAAAACTGGTAATTAATGTGGTTATAAAAACGAGACAAGAGCACACTCGACAAAAGCCCGCTGCTATTATTCAACTTGTCATGTTATATGTAACATGCGTAACAAATTTGAGCAGGATACATTAAAAACTTTTTAGAAGTTATCGCACCAACAAGGTATCAATTATTGATGTCAAATGCGAAAAATCGCTATAACTCGGCTATTTTTTATTATTTTTCAGTCATTATTAAACTTGTCCGAGAACTGGTTACTAGCAACATGCAGAACAAAATATTTGTGGAAGATATTTGAAACACTTTTCAAGTTACCGTGCCCACAAGTAAATGTTAACGTCGAACTACAATTGCAATAGCCCACCTTTTAAAATAAATATTAAAAGGCGGGCTAAGAAAACGAATATAATTGTGATATGACCGGCGGTTAAATGGTTAATGATTTAATTGAAATTAATTTTAATAAAAAGACACATCCTTCACAACAAGTATTCTACTCGCTCAGCAATGTCACCTGTCCCTCTATTGAACTCATGGAGAGAGCTGGAACCGAGTGTAAACAAGTATAATAAGAGAAAGGGGATTACATGTATTGTGAAGCGTAAAATCGTAAAGTCATAATAATGGGCATATGTTATCACCATTTTCGCAGGTTCATGTGCCCGAAATATTTCTTAAGGATGATTAGTGCAGCAACATCGATCTTCTGTGATACATTAAATATGTGGGTCGTCATGATTGCCTGAGTAAACATCGTGGGCCACACGCATGCGCAACATGGTTAACGTCCACAGGGGTGGGGTCGGCAGCAATGTGAATATTATGTTTCAGTGAAGCAGACGACACATCTGCTTTTAATAGTTGAATATGCATGCACATTCTTTTATCGTAGAATACACGCCGGTGTGGTATATTAAACTGTTTCGGTGGCTGATTTATGGCTTTATATAATCAAGGAATATATATACCCATCTCGGGTATTAATTCGATAACAATAACCCACAATATTTCTTCAAGGGTCAAATTTGGAATGGCCCTCAAGCTAAAATTTACCGTCATGGTATGTATTCCTAGCATGCAAAATTTCATGCTTTTATCATTAAATGAACAATTGTTTTACCAGTCAGCCAAACTATTAGTGTATGAAGGGTATAAACTTCATGATATACTTTAAATTCTTTTAACATACTCTTTTTTTTCAGGAAATATGTGTTACTTGTGATGGTCAACAGTCGGAGGGCTACTTGTGTACAGATCTAACTCTACTCCAAGTCATTTTTAGAAAGCTTAATCATGTGGCCATCAAGCTCTATCAGCTCTACCACAAATCAAAATGGAAGTCAGGACATTAGCAGCTACGACAGTTCTCACGTGTTCCGCACAGACGGGTTAGAGACCCCAGCAATCTCAGCCACTTCTGCGGCGACTGTACCCTGGCTGGATACGTCCTGCTACGAGTTACATGAACAAGATCATATTGGAGTACAATTCGTAATGCGCACGAGGAAGAACAGGAAAGGGCGAAAACCCAAAACGGAAGCAGCCAGCCAAGAGGAGTTGATAAAGCGGCGCCTAGCGAGTATAAAAGAAAAACGGCGGGCGGACAGAATGAAAACAGCACTGGATCAACTGAAATTGTGTCTTCCTGATCACTTCCACACCTGTTATCGTCCTATGTCTAAAGTTAAGACACTCAGACTGGCTACCAGCTATATCGCAGCTCTAGGCGATTTACTGAACAATGAAAATACATCTGATAGTGATAACAACAATGTACACAGTAGGCATAACGTCACTAAACATCCCATTAATTTGTCTTCACCTCCAAATACGGTTGCGCCTCCAATGGATAAAGACTATAACAAACCCAAACCATTGTTCATCTTGAGGTCTAGTTCCACATATAATACGCCCGCGGGTCATATGTACAGCGAAAGCTCATCCAACTGCCATCTGGTAAGTTTATCGTGCCATTGTTTTATTGAAATATTAATTAGGCCGCCATATTCATATTGGTTTATAATAAGTGCAGCAACTTCTTCTTGGAAATTATGAATTAGATAATTAGATGTATACGTAACACTGCAGAGAAGACTTGAGATCACTATGGTGTTATTAATATGATGAAAGTTTGAACTCAATGTGTTTAAAAGTGAGATTTCCCCACGATGACGTTATATTATTGTTTTCAGGTCAATGGGTCATCATCAGAAATGCTCGCAGCAAATACAAGAAAAAGTGGCCAGTACAGCATCCAGAAGCCGACGGCCGTGAACCCTACGTTAAGAAAACAACCCACACATAGCGCTGGCCAGCCATTCTGGTTGGTTGATGGAACACGGCATTGACTTGGAAATTTGAATAGTGACACCAGCCAAGAAATGTAGGCATACATTATCCCATTATTACCCCTTATGATTTCAACAGACCGTGGTTATCTATCTTATAGTTCACGCATTTGTTGCCTTATCATAGCCCTACCCTCTTGTGATCAACGTATATACGTTGCCTTTTCAAAATGGCATCATAATAGTACTTACATACTATGATAGGCCTACATAGATGCACGATATGGATACATCCACGCTAACATTAACCGTTTAAAAAGCCAGTGATATTTAAAACTTCACCTACGAGCAAACACGATTCACCCAAGGTTGAGCAAGCGTCGCAGATGATGGGCCAACAGTGAACCAACCATTGGTGAACATCTCGTGGATATACAAACATGACAGTTATATATAGCGGTTTTTTTGCTGGGAACAGTTCAATATTTCATCAAACATAGTTGATCAGTTAAGTTTTGTTTCAAATCATGGCATTTGATGTTGTCATATGTATATAACATAAATATTATAATGAGCATGTGCCTTCGTGTTCTTATTTTCTCTGTCTTCCAATTGTGTGGGTTCTCCAGCTTCATAAGATATCGCGCCCACAAGGTTTTTGGGAGGGTATTTTTTCCAAATGTCCTCCGTCAGCCATCTTGTTTTTAATGGATTTTCCCCAAAAGTTAATCAGATCATTAAAAATACCCAGAGAACTACCACATCAAATTTCAATGAGATTCAACCAAAGGTTCGTAAAATATCGCGCCCACAATCTTTTGGGGTGACCATATTTTCAAAATGTCCTCCGTTAGCCATCTTGTTTTTAATGAATTCTTCCCAAAAGTTGATCAGATCATCAGAAATAACCAGAAAACCACCCTTTCAAATTTAAATACGATCTATTCAACGGTTATTAAGAATAGATAACGCGTACACAAGCTTTATGGGCGGCCATCTTGGAAAATGGCCGCTTATGACTTGGTGCCCCCAAAAATGCATGGGAAAAATTATTAATGCTAAACACTATAAGCATCCAGATAGTGTCGGGGATGCTTAATAATATCTAATATTAATATAAGTTACGGAGATCCTTTGTATCAGCACATTTTCTACTTGGAAATCCCATTATGTTTATACCAATGTAAGTTGGCCAGATAATAATAAGAACCAGAACAGAGTAGGCGTACCCCCATTGCCTAAAATCAATAATGTTGCTCAGTCCCGTGTCAGACAGGAATCCCATCTATCTACACACAAAACTCCCAAGTATTGTCCATCATATTTCCATGTGAAAATTTTCTGTGTCAGACAAAAATCTAATTTGTTCTGGAAAAAAATTCACTCAAGACTTCACCGAATAAAATGCAATGTACATTTCCCGAAATTATACAATATGTTCTCCCAGCAGAGAAAATTGTAAACGTGTTCCCTGTCTGTGGGTACTCTGAAGAGTAACGAGCCCTGACTATTTTGGAGATTCGGTGGGAATGCAAAGCCTGTTGGGTTTTGTTTTAATTTAGCTCTAGGCAATGTGACTGAAACAATTAAGTTTACTATCTAGTTATAAGCAAAATGCTGCATTCCCAGCTCTAAGACAAATAGGGCCAAGACGGGTCATTGTTGGCCGAGTTCTCAGCACAGGCCTCTGGTGGATAGAAAACAGTTTGAAGAAGATACTATTCAAATAGCTTTATTCATATCAAAACATATTAGATCTTTAAATACAGTTTTTTGCATCTTCACATTGTGTACCTTGTGTGAGGCGGCAATTATTTTCGTTAGATCCTGGGGATAAACTGAGCGTATCTGCGTTGTCTTTTAATTCTGATTTTTTATGGTATTTAGTCAAAAAAACACACCATCATAGGCTTACTTTGCAATAATATACTTCCCATTAATAGTAGTAGGTAAGTTCATGAAACATGTAAAAAGCTAGACAATTTTAACAAACAGCCAAAAGCGAAATGGTCAAATATGATATATTTATGACAATATAAACCTTTAGCTGCATATTGAATTAAATTCCCAAAAGTGTATTTTGAGAGGGAATTGCCGACGTAATTTCCAGTCAAAAAATGAAAAAGACGAAAACATCACAAACAAATTTAAACAGAGCGGATGCCCTACTTTAGGATGTGGTGTATTTTGGTTATCAAAGTGCAATACTACCATGTGATGTCATAGGGTAGTAGGCACGAGAAAACAATTATCATCAACATGATTAGCCTACAGAGTCACAGTATGCACTGGCGAGGAGCCTATGTGAACAAACGACAACGTGCTTAACCAGAAGACACAAGATTCTGAATCGATGTTGGCTTAACGTTGGTCCAACGTCGTAGTTAAAGCAACATTTATTCAACACAAGACGTTGAATCAATGTTGGTTTAACGTTGGTCCGACGTCTAAGACGGGGGACCAACGTTAAACCAACATTGAATTAACGTCTTGTGTTTGCTGGGTAATACTTCAGCACCACTCTCCGGGTTTACTTTAAATCTGTAGTAATAGTAGGCTATTAACATCTTACAGTATCAATTCAGTATTCTCGTGAGATTATACTGACTGTAATTAGCCTATATTCTACGAAAAAGTGTCCCAGCTCAGTAAACACGAGACGTTAAACCGATATTGGCTTCATGTTGACGACGCTGGTCCAACATGAATAACAAGAGGCCAGCCGGCCACTATAATCCCCCGCCCTGCCCGCGTGATAGAAATTTTACAGGGTGAATACTTCCCTGAAGTCTCACATTCTGTTCTACAATAATGATCTACCTATCTAGATTACTGTTATATTGAAGTCACTGATGGTCGCAAGTCAGCATTTTTTTAATTTGAGTAGTTGCCATTAAGAGGGTATATATATATACCCCTCACTGAAAACATACATTTCGTTTCATAGTATTTATTGGAAGAAGTGTACAAATAACTTTTATCATCATGATTTTCCAAGTTATGCCAATTGGGAAGGTTAGAGCACCTAACTATCTGGCACGGTTTGTCCTATATCAGGCATATCAAAGTTAATTATGGCCGATAATCGGCCAATATGAATTTTATCAAGTTGAAAATTTACAGAGCATATCCCTACCTGAAACCGCACATTTTGTTTTGTAGTAATGGTCTAGCTATGTGGCACGGCTTGTCAGATATCAGGCATATTAAAGTTAATTATGGCCGATAATCGGCCATTTTTAATTTGATCAAGTTGAAATTTCTCATTTCTCTTACATGGAACCGCACATTTTGTTTTATAGTAATGGTCTAGCTATCTGGCACGGTTCGCCAAATATCAGGCATATTAAAGTTAATTATGGCCGGACGGACGGACGGACGGACATCCGAGGCGACCGACGCCAATACCACCCGCCCCCACTTCGTCAGGCGGGGGATAAAAACCACACTGTCACTGATGTTTGTTGTGAAAGCTCTATTCACTTTTTTACAGACGCAGGACTTGAGCCGATCGGATTGTACATTCTGTCAAGTCTCGGTGCCATTTTTTAAAGTCTGTATGAGATCTAAGATTTCCTGTCGCTTTTTAGACACAGAGGCCGGCGTCACCACCTCCTCCATTGGTGGGTTACATGTGTGTACGGCACGAGCACATATATATTCAGTCAAGCAGATCACGTACATACCGCAGTCACAACCTAAAAAAACAACACACAATAATATCAAATCACACTTCATCTGGTAAGGCAGATACACACTGATTCTGTTTTTTTTATGGTCTATCGATTGATGAATTTTCGAAAAAAATAATCAGGTTTGAGAAACAGAAATAGATGTTGCTTCGAACCAATCGGTTCAGACAGAAAATTGTTCACAAAAAATAAATGCTAATAATAAGAAAATACCAATGGACTGTGGCCAAAATACATTAAAAGAGTTAGGCATCTTCATTGTGAATGTAATTATAACATAATATATGTGACTACAAGAAAAAAGTAAAAGAAAATAATCATCAAAGTAAAAACAATTAATGTTTTTTCGTCTGATTTTTTTTTATAAAAAAAATATTTTTTTTATTCCGTGCTACATATTTATTACTATTAAAACCATAACGTATTGCTTAAGTCTTGCTAGTAACTATTTTACATGCTTTTGTAATATCAGATCTCTTAAATTTAAAAATTGCATACCGTTCACTTGCTGTGGGCATTTTTCTTCTACAAAATTGGTCTTCAGTTTGCCTGCAAATACACGCGTCAAACATATATTATTGATGAATGTGTTGATGAATTAGAAAATAGTTTAATGATGCAATCTTTTTCACATAAACATGTAGAATCAAACATACAAAATGGTATATATCTAAATAATACATACCGGTAGGTAAACTTACATTAGCCCATAGAGCCCTGAACTTTTCAATTTACATTTTCAGTCACTTGACGGTATGTCCCGCTACCGCAATCCACTTCAAGTAACGGCAAATTGCTTGGTAACTTTAGTCACAACGTCTCACAATAATTGAGAACATCGTTCACTTTTTGATTAATGTTTACACAAGTGTTATCATCGAAACTATGTTTATTACAGTACGTCTCCACCCTATCAGTGTGCATATAATAATAATAATAATAATATCAGCTTAAATTATACCATAATTATAATATTAACAAATGAGTGAATGATAATCATGATATCGCTGAGAATGGCGCGCGGCCATTGTATGATCAAGTTTACAATCCCAATTAAATTTAGGTTATCAAAACTGAATAGTCGCTATTGTTCACCGCCGTCAGGAAGATTATGTTTTAGTCGTGTTGGTTTGTTTTCCTGTCGGGATATCCTTCTGTCTGTCCTCCTCTCAGATTACCTTAAAAGTAATGAGCGGATGCATGAAACTTTAACCAGAGGTGTCTTGTGCCAAGGAAAAATACATTAGATTTTGAGGTTGATCCGGACTACGATAGGTTCGGATTACGATCCGGATCGTATGGATGTGCATGGAACTTGTAAAATTACCGCACTAATATTTGATTAGTCTAATATTGAGATTTTTACTATTGCTGGTCTTGTCCAAGACCCCATCATCAGCAAAATGCATGCACGACAATTTTTAACAGGATTGTTGAAAAATGCATTCAAATGATTTTTTTTTAAATGTTATAGAAAGAAAAATCTAAATGTTTATACATATTTTTTTATTGTTTACCATTGTCAAACATGTTGAGATATGGTGAAAAACAGTATGACATACATGTATGACACATTTGGACAGGCCCTGGATAGGCTTTATATATTGAAAACATTTACAAAAACTAAAACAGTTAAAATTAAATAAATGGGCATAAACACTAGCAAATGAAAACAAGACACAATATAATCTTTAACATGATAAATATGAAAACTAAAGTCAACTGACCAGCGTATGCCGCCAGTCTTTTCGCCAAACTGTGGGCCTCCGTCCGATTGTACCCCGCGCAGGAATCATAGTGGCTGAACTTATCACTGTCTCCGTGGTATACCAACAGACTCCTAGAAGACAACAGTAATTATACGAGGCAGTCAGCCAATGGCGGCTTAATCAGGGTCCACCGCCGTAGACCCTACATCAAACCAACCCAGCAAACACAAAACATTTGTATACAATTTATACCATGTTGGACTAACGTCCGACGTTGTATAAATGCTAAACCCCCTAATATAAACAACATGAGGTTATGGCTAGCTTACATGTTATATCGGGCGCTCCATGCCACGGTTTTACAAATACCGTTCTAATTACATCGATCAATTAAAAAAAAATAGTATTGGCCTAAAAAAAATATGGTTTTATAGGTTAGGTTTTATTGACCGTTTACATGTCAACTTTGACATATTGGTCATTTTATTTAATTATTTTTGTATATGTTTTTTATGTCATCATCGCCTGTCATCAATAAATCTTCATAAACATAAGATATTCACTAGCAATTAAAATGAATAATATTGAAATAATAAAGGTTAGGTCAGTAAGTAAAATGTTTGCTTTACTTCACCTTTCGGCCAGTATGGCCATTTAAGTGAAAATTCCTAGTATTACAATATCCCATATTGTATAGTTAAAGTAGTAAAGGAAAGACAAAGCTAATAAAAACATGTTCGTACTAAGATATTCAGTTTAAAATGTTTGATATGATAATATGACGATGCTCTTGGCACCTATATGTAACGAGTCTGATGACATGTTGTAGCGCCTGCACTACAACACAGTTTAATGAGTATAAAAATGTCAGTATAAATAATGTAAAATATAAAGTGATTATAAAATGAACGACTTATCAAGTCACTATATCTCCATGAAATTGGAGTGATTGTGTAAAAACTACAAGTCTAAGTCTAATAATTAAAACATAGATAGATAGATAGATTTATTCAGCATTCACATAAAAATAGGGTTAACAATCAGTATGATAAATACATTAAGTATTCAAAATACAAAGTGACCACCATTCTGGAACACCAGGGATAGTAAGTAAAATATTTGCTTTACTTCACTTACACCAGGGATAAAAACACTGAAAAGTATCCTGGTGCAGGTCACTTATTTCCGCAGTGGTCCCTATATGCTGTTCCAGAGTGGCGGCGACAAGAGCAAGTTATTTTATACTTTCAATAAATACATTAGTTATATCATTGATTCTGTAGTTAGCTACACGTCAATGGTTATATCACAGATAAACTGGTGACTAGGAAAGTCATAGCATTTTCACAAAAAAAAAAAAAAAAAATACAGGCAGAAACTGCCTCGACTAGATGAAATATGAAATGATTATGAAAGTTTATAAATAGTGCATATGATGAAATATATTTTATCGATGATAATATACACAAATGGAACCCTTATTATTTACAAGGGTTTCTGGAGCAATTTCCAGACTCTGCTTGTTATAAATTAATTAAAAACATTGTAAAAAACGAGCTTAAAGGGACTGGCCCACGCTAAAATCATCAAAAAATCGGTGATTTTATTTCGGGTTCTTAATATGACCATATGATGTAAACATGTACATAGACTAGAACTGCAAATTTTTATAATTTTTGTGCTGCGCATACACCAGTTAGGCTAGATATAGAGACGAAATTCCTGATTTCTAATTATTGACAACCATGTCAAAAATAGGAAATGCGGGAATTTCGTCTCTATATCTAGTCTAACTGATGAATGCGCAGCACAAAAATTATAAAAATTTGCAGTTCTAGTCTATGTACATGTTTACATCATATGGTCATATTAAGAACCCGAAATAAAATCACCGATTTTTTGATGATTTTAGCCTGGGCCAGTCCCTTTAATAAAATGGCCTTGTAATATAGGTTACATTCCCGTAGGAACTGAATTATAAAACCTGCAGGGGTGTCCCTAAATAGTTCAAATAGGGAATTGAATGCAAAATACTTCCTTCTGATGTGCGCATATTTCGCACAACTGAGAAGGACATGTCTTACAGTGAGACGAGTGTTGCAGCACATAGGTCGCAATTCCCCTCTCAATAAATAGCCGTTTGTGAAATAGGCATGGCCAATTCTGGCCCTGCGTAAGACAACGTCATCTCTTCGGCGTTCCATTGGTGTAAAAGATCGCTTAATGATTGGTTGTACCTCGAACAATTTGCTGGTGACATTGATGTTCCATTCACCCTGCGAAATGTCATCAAGGTAGACAGAGATGTTGTACTTGAAATCAGTATATGGAATATAATAAAACTGTTTTGTCTTATCCAGGGCGGCCTTGGCCAAAACATCAGCCCGTTCATCGCCCTGTATTCCAATATGGCTGGGTACCCAGCAAAAAACAATGTCCTTGTGCCCAGACAAGTAGTGACACATATGTAAAATATTGGAAACAATTGGGTTGTTAGAGTTTTTGACTCTTAAGAGCCTGCAATGAAGATAGCGAGTCTGTGATGATCATGAACTCCTCGTCACTACTATCCCAGATGTATATGATGGCAGCTTCAATAGCTAACAGCTCTGCTGTGCAAATTGAAGCCTCATCGTTAATGCGGCAGATAAATTCATGATCATCACAGACAAAGGACATAGCTGTCCTCTTGTCTTCCTTTGATCCGTCAGTATACACCTTCCGGTGCCTCGGAAATCTACAAAATAGCTCCAGCAACATGCTCTGGAAGACAAGGGGACAGGTGTCTCCCTTCCTGAGATCTGAGAGGTTAAAAAGTAAATTAGGCTGTTGAAGAAGCCAAGGTGGACACTCTGGTGGGCGCACAACGCTAATTGCGTCGAGATCCACCTCCATGTCCTCCAGATGGGGTTGGAGTCTTATACCCAAAGTAGGTATAGTCCCTGGCTTGTTATTAAACAGTCTCTTGTACTCTGGGTTGACAACACACGAGTATGCCGGGTTCTCAGGATTTGCTTTCATCTTCATATAGTATTGCAGGCTCAGCTTCAACCGGCGAGTCTCTAAAGAGGGCTCACCGGTCTCCACCTGAGAACTTTCAATGGGTGATGTTCAAATGCCCCTGAGCATAATCTCAAACCTTGATTCGCGATTGGATCAAGTACTGCTAAGTACGATCGTCTCGCTGAACCATAAACAATACAACCATAAGGAAAAGGCCTATGATACCACATGGAAGGGTGGTATCATGAAAGATCTCCATGAAATGGGCCTGAAGGGTAGATTACCCTTATTCATTGACAATTTTTTGAAGGGGAGAAAGTTTAAAGTCCGCTTGGACAACACCCACTCATCACTAAATCCACAGGAGGAGGGTGTCCCACAAGGTAGTATCCTTTCACCAACTCTATTTACCGTTAAAATAAACAGTATAATTGATGCTTTACCAGAAGATATTGAAAAATCGTTATATGTTGATGATCTGGCTGTTTACTGCCAGTCAAGCAATATGGCAATAATTGAGCGGCGCCTGCAAGGTTGCCTCGATATGTTGGTGCTGATGACTTGTGCGGATGAGAACGGCTTTAAATTTTCTCCCACAAAAACTTTATGTGTACATTTTTGTAAAAAAATGGCTTACAGCCTGAGCCTAATCTAAAACTATATGGACAACAGCTTCCTGTTGAAGAGCAGGTCAAATTTTCTTGGTCTTTTCTTCGACAAGAAGCTCAGTTTTATTCCACACATCAAATATATGAAAGATAAGTGTAGGAAAGCATTACAATTACTACGAGTTATATCCAACAAGGATTGGGGTGGTGACCGGACAACCTTACTGAGGATTTACCGGTCTCACATCAGATCCAAACTGGATAATAAAGGTTAGACTCCGGCAAGAATTGTATAATGACTCCTGGAGGAGTGCCCCTGAAACATTATGGCAAATTGGTGCAAGAAAAATATTTCCTTCTGACATGTGTTGGCAACGGGGAATAGGAAAGAGAAACATTTAGAAGGATTTGAAATCAGCAATGCTCTTATTACATCCATAGCCACGACTAATCTATATGACTATGGCGATATCTATAGGCCTATAACGAAAACGAATAAATGTTTGAAGATAAAGGTCTGCGGAAAGTGGCGGCCAAGAAAGAAAGAGACGTTGGCTCAATGTTAGATTACCGTTGGCCGCTGGCACAACAGTAAACCAACATTGAGTTGTTGGGGGGGGGGGGGATTCTTGTGTCTGATGACAAGAAAAAACTGAACTATACTGACCAATGGGAACCACCAGCTTTTGTTGCATCCTCGTTACTGTTCACCGGGAAAAAGGCCATCTGTCGGTGGCAAATATCATGGACATCCAGGAAAATACCCACCTCCTCAGGAGCTGATATAAACAACATGTGGCTATGGTTATTTTCATGTTATATTGGCCGCTCCATGCCACGATATTACAAATAACATTCTAATGACATCGAACTTATTTTTAATTCCAACTGTATATTATTCAGCCCTTTCAATACCGTCAAAATGCCAAGAATTTCGGAATGTAAATTACTACGAATTAAATGAATTCCAAACGTATTCATAACATAAAATGTCATTGTACTTGCATAGCCTTAACATTTATTATATAAAACGTTGTTGCAAAAGATTGAAATACAAAATAAATAACATAAATTTCAAGTAATACTATTGTGAATATTTAAAATTAAACGAATCGAAAGCTGGTATTACATAATGGTAAAAATTTAAGTATAAACTGTCACATAAATAGTCAAAATTACCTGATAACAGCTTGATGCACTGTACTACGGATGGGCCTATAAAGGCAAAGGATTCTTTGGTGTCCGCATATGTTTCTCGGACATAGTATCTGTGACAAACCCACAACCACAAGTCAGTAAGTAAGAATATTGTTTAAAGTCATTTTTGGCCAGTATGACCATTTAAGAGTGTTTCCTTCACTCGCCCGATAAGAGGTTCCGGGCATGTCTATAGATTTTTTGTTCGGGTCGTATAATACAATAGCAGAGGATAACTCTATTAATCCCACGTGAGTAGTAGTAGTAGTAGAAATATAGTAGTACTTGACAACCTCAAGCAACACGGACCACTACTCTGAGACGTACTTGGACTAGCGGATGAATATATTAGTAGATGCAAAGTTGTTTTTGCCAATATACATGTATATAATTATACATTGAATCTAATCCATAATTTTTATATGGATGTATCATACCATTTAATATACATAAATGCAAAGGCTTCCCCGCCCCGTCAACTCTCCGAGCAATCATAATTATAGTTTATCAACAGAAATGTACCATTTGGGATTTATAGCTTGAGTGCAAGTAGTAGTAGTAAATCATTGCTTTACGTCACTTTTCGGCACAAATGGTCTTTTAAGTGACATTGTAATACGTAACGATAAAAACGTTGTAGACAGGGCCCATTTTCGAAATTTCTGACTTGGTAAGGCATTTTCTAGTAGAATTTGGCATGCAGTTGTTCTTACACAATTTGGGAACGCTGATTCCAAATCTGCCCCATGCCAAGCTATATCTAACTATATCTCCATGAAATTGGAGTGATTGTGTAAAAACTACAAGTCTAAGTCTAATAATTAAAACATAGAATATAGGTTACATTCCCGAAGGAACTGAATAATAAAACCAGCAGGGGTGTCCCTGAATAGCTCAAATAAGGAATTAAATGCAAAATACTTCCTTCTGATGTGCGCATATTTCGCACAACTGAGAAGGACATGTCTTACTATGAGACGAGTATTGCAGCACATAGGTCGCAATTCTCCTCTCAATAAATATCCGTTTGTGAAATAGGCATGGCCAATTCTGGCCCTGCATAAGACAACGTCATCTCTTCGGCGTTCCATTGGTGTAAAAGATCGCTTAATGATTGGCTGTACCTCGAACAATTTTCTGGTGACATTGATGTTCCATTAACCTTGCAAAATGTCATCAAGGTAGACAGAGATGCCGGGACAAATTATTAAAATTCAAAATGGCCACTAAACGGCCATTTTCAAATTGTTTGCTCCCAGAAGTTAAGCAGGTCATTGGCTAACATATTTGCCAAATTAAAAAAGGATCTGATGGAAACTTTTTCTAACGCTAACGAGCTTTTCTTCGTTGGTGGCCATAGTAATTAAATAGTTGGTGATATGGAGATCAAAATGTCACCAAAATGATTCCCCAGTGGTATGTGATGGCTATGTAAAGTATGAGGAAGCAGAAGTTGATAGATTAGTAGCTATCTTGAAAACAAATAACTGCGGCGGCGGCGGACCTTGTGGAATACAGTAAGCAGCCCGCCTCATCGAGGGCTGCTTGATGAAACTCAAATATGTACTGTATCCACAAGAGCGGCTATGGTACATACAGAAAACAAGAAGAACAAGCTCTGATAAAATTCTCTTCGCCAAGGAATGTATACTTTGTAACAAGCAAGGTCGCATATGGAAAAGAAAAGTAGGTGATAACACTACACTATTTGATATGGGTGGTGGAGACATAATAGTGGAACACAACATTCAGAAAAAAAGACCGCAAACTCTCGACAAAAATTAGAGGAGTAGATCTATTCTCTGTGGAAGCTCACTGTAACCATCCAGAATCTGTCGAAAAGCATATACCAGACAAGCTGATTTGAGAAGAAGCAAAGACGAAGAACGGAGGAGTATTCAGAGAGCTCTACAAATAGAACTCGCTCATAATAACGCATTTCAGGTAGTATGCGATCTCGTTGAGACTAAAGTTATCAAACTGAAAGAAATCATGAGACTAAGTGATTTGTGTGAGCATTATATCAAAACATTGCGAACGACAGATTTGAAATAGCCTAAGTATAGAGCCGAAAAAGTAAAATTGGAAAAACATAATCTAGGAAAACTTTTTTTTTTGCATCGTTTGAGAATACGGGAAAATATATATCCCATTTAATTTATGTAGTAAATCATTGCTTTACGTCTCTTTTCGGCACAAATGGTCTTTTAAGTGACATTGTAAAACGATAAAAACGTTGTAGTCAATTGATGAGATGAATGATGTACAGATGATGATGTCAGGGTGATAGGGCATGGTGGGTTATTGAGAGCATTGTCATTTGCTCGCCGGATAAGGGGTTCTGGGCATGTCTAAGGGATCTATCCCCAGACATGCGCAGACGGCCGGAGACTTGGGTTTTTCTATGACATTTAGTGCTGAAACTCGGTGGCATTTCGCTCACCTCCGCTATCCTTGGGTCGGATAATCACCAGAGTAACAATAGGAAGGGTAACTCCATTTATCCCCCGTGAGATACCTAATGTCAAACACTCGACTGCCGGTGATTTCGGACCTCGACCATTTCGGACGCCTATCGGTGATTTCGAACGGTGATTTCTGCCTCCGGTGATATCGGACTGTGATTTTAGTACGATGTGCAGTGAATTCGGACGCTCAACACAACATGGTTTTATGTAACTCTTTCTGCATTAATATCGGTGATTACGGACAGTGATTTCAGACGGTGATTGCGGACGGTATGATGTATAAATTGAAACAAGGACTTTCACAATTAATTTCGTTAAATTTATATATTTATCCTATTATATTTTAATGTATATTTATTCCAATAGTTCGTACAGACATTTATATTTACTATATACTTCATAAATAAGTGATTTTTTCCCAGGCCAACTAAATATGTTGTTATTACAATTATGACCCAAAGACGATGTATGTCTGGAGTTAATAGGTTCTGACACGACTTGAGTTGTAATCGCACCTTTTGAGCTCATACATCCCTGTAGGAGTAATTATTTTGTCACTGAGAAGATATCACATACCTTTGAGGTAGGGTTGGGGCCAAGTTTATCGGTACTTTTACTTACCTATACTTAAGTACATTTTTTCGAGTACTTGTTTGTACATTGTACTTGAGCTACAAAAATGTACTTGTACCCAAGTACATTACAAAGTACTTGGTACTTGAAGGCAAGTACATTGCAAGTACATCCCGATTTGTCCTCAATGAGCTGTATATTTGATCTTTCATTTAGAAGTGAGGCGGCCAGTTGGATTATATCTGGCTGTACTTATACAATTGGTAAACAAACACACAGGCGTAACAGCATATATTAGTTTTAATTGTTATAGTCCACCGTTATCTAACACAGCTACACAAGCCTGACCCGGCAAAAAACGAGTTATTAACCCAGTGTTGATTTATTGTTGGGACTGCGTTGCAAATGATGGCTCAATATTGAATCGACATTGGATTAACGTATCTTGTCTGCTGTTGAAGGGGTGAGCTTTCATTGTTTGCGCATTACCTTTTATAAAACCCTATAATTGCGAGGGTCATGTCCGTTCATGTTTCAAGTACTGTTCAATCGATATTGTAACATGAAAGCATTCAATTAAAATGATAATTGAATTGGTCCGGAAAACCTATAATGTCGCCTGTTGTGCTAAAATTATTACAAACACGCCGCATAATAAAAAAGATTTTTTTTAAATGCAGACATCTTAGAGTTAGAAGGGTTAAGTGTCAGATTGACCTGGCGCATGTGAGAGCAATTAACAGGTGCGTTAAGAATCACGCCTTCATTACCACATTCGTTGCGGCGAGCTATTATATTCAAGTGTCAAACCAAATTAAATACCCTGTAAGATCAAATAAATAGGCGATACAATTTTTTTTTATACGCTTAATTTGTCTTATCCTTTGAATTTACGACACCAAACCATTTCAGCACTCAACACATTATTGACATTAGAATAATTATATATCCTCTAGTTAATTCTTATAAAGTTAAATAATATTACATTCTGCAGGGTTACTTCGGATTTGATGTTTTTAATTGAGTGGATCATTGTGTTTTTGTTGGCAACTTAAGAATTCTAGCAAATGAAGTTTAATGGTATTCCTCGCTAATATCTCTGACATTAATATCTAATAAAAGGATATTTTTTTCGCAATACATTAGTCATTCTGTTTAATGTCAACAGACATACCTTAATTATTAAAAACAGAGGGGAGTGCTTTTTAAACTTCTCTGTACTGCACGCAGGGAACACGAGACATCGGGCCATTACGCCGTGCCCGTTAAATTATACACTTGTACTTGGAACTTGTACTCAAGTACATTTGCAAATGTACTTGGGTACTACCCAAGTACATTTCGCAAAACCCTGTACTTGTATTTGAACATTTTTAATGTACTTGTACTTTTACCCAAGTACTGAGTCGATGTACTTGCGCCAACCCTGCTTTGAGGTCCCAATTCGTAGAGAAACTAGTGGTTTAAAATGAGCAAAGTGTCATATTGTAAGCACAACGAACATGCTTGTATGTGCGCATAAAAATACGATTGTAGGATATACACCTATCAACATATATTTTATATTTAAAAAAAATAAGTCTTTTAGCAGATATGAGAGACACCCACGGGCTGCCTATAAACATGCAAAAGTACATTACACAATTTGATAATAACAACATTGATACAAATCAAGTACTAATATTTAATTAATAATGTATGTATATCATTTTTCATTGGTGATTTTGTTAGGTGTCCTAGACAGTTATCATCCCAAAGGTGTAAATAAATTGACATGGGATATATTTCCGTTCATTTTATTATTATTATTGAAACATGCTATTACATATGATATTCCAAAGTTGCGTATATAAATACACGTTTTGTGGTGAGATTCACCTTTACGTCTTTGAAAATTACGAATGAACTGGTCAGTGAAATGGTCAGTCGTAATTGCCACTGTTAAGTGTTAACCCTTGTCCTGCTATTCCCGGATATAGACGGGGTTAAGGATGTTTTAGATCAACAAAAATGTCACTTAATTTTGATATAAATGTTTTTAATAGACGCTTTGTTGATCCAATAATTCAATTTTAGACATGTCTATTTTTCATAAATAGTAATATCTTTCGTCATTTGAAGCTGGGAATTGCGTTAGCAATTCCAGCTTCAAATGAAGAAAAATACAATTGAAGCAATTCAGCAGGACAAGTAGTCTAGTAGGAAGAAGGGGGTATCGTGCACACCCCGGAAATCAATTTCTAATTGATGTGTCTAGATTGGAAAAATACCATAGAAAACGATTTGCTATGTTAAAAAGTTGACAAAATGTCCCACATACCATTTTTATGCAAATTAGTGACGCCATTACTGGAGAATGTATATTTCGCTATATCTTAGCTAATAGTGCACATAGCTCAACAATTAAGGTGTCTAACCCCATGTTTTGAGGGTCTGAGATCATTATAAAACTATTCTTGAAGTGATCACATGTGTCTAGAAGATGCTAGCGTGCCAAATATCTCCGCCATTAGCAAAAAATCTAACTTTCCCCATATCTTCGCGGATATCAATGATAACTGCATTAGGCCTATGGACACTTATTTCATTATTTTATTTATTATGCTGACATAAAGCGTCTAGATGCACAACGAATATAAAAATACTAATATTCAAGAGGTCAGATATGTGCGAGGCATGTGCTAGTATGCACATTAGTGCCATCATTAGCGTATAAAAACTTTTCTGGGGATATGGACAATCATAGATTAACAAAACATATTTTTTAGTCCGACGCATTATTTTCGGTGACAGGTAAGCGCAACTGGTCGTACGACGTAAATTCAATTATTCAACATCTAAGGTTACCCGAAAATGTATTTGAAAACTTTGTCGCGTGTGATATTTTAAATGTAAAACATAAAACTTTTTTAATAATGGAGGAAGAGTGGAAGCGAGACATTTCAAATAAACCTAAATGGGGGAAATATATCACCCTTAAAGAAAATTTTGCTATACCAAATTACGTTTCCACTTTACTACCTAAACCTCATAGAAGTATTTTTGCTCGATTTTGTTGTGGAATTTTACCTTTGAGAGTAGAAACAGGCCGTAGACAGAGAGTTAGATATGAGACAACTGGACAGACACGCTCTCTAATACTGGAAGAGCGTGTCCTGTTCAGTTTGCTCATCTGGCGAAGTCGAATATCATTTCTTGTTAAAATGTAATGTCTTTTCCGATATAAGAGTTGACTATATAAACAATATTATGCGTAATAACGCCGATTTCATTAATTTCAATTTAGAACAAAAAATTACTTTTTTTGATCACCAAATGTGGTCAAAGAGACAGATCTGTTTATATCTGTAATGTTTGCCTCCTCGGCACACTGTATACGTTTTCATTTGCTATATCCGTGTATAAAGTGACATTGTATGCCAAATTGGCCCGGCATATTATATTGTTAATGACCATGATATTTATGTTTATGTTGTGTTTGCATATGCATGTCACTATAATAAATAAATACTTACTATAACTGCACACGCTATCTATCTATACCTGATGTATTTCTGAAGGTTCAATAACACCATAACAGAGCACTATGTCCTAGTACACGACATGTTGTAGAATGTATGCTAGGATGCACATTAGTATGTCCTAGAACATAATAACACTATGATATGTCGCAGTACATGAAAATGTTGTAGAATGTACCCTATAGTGTATACTAGCACGTTCTACCACATCTTAACACAATACATTTTTCTAAACATTTTCTCACCATCCTCAGGAGGTTCTCCTGGCCCAGTTTAGCCTATATGTGCACAAAGGTGGCCTAAAGCCCGATTCATTTCATTTATTTTCATTTCTAAACATTTTGTTGATAAAATTGCAATTATTCGTTCCAAATTCTCAGATAAAGTACATAATATTCCATCAGTGCAAAAAACAAAAATTCGATCCAAAATGAACTCTTTCGAGCGTGCGACAGAAGATGAAATTAAAAAAACTTATTTTGAGCTCATCGTCAAATTCATGTGATCTGGTCCCCATTTCTACAAACGTGCTGAAATATTGTCTTGATATATTAGTAACTCCCGTCACTGATATAATTAACATTTCAATGGACACCAGTACATTTCATAAAAAAAAATCGAAGAAGCTCATGTAAGACCACTACTTAAAAAAACATATCTTCCTAAATTAACTGAAAAATTACAGGCCTGTATCCTACTTGAGTTTCATTTCCAAAATCTGAGAAAAGGTAGTAGCCGATTGGCTGCAAGCTCATATAAAAAATATCCGTCTATCTAATCCATTACAATAAGCTTACAGTAAACATCATTCTACAGAATCAGCTCTACTAAAAGTAGAAAACGATATCTTTATTAGTATGGACAAAGGTGAAGTTACAGCTCTGACCTTGATTTCGACACAATTGACCATGCTACATTACCTAGTAGACTTTCGTATTGGTATGGAATATCTACATATTGGCAGGGTCAAATTTAGTTTTCTTCTTACTTGCAAAATAGGCACCAATCCGTGAAAAATAAAGACAGTCTGTCAGATAAAGACACACTCTCATATGGAGTTCCACGGGGCTCTCTGCTGGGACCAGTGCTTTTTATCCTATACACTACACCACTCAGCACTATTATCTCCAGTTTTGACATAAACCACCATCTCTATGCCGATGATACTCAAATTTACATGTCTTTATCCGTTTCCACTGCTACGGAATCTCTTGAAAAGTTGCAATATTGTGTAATGGCCGTGTCGGCCTGGATGACATGGTCTAAGCTGAACCTCATCCTAGTAAGACAGATTTCTTCTCATTAGGACAAAACTTCAGCGAGAAAAAATCTTAAATAATTCCCCATGCTTAATTCTAGGTTAAGACACAAATCCATCTGCATCAGCCAAAAATCTCCGTGTAGTATTCGACAGTAGCCCGGATTTCCGAAAAGACATATCTTAAAAAAAAAGACATCTACAGTATATGACCTGTGTCGAATTCGAAAATAACTGTCCTTAGATCTTTCCAAGCAAATTGCAGTGGCACTGGTCAGTAGCAAGTTAGATTATTGTGAATCACTTTTCCAAAATATGCCAGAAAAAGATAACAACGCGTTCAGAACTGCCTTGCAAGAGTGGTAACCAAGTTCCCCACGTTTTAGTTGTTCCGTTTGTATTCTAAAACGATTACAGTGGTTTCCTGTCAAATTTCGCATTAATTTTAAAATATGCACAATAAAATTCCGAACCCTAAAAGACAACCAGCCTGCATATTTGGCTGACTTACTTGTTTGTCGGAAATACTCAAAATATCTACACTACAATTTCAAATCGATTTGATGGTCATCTAACAACTAAGACTGGGTCAAGAACTTTCTCTATATCTGGCCCAGCCTTATGGAACTGTGCCTGTGCCAATGAGAAATGCCGAAACAAGTTTAACATTCCGGAAATATCTCACCTATTTGATCTGGCTTTCCCACCATAGCTCATCAGCAGCCTGGCTCCCTATTGACGGACCTGCTTTGGTCTCGATTATGACACATGATCACGCTAAGGATTTGTGCTCCTCTGACCTCGGTCCGCTGAGTACGTGATATGTAGAATGTATTCTAGAATGTATGCTAGAGCATGCTGTACTTGCAACAGAACAGCTAGGACTGACAAGATGATTCTGAAGGGTCCAGTTCAACCATTTACTCAACACTCACTTTCATCGAAACTCATAATTGTCATCGTATTCTTCATGATCAATTGGTCATCTCCTTCCCGATCTCCAGCATCCAGTAGATCAATCAGCGAGGTTGCTAGGACAGGACAACATGATCACAGTGCTTCCCAGACTCCCAGGTCAGTCTTCATCCACCCCTGTTTCTCCTCGTATATGCACGAAGCAACCCGGTGGTTCACATGCTGGATGTGTGGCTCCAAAGCAGACTGGTACGGGGAAGGCGAGACAGGTCGACTCTGCACTTGAAAATTAGCTTCTTTTCTTATCTCACAATCTTGTGGGGCAGCTTGACATGAACGGCTCTAACAGAAGATTTACTAGTGTGTCCGTACACCAGATACGTATGCAAACTGCTCCAGCTGTTTCATCATTTGAGGCTTGACATTTGACGTCGTCATTTGCCTGAATGTTTTGTGGAACCTGGTATTCTGTACAGCTTTTTAGGTGGCCCCATCTTTCTCTTGCCTTTGAATTAATTGGTTCAATCCTATCCAATGAGGACACATTATCCGAGGGGTGTGACACAGTAGGTTAATAGTCTTCTCCGAGAGACTAAGCCACGTCAGATAATTGTATGTTGACAATCTGTCTGTGCTTCCCCGATCCTATAGTAAGTAAGTAAATAAAATGCTTTACTTCACTTTTCGGCCAGTATGGCCATTTAAGTGAAAATTCCTAGTATTACAATATCCCATATTGTATAGTTAAAGTAGCAAAGAAAAGACAAAGCTAATAAAAGCATGTTCGTACTAAAATATTCAGTTTAAAATGTTTGATATGATAATATGACGATGCTCCTATATGGCACCTATATGTAACGAGTCTCATGACATACAACACAGTTTAATGAGTATAAAAATGTTAATATAAATAATGTGAAATATGAAGTGATTATAGAATGAACGACTTATCAAGTCACTATATCTCCATGAAATTGGAGTGATTGTGTAAAAACTACAAGTCTAAGTCTAGTAATTAAAACATGTAATATAGGTTACATTCCCATAGGAACTGAAAGATAAAACCTGCAGGGGTGTCCCTAAATAGTTCAAATAGGGAATTAAATGCAAAATACTTCTTTCTGAAGTGCGCATATTTCGCACAACTGAGACTGACATTTCTTACAGTGAGACGAGTATTGCATCACATAGGTCGCAATTCTCCTTTCAATAAATAGCCGTTTGTGAAATAGGCACGGCTAATTCCGGCCCTGCATAAGACAACGTCATCTCCTCGGCGTTCCATTGGTGTAAAAGATCGCTTAATTATTGGTTGTACCTCGAACAATTTGCTGGTGACATTGATGTTCCATTCACCTTGCAAAATGTCATCAAGGTAGACAGAGATGTTGTACTTGAAATCAGTATATGGTATATAATAAAACTGTTTTGTCTTATCCAGGGCAGCCTTGGCCAAAACATCAGCCCGTTCATTGCCCTGTATTCCAATATGGCTGGGTACCCAGCAAAAAACAATGTCCTTGTGCCCAGACAAGTAGTGACACATATGCAAAATATTGGAAACAATTGGGTTGTTGTGTTTTTGAGTCTTAAGAGCCTGCAATGAAGATAGCGAGTCTGTGATGATCATGAACTCCTCGTCACTACTATCCCAGATGTATTCGATGGCAGCTTCAATAGCTAACAGCTCTGCTGTGAAAATTGAAGCCTCATCGTTGATGCGGCAGCTAAATTCATGATAGTAAGTAAGTAAGTAAAATATTTGCTTTACTTCACTTTTCGGCCAGTATGGCCATTTAAGTGAAAATTCCAGGTATTACAATATCCCATATTGTATAGTTAAAGTAGTAAAGGAAAGACTAAGCCAATAAAAGCATGATCGTACTAAAATATTCAGTTTAAAGTGTTTGATATGATAAGATGACGATGCTCCTGGCACCTATATGTAACGAGTCTGATGACATGTTGTAGCGCCTGCACTACAACACAGTTTAATGATTATAAAAATATCAGTATAAATAATGTAAAATATGAAGTTATTATAAAATGAACGACTTATCAAGTCACTATATCTCCATGAAATTGGAGTGATTGTGTAAAAATTACAAGTCTAAGTCCAATAATTAAAACATAGAATATAGGTTACATTCCCGAAGGAACTGAATAATAAAACCAGCAGGGGTGTCCCTGAATAGCTCAAATAAGGAATTAAATGCAAAATACTTCCTTCTGATGTGCGCATATTTCGCACAACTGAGAAGGACATGTCTTACAGTGAGACGAGTATTGCAGCACATAGGTCGCAATTCTCCTCTCAATAAATAGCCGTTTGTGAAATAGGCATGGCCAATTCTGGCCCTACATAAGACAACGTCATCTCTTCGGCGTTCCATTGGTGTAAAAGATCGCTTAATGATTGGTTGTACCTCGAACAATTTGCTGGTGACATTGATGTTCCATTCACCTTGCAAAATGTCATCAAGGTAGACCGAGATGTTATACTTGAAATCAGTATATGGTATATAATAAAACTGTTTTGTCCCATCCAGGGCAGCCTTGGCCAAAACATCAGCCCGTTCATTACCCTGTATTCCAATATGGCTGGGTACCCAGCAAAAAATAATGTCCTTGTGCCCAGACAAGTAGTGACACATATGCAAAATATTGGAAACAACTGGGTTGTTGAATTTTTGACTCTTAAGAGCCTGCAATGAAGATAGCGAGTCTGTGATGATCATGAACTCCTCGTCATTACTATCCCATATGTATTCGATTGCAGCTTCAATAGCTAACAGCTCTGCTGTGCAAATTGAAGCCTCATCGTTAATGCGGCAGCTAAATTCATGATCATCACAGACAAAGGACATAGCTGTCCCCTTGTCTTCCTTTGATCCGTCAGTATACACCTTCCGGTGCCTCGGAAATCTACAAAATAACTCAAGCAACATGCTCTGGAAGACAAGGGGACAGGTGTCTCCCTTCCTGAGATCTGAGAGGTTAAAAAGTATATTAGGCTGTTGAAGAAGCCAAGGTGGACATTCTCGTGGGTTGACAACACACGAGTATGCCGGGTTCTCAGGATTTGCTTTAATTTTCATATAGTATTGCAGGCTCAGCTTCAACCGGCGAGTCTCTAAAGATGGCTCACCGGTCTCCACCTGAAGACTTTCGATGGGTGATGTTCGAAATGCCCCTGAGCATAATCTCAAACCTTGGTTCGCGATTGGATCAAGTACTGCTAAGTACGATCGTCTCGCTGAACCATAAACAATACAACCATAATCCAGTTTGGATCTGATGTGAGACCGGTAAATCCTCAGTAAGGTTGTCCGGTCACCACCCCAATCCTTGCTGGATATAACTCGTAGTAATTGTAATGCTTTCCTACACTTATCTTTCATATATTTGATGTGTGGAATAAAACTGAGCTTCTTGTCGAAAAACAGACCAAGAAATTTGACCTGCTCTTCAACAGGAAGCTGTTGTCCATATAGTTTGAGATTAGGCTCAGGCTGTAAGCCATTTTTTTTGCAAAAATGTACACATAAAGTTTTTGTGGGAGAAAATTAAAAGCCGTTCTCATCCGCACAAGTCACCAACTTATCGAGGCAACCTTGCAGGCGCCGCTCAATTATTGCCATATTGCTTGACTGGCAGTAAACATCCAGATCATCAACATATAATGATTTTTCAATATCGTCTGGTAAAGCATCAATTATACTGTTTATTTTAACGGTAAATAGAGTTGGTGAAAGGATACTACCTTGTGGGACACCCTCCTCCTGTGGATTTAGTGAAGAGTGGGTGTTGTCTAAGCGGACTTTAAATTTTCTCCCCTTTAAAAAATTATCAATGAATAAGGGTAATCTACCCTTTAGGCCCATTTCATGGAGATCTTTCATGATACCACCCTTCCATGTGGTATCATAAGCCTTTTCTAAATCAAAGAATACTCCAACTGTATGTTGATTTTTAACAAAACCTTGACGGATATAAGTCTCTAGTCTGACCAAATGGTCTGTGGTGCTTTTTCCTTTTTGAATCCACATTGATTTTTAGTTATTATGTTATTGTCTTGTAAAAACCATGTGAGACGATGATTGATCATGCGCTCCATGATTTTGCAAAGACAACTTGTCAATGCTATTGGCCTATAATTATTAGGATCTGTTCGATCTTTTCCAGGTTTAGGGATCGGGATCACTGTTGCTTCTCTCCATCCATCTGGGAAATCCTGAGATTGCCACAGATCATTCAAGAGTAGAAGTAAGTAAAATGCTTTACTTCACTTTTCGGCCAGTATGGCCATTTAAGTGAAAATTCCAGGTATTACAATATCTCATATTGTATAGTTAAAGTAGTAAAGGAAAGACAAAGCCAATAAAAGCATGATCGTACTAAAATATTCAGTTTAAAGTGTTTGATATGATAAGATGACGATGCTCCTGGCACCTATATGTAACGAGTCTGATGCCGTGTTGTAGCGCCTGCACTACAACACAGTTTAATGAGTATAAAAATATCAGTATAAATAATGTAAAATATGAAGTTATTATAAAATGAACGACTTATCAAGTCATTATATCTCCATGAAATTGGAGTGATTGTGTAAAAACTACAAGTCTAAGTCTAATAATTAAAACATAGAATATAGGTTACATTCCCGAAGGAACTGAATAATAAAACCAGCAGGGGTGTCCCTGAATAGCTCAAATAAGGAATTAAATGCAAAATACTTCCTTCTGATGTGCGCATATTTCGCACAACTGAGAAGGACATGTCTTACAGTGAGACGAGTATTGCAGCACATAGGTCGCAATTCTCCTCTCAATAAATAGCCGTTTGTGAAATAGGCATGGCCAATTCTGGCCCTGCATAAGACAACATCATCTCTTCGGCGTTCCATTGGTGTAAAAGATCGCTTAATGATTGGTTGTACCTCGAACAATTTGCTGGTGACATTGATGTTCCATTCACCTTGCAAAATGTCATCAAGGTAGACCGAGATGTTATACTTGAAATCAGTATATGGTATATAATAAAACTGTTTTGTCTTATCCAGGGCAGCCTTGGCCAAAACATCAGCCCGTTCATTACCCTGTATTCCAATATGGCCGGGTACCCAGCAAAAAATAATGTCCTTGTGCCCAGACAAGTAGTGACACATATGCAAAATATTGGAAACAACTGGGTTGTTGAGTTTTTGACTCTTAAGAGCCTGCAATGAAGATAGCGAGTCTGTGATGATCATGAACTCCTCGTCATTACTATCCCATATGTATTCGATGGCAGCTTCAATAGCTAACAGCTCTGCTGTGCAAATTGAAGCCTCATCGTTGATACGACAACTAAATTCATGATCATCACAGACAAAGGACATAGCTGTCCTCTTGTCTTCCTTTGATCCGTCAGTATACACCTTCCGGTGCCTCGGAAATCTACAAAATAACTCAAGCAACATGCTCTGGAAGACAAGGGGACAGGTGTCTCCTTTCCTGAGATCTGAGAGGTTAAAAAGTATATTAGGCTGTTGGAGAAGCCAGGGTGGACATTCTGGTGGGCGCACAACGCTAATTGCGTCGAGCTCCACCTCCATGTCCTCCAGATGGGGTTGAAGCCTTATACCCAAAGTAGGTATAGTCCCTGGCTTGTTATTAAACAGTCTCTTGTACTCTGGGTTGACAACACATGAGTATGCCGGGTTCTCAGGATTTGCTTTCATCTTCATATAGTATTGCAGGCTCAGCTTCAACCGGCGAGTCTCTAAAGAGGGCTCACCGGTCTCCACCTGAAGACTTTCGATGGGTGATGTTCGAAATGCCCCTGAGCATAATCTCAAACCTTGGTTCGCGATTGGATCAAGTACTGCTAAGTACGATCGTCTCGCTGAACCATAAACAATACAACCATAATCCAGTTTGGATCTGATGTGAGACCGGTAAATCCTCAGTAAGGTTGTCCGGTCACCACCCCAATCCTTGCTGGATATAACTCGTAGTAATTGTAATGCTTTCCTACACTTATCTTTCATATATTTGATGTGTGGAATAAAACTGAGCTTCTTGTCGAAAAACAGACCAAGAAATTTGACCTGCTCTTCAACAGGAAGCTGTTGTCCATATAGTTTGAGATTAGGCTCAGGCTGTAAGCCATTTTTTTTACAAAAATGTACACATAAAGTTTTTGTGGGAGAAAATTTAAAGCCGTTCTCATCCGCACAAGTCACCAACTTATCGAGGCAACCTTGCAGGCGCCGCTCAATTATTGCCATATTGCTTGACTGGCAGTAAACAGCCAGATCATCAACATATAACGATTTTTCAATATCTTCTGGTAAAGCATCAATTATACTGTTTATTTTAACGGTAAATAGAGTTGGTGAAAGGATACTACCTTGTGGGACACCCTCCTCCTGTGGATTTAGTGAAGAGTGGGTGTTGTCTAAGCGGACTTTAAATTTTCTCCCCTTTAAAAAATTATCAATGAATAAGGGTAATCTACCCTTCAGGCCCATTTCATGGAGATCTTTCATGATACCACCCTTCCATGTGGTATCATAGGCCTTTTCTAAATCAAAAAATACTCCAACTGTATGTTGATTTTTAACAAAACCTTGACGGATATAAGTCTCTAGTCTGACCAAATGGTCTGTGGTGCTCTTTCCTTTTTGAAAACCACATTGATATTTAGTTATTATGTTATTGTCTTGTAAAAACCATGTGAGACGATGATTGATCATACGCTCCATGATTTTGCAAAGACAACTTGTCAATGCTATTGGCCTATAATTATTAGGATCTGTTCGATCTTTTCCAGGTTTAGGGATCGGGATCACTGTTGCTTCTCTCCATCCATCTGGGAAATCCTGAGATTGCCACAGATCATTCAAGAGTAGAAGCAACAGATCAAGTGATACATCAGGCAAATGTTTCAGAAACTGGTAGTGAATTTCATCAGGGCCAGTTGCCGAATCAGTTGCCTGAGCGATAGATTTAATTAGTTCTCGTTTAGAGAAATTAACATTGTACTTTTCGTCATTATCTGACTCAAAGTCCAATGTGTTCTCCTTCTCCTTATCCCGAATCTTTCGAAATTTTTCCTGATAATGATCTGGCGATGATTTAGCAGCGAAGGATGTCGCCAGCTTTTCTGCAATATCCGTTTTATTGGTTATTGTGTCAGAATCAGTGACAAGGTACTTGATGGTTTTATCTTTCCTCTTGCCACTGATTCTGCGCAGCATTTGCCAAGTATGTTTTGCCGATGTATTATTATTTAGTGTGGAGACATATGCTCTCCAAGATTGCCGCTTGGCTTCACTGATTGTGCGGCGAGCTTTAGCGTAATCTTTCTTATATCCGTCAAGGTTTTGTCTAGTTGGATGTTTTTTAAATTTTTGCAAGGATTTTTTCCTTTTGTCTATTGCCTTTCGGCAACCTTGATCAAACCAGGGTTTGTCGAGTTTTTTGGGAACTGTCGAGGTTTTGGGTATGCTTTTATCTGCTATATTGTGTAACTTGTCTGTAAAAAGGGCTATAGGGTCATCAACCCCCTCTTCATTCTCAAATTGAGAGATTGTGAGGCTCTCCCCACAAGACTGTTGGAAGGCCTCCCAATCTGCTCTGTGCAGCCTCCAATGCTGCACTCTTTCTTCAACAATAGAGTTGTTGCTCTCTATAAATATAGGATAATGATCACTGCTACAGAGATCCTCGTTGACCCTCCAAGTGTAATCCAAATATAAATCGGGATCACACAAGGATAGGTCGATGGCTGTTGCAGATCCTGAAGCAGGGTGCAAATAGGTGGTAGTGTCATCATTAAAAATGCAGAGATTTTCCTCTGAGAGGAAGTCTTCTATTATTCTGCCCCGTGGATTGATGTCCCTACAGCCCCACATTGTGTGGTGCCCGTTAAAATCTCCCAGTAGCATGAAGGGTTTGGGCAATTGTTTTACCAGCTGCCTCAATTCCACAACATCTACTGAGCGGCTCGGCGGTAAATAAACAGAGCATATCGTCATTGGCCTGTGACAGTTTATGTTAACCGCCACAGCCTGTAAAGTTGTATTCAACGTGATCTGTTGATGTGGTGTTCCATCCTTTACAAGGATGGAAACCCCCCAGCAGGCCCTTTCATTATTGGCAGGGCCAGAACAATTGATTATTGAATAGTTTTTAAAACTTATGTTAGTGTTAGGTTTTAAGTTAGTCTCCTGCAGGCACACAGCAGATGGGCTGTGTTCCTGCAGAAGAATAGCCAGGTCATTGTAATTTGATCTTAAACCTCGACAATTCCATTGTATAATTTTGTGGGCCATTATGAATTTTTATGCCTCCCTGGTTTTTTCTGTGCTTGGAGTGCAGCGACGGTGTCGGGAGATACAAATACCTCACTATCGCTGCTATCTGCCTCGTGTGAACAGTCCATGGATTCAAACCTATTATGTACAGATATGGGATCATCCATGCCCTTTTGCAGCCGACCGATCCCACTGTTATTTGTTCTTGGTTTAACTGTTGTATGCGTGCCTTTCTTTTCTTTTGTTGGTTTTTCTGCTATTGATGGTTTATTCGCTGTTTCCTTTCTCTTATCTTTGCTATTTTGAGGCTGAGTTGTGTTATTCTTCGCTTGTTTGGCATCTTGTTTGGCATCATTTTCTAGTATCTTTGAGGCATTGGGGGTAGCTTTATTGTTTGTATTAGGTTTTGCTGAAGGGGCCGCAGCTGTTTTGGTAACATTTGTTGCACCAGCTGCAGACGTGACCTCCGGTAGGTCAGTCTGGCAACCAACCGACACAACCTGTTTAGCCAAAACGCTGGCATATGATGGTTTTCCAGTTACTCCTTCAACGATTTTACGAGCTTCTGGGAAAGAAATCTTCCGTTCCGTTCGGACACGTTGGATTTCTTTCTCCGTTTTCCATCGGGGGCAATCTCTGGAATAGGCTGTGTGGTTCCCACCACAGTTGGCACATTTTATTGGATAGGTGCAAGAGGAGTCCGGATGATCCGTCGATTGACCACAGCGTCCACAGACACGCTCTCTCTTGCAACCTTCCTGGTGGTGTCCAAATTGTTGGCACTTGAAACACCTCAAAGGGTGTGGTATATACAATTGTACAGGGCATAGCTCAAATCCAACCTTGATATCAGCCGGTGGCTTTGGGAAGTTGAATGTGAGCACTGCTGTGTTCAATTTAATTATATCTCCATTCTTTCTTATTGTGATAATTTTAGCATCGGAAACTCCTTGTCTTTTTAATTGTGTTTTTAGTTCTTCATTGGTAGTGTTTTTAATTTCTTGGGTTCGAATGACACCCTTTGAGGTGTTTAAAGTCCTGTGAGGAGAAACCTTCACAGGAATTCCAGCTATATGTTTGATTGCCAAGAGCTTGGTGGAGAAGGTTTCTCTGTCGACCTCAATTAAGAGGTCGCCAGACCTAAGCCTTTTGATGTTCTTAGGCTCTCCAACCAAGCCCTCTATGCCTTTTTGTATGGCAAATGTTGAGAGTCTGGAGAGGGATTTGTCCTCATCTCCAGACATCATCAACAAAAAGCGCGGGAAAGTTAGTTTTGCTTTTTGCATTTCGGAAACAATTTTTTGGTACCTTACAGTATACTCGGCCTCTTCATCTGATGGACTGTTATTTTCTCTCTTTTTTCTTTTCTTTTGATTGCTAGTGTTGGGCGGGGGTGGATTGTCATCAGCCATATTGAATTGGTATTGTTTTTCATCACCCTAGCGCTCCACCCGCCTCGGAGCCCTACCAGGGGACAATTTGCCCGCGGTACCCTGCGTTAGAATTGTCAGAGCTACCAGGGTGATATACTCATAGCAAAAGAACAGCAGTTGCAATAACCGCAGTACACATCCTTTCACTTGATTAGCCCATGAGCAACGTGATTTGGTGTTCAGATTCGTGTATATAGTAATGAGAAAGTGCTACCTGTAGAATACGTCTTTGATGATAAGATGCGGCGAAACGATAAATAATAAACAAGTATGAACACCAAATCAACGAGACCAGCCGATTGATCTGGCCGGGCCCACCAGACCACCCGTCTCAATGAGATAAGGGCCAAAGTGGTGTGTTGGGAGTATGGAGTCCGCAGGCTCCTACGCCCTCAACCACCAGGATCCCTTCTCCCACCTATACGGGGTGCAACCCACGGCAAACAGGTTGAGGGTGTGTTTAGCCTTCTAAAAGAAGTTACCAGGAGGACCACGTGGAGGTAACACCCTCCCCCCCTCAAGAGTAGAAGCAACAGATCAAGTGATACATCAGGCAAATGTTTCAGAAACTGGTAGTGAATTTTATCAGGGCCAGTTGCCGAATCAGTTGCCTGAGCGATAGATTTAATTAGTTCTCGTTTAGAGAAATTAACATTGTACTTTTCGTCATTATCTGACTCAAAGTCCAATGTGTTATCCTTCTCCTTGTCCCTAATCTTTCGAAATTTCTCCTGATAATGATCTGGCGACGATTTAGCAGCGAAGGATGTCGCCAGCGTTTCTGCAATATCCGTTTTATTGGTTATTGTGTCAGAATCAGTGACAAGGTACTTGATGGTTTTATCTTTCCTCTTGCCACTGATTCTGCGCAACATTTGCCAAGTATGTTTTGCCGATGTATTATTATTTAGTGTGGAGACATATGCTCTCCAAGATTGCCGCTTGGCTTCACTGATTGTGCGTCGAGCTTTAGCGTAATCTTTCTTATATCCGTCAAGTTTTTGTCTAGTTGGATGTTTTTTAAATTTTTGCAAGGATTTTTTCCTTTTGTCTATTGCCTTTCGGTAACCGTGATCAAACCAGGGTTTGTCGAGTTTTTTGGTAACTGTCGAGGTTTTGGGTATGCTTTTATCTGCTATATTGTGTAACTTGGATGTAAAAAGGGCTATAGGGTCATCAACCCCCTCTTCATTCTCAAATTGAGAGATTGTGAGGCTCTCCCCACAAGACTGTTGGAAGGCCTCCCAATCTGCTCTGTGCAGCCTCCAATGCTGCACTCTTTCTTCAACAATAGAGTTGTTGCTCTCTATAAATATAGGATAATGATCACTGCTACAGAGATCCTCGTTGACCCTCCAAGTGTAATCCAAATATAAATCGGGATCACACAAGGATAGGTCAATGGCTGTTGCAGATCCTGAAGCAGGGTGCAAATAGGTGGTGGTATCATCATTAAAAATGCAGAGGTTTTCCTCTGCGAGGAAGTCTTCTATTATTCTGCCCCGTGGGTTGATGTCCCTACAGCCCCACATTGTGTGGTGCCCGTTAAAATCTCCCAGTAGCATGAAGGGTTTGGGCAATTGTTTTACCAGCTGCCTCAATTCCACAACATCTACTGAGCGGTTTGGGGGTAAATAAACAGAGCATATCGTCATTGGCCTGTGACAGTTTATGTTAACCGCCACAGCCTGTAAAGTTGTATTCAACGTGATCTGTTGATGTGGTGTTCCATCCTTCACAAGGATGGAAACCCCCCAGCAGGCCCTTTCATTATTGGCAGGGCCAAAACAATTGATTATTGAATAGTTTTTAAAACTTATGTTAGTGTTAGGTTTTAAGTTAGTCTCCTGCAGGCACACAGCCGATGGGCTGTGTTCCTGCAGAAGAATAGCCAGGTCATTGTAATTTGATCTTAAACCTCGCCAATTCCATTGTATAATTTTGTGGGCCATTATGAATTTTTATGCCTCCCTGGTTTTATCTGTGCTTGGAGTGCAGCGACGGTGTCGGGAGATACAAATACCTCGCTATCGCTGCTTTCATCACCATCTACACACTCCATGGATTCGTATCTATTATACGTAGCGATCGGGTCATCAGTGCCCTTGGGCATTCGACCACTGCCTTTATTTGTGCTTTTCTTGTTAATTTGTTTTGTTTGTTCAGCTACTGGTGGTTTATTTACCGTTTCTTTGTTCTTATCTTTATTATTTGTTTTGCCATTTTTTGTTTGTTTTGAATCCCTATTTGCCAGTGGCTTTGTGGCAGTAGGGGTAGCTGCTGTTGTTGTATTTTTATTGATCATAGTTTGTTTTTTGGCAGTGGAGGTATCTTTGCTTGTATTAGGTTTTGATGAAGAGGATACAGATGTTGCGGAAACATTTGTTGCACCAGTTGCAGATCTGATCTCTACTGCATCAGTCTGGCAACCAACCGACACAACCTGCTTCGCGACAACACTGGCAAATGATGGTTGTTTGCTAACCCCTTCAACAATTTTCTGAGCTTCAGGGAAGGAAATCTTTCGCTCTGTGCGAACACGTTGGATTTCCTTCTCTGTAATCCATCTGGGACAATTTTTGGAATAGGCCGTATGTTCACCATTACAGTTGACACATTTCATTGCAGATGTGCAGGCGGTGTCTTGATGGTCAGGTTGTGCACACTTCGCGCACACCTTCGCTTTACTGCAGTTATCTTGGTGGTGTCCAAACTGTTGGCATTTGAAACACCTCAAAGGGCTAGGCACGTATGGCTGGACGGTACATCTCTCAAATCCAACCTTTAAGGTGGCCTGTGGAGTTGGCCGCTTGACAGTGAGAATGGCAGTGTTTACTCTAATCAATTCTCCGTTTTTTTATTGGTAACCATACGTGCGTCAGTAACTCCTTGTTTTTTGAGCTGTGTCAATAATTCCTCTCTAGTTGTATTTTTGAGCTCAGGAGTCCTGAGAACTCCCTTTGAGGTGTTTAGTGTCCTGTGTGGTGATACTTTCACAGGCACTTGGGCCAATTCCGTAATTGCTAGAAGCTTGGTAGAATGCGTTTCTCTGTCGACCTCTATTAAGAGGTCGCCAGAGCGCAGCCTTTTGATGGTTTTAGGCTCTCCTACCAAGCCCTGGATTCCCTTTTGGATGGCAAATGTTGAGTCACAAACGAATAAATATGATGCGATTTTTTAAATATAAATGGTCGACATTCTGTCTTAGCACTTGTTATAAGAGTTTTGTCCGACCAGTTTTAGAATATGGCGATATTGTGTACAGCAGTTGTAAAAAAGCTGACGCTGCAAAACTTGAAAGCGTTCAAAACGATGCTTTACGCATTTTTGCAGGTGCGAAAAGATTTACATCCAACTTTTTATTACTGAACGAGACTGGTTCCCAGACATTGGAAACGCGTAGAGATGCACATAGCATGATCTTATTTTGCAAATGCTTGCACAATTAAGTACCACAATACCTGACTGATTGTATGCCAGAACGCCTGCATTCTCGTAATACCCGTTTGGCAGCTTCTCCAACATTTCGTATTATAAAAGCTAGCTCAACCCAATATCAAAACAGTTTCTTTCCAAAATGCACAAAATTCCTCAATACCCAAGATCCAAATTTTAGATCATCAGGATACACTGCTCAATTAAACCACTTTCGTAAAAAATGCAGTAAAGAGCAAAACGGATATTACCTCATGGGTTCCAGATTCGTTCAGGTTGTTCTTTCTCAGCTACGTCTGAGATTCAGCAACCTGAACGAACACTTGTTCTCTAAAGGTTACATCGATAGTCCACAGTGCAGGTGCTCTGGTGGTTCTGAAACTGTTAAACATTATTTTATTGAATGCCCCATGCAAAGCGGACCAAGAGAAGATTTATTTGGAATATTACATAATTATACCGATGATAAGAGTACTTCAGCAATTTTGAATATTATATTACAAGGTGTTAACATAAGAGATCACAATTTTAAAATTATTGAAGCAGTATCTAAATATATTATAAAATCTAACAGATTCACATAAATAATTCCAATGCTAGCCACTCTAACATGCTCATGAACGCTGTTTAAAACAATATTTATGTATGTCGCAATTATTCAATTTTTCTTTGATTTTATATTGTTTGCCATCAAACCAACGTTAAAATTTGTCAAATATTATATAATTTTTTATGTTTTATATTGAGTGCTTATTGTCATACTGTTCTGTTTAATGTTTTTTTTATATTTATTTATTTTGTCTTTTGAGGAGAGCATTTTCATTAGTTTAATACTATGTTTTAATCCTCGGTAAATAAATATGTTTCAACCAAGGAGTCAACATAAATTGTGCTGTTTTATCTTAGCAACATACACTTTCACACTAAACTGTCATCGTAATTTCGCGCTCTGTAAATTATTTTGAGCTGTATTTAAGAAAGACGGTCATAGGAGCTAAAACACTACACCGTTGATAATCAACCAACCGAAGAGGCGCGACTCAAGGAAGGGACATGACATGATAAGGCGACTGATTGCAATTTGCAATGATGACAATGTTTAAATGTTGCATTAACATTGTATGATTCATTTCACAAGCGCCAATCCTTTCCGTTATCCAATCTGAGCTCAGTGCATCCAGCCAGCGCTGGCCACTTTTGAGGATCCAGCCAGCTCTGGTCCGCTTAGTGGATCAAGCCAACGCTGGTCCCTTGCTGGATTGAACCAGGGCTAGTGAACTTAGTAAATTATGCCAGTGCTGGTCCCTTAGGGGATCCAGCTACAGCTGGTCCCATTAGTGAATCCAGCCGCAGCTGGTCCCTTAATTGATGCATATATATAACTGTAAAAGTGTAAATTATCTTTTTTTGCTGGTCTGTTTTTCGAGTCCTTTTATGATTTGGGACTGAAAAAGGGTGTCCCGAATCGCGGGTCGGTCCTCTTTCTGAATCTGATAATACATTATCTGAATGGGGGAATATTTGGGACTGAAAAAAGGTGGACCGTATTCCGGGATGGTCCGCTTTGTGAGGCGGTCCGATACCGGGTCTCCACTGTAATTAGATTAGATGCTAATGCGAGTTATTTTCCTATTTGTTATTCCTTAGATACATAGAAAAAGTGTATTTGGTATTTTATTAGCAAAAAAATTTATCGCGCCTCCTATTTTATATGTTGGTGCCCTTTTCATCTTCCGGTGACCCTGCCCTTTTTCTACCTTGAATCCGCCCCTGATTCAATCTCTTACACTGTTAGTTATTTTGTGATCGAATAAACACAGTACTTCCCAAATGTTTATACAAATAATAGTTTGTGGAGAGAATATCAATTGTTTAATACGGTAGTAAAAACTTTAGTGCTTACAGCTAATTTTGTGTCGGATATCGATTGTTGTAGTAAATAAATGTTTGGTATGTCAGTGAAATATTGTTGGACAGTTTCAGCAATATAATATACATGTTTTATCGCCCTGTTCAATTCAAATAAACAAGGGCTGTTTTAATTAGGTATGAATTATTATATAGTTCAATAGTTTATTGTCACAAAAGAAAAAACAAACAACAAAATATAAGTAGAATGTATCAATACATCATATTATTCTAAGTGACAAAAAGGAACTGACGCCCAGTGGCGTATGCGTCCTCACAAATTAAACAAGAAAACATTACCCGGTTTTGTGGAAAAAAAATGTGTGCAAAGTGCAAAAAAAACATATAAGCCTGCACCCAGAAAACACGAGACGCCGTCCCCCGTCGGGCCAACGCTGGGCCAACGTCGTAGACGGTGGACCAGCGCTGGCCCAACACCGAGACAACGTCCCGTGTTTGCTGGGTATTCATGACATTTTACCGATCTCTAAAAAGCTCAATAAAGTAATGATACAATAGCCAACACTATTGACAATATAAAAAATATAGGACACAGTCGAAACTAAAGTTACTAACGATATTATTAATACGTTGGTAATATCAAAACATTAAACACATTATAACAAATAGAAAAAACATTCTCGATTTTTTTTTCTCTCGAAAATATAAATATGAAGGTCTGATAACAGACACGGACAAGAACCATGTTAACATACCCGGAATATTATAAAATTATAATTAAGTTGTTATTATATATTTTTTTAGATGAAATTTAAAAGTATTAAAACTGCACGAATGATCAATCAAATGTGTAATCGAATTCCATGGAATAGCACCATTATATTTCATTAATTTTTGCCCTGCTGACTTCCTACATCGCAGAGGACGAAGATGATTCCTAATGCGAGTGGGGTACGAATGACAGCCGTCATTTGTCACGAAGTAATTTAAAAAAAAAACAGGCAATAAACCTTTCACGTACTTAAACATGAATAAAATTACCTTATATTTACAAAGTTGAAATATATTTAAAATATTCAACCCTTCAAAATAAGGTGACGTATCTGTTCTATATGGAAGCGATTTTATAATTCTAATAATGCGTTTCTGTAATACAGGGAATAATTTGTCTGGTGTAGCGGTGCAGTTTGCTACGCAATTTTGGGCAAATGCTACACAATAATATGTTGGTGTAGCAATTCTTCGTATGGAGAATAGTAGCTTGACACATGCCAGTATGCTAAACTGCTACACAATTTTTCTGAAGCAAATTATTCCCTGTAATATAAAAATAGAATTAAGATTTCTCTCGTTCGTTCCTCCCCAGACCTCTAAACAGTATGTATTATACGGGTAAATAAAACTATAACAGAGAGTTAATAATGTATCAATACTAAAACAAATTCTACACTTTCTAATAATTCCAGAACTTTTGGCAAGTTTTATTTTTAAATTGTTTACATGCTCAGACCAGTTTAACTTCTCATCAATAATAACACCTAAAAATTTAGTATGTGAGACTCGAGAAACTGGTTGATTATCTATTACTATATCATCTGTATTTACTATTCGCTTATTGGAAAAACTAAATATAATAAAATGAGTTTTTTTAACATTAAAAGATAACTTATTGGCATTTATCCATATTACTATTTTTTTTTTATTCCGTGTTCATTAGATTTTCTATATTTTTACCTGTAACAAACATATTTGTATCGTCAGCGTAAAGTAAAGAAAACAAAAGTGAGGATACATTACATAGATCATTTATGTACATAAGGAATAACAATGGACCTAAAATAGATCCTTGTGGTACTCCACAATTAACTTTCTCATAAGGCGAATCAAGCTTGTTAAAAGATACATATTGTTTTCTGTCGTATAAATAATTTGTAATCCAAACATGTGCCATACCTCTAATGCCGTATTTATATAATTTATCCAAAAGTATTGTATGATTTACAGTATCGAAAGCCTTACTGAGGTCTATAAAAACACACGAGTACAATTTCACCTTCATCTAGAGCTTTTAATATCTTATCAATTAAGAAAAACCAATGCTAAATCTGTACCAAAACCTTCTGAAACCGAACTGATATTTATATAATAAATCATATTTTTTTATAAAAGAGAATATTCTAACATACATAACACGTTCAAATACTTTTGAAAAAAAGGCAATACTGAGACGGGTCTATAGTTACCAATTTGTGCAGAATCACCACTTTTAAAAATAGGAATAACTTTGGCTATTTTAAGCTCATCAGGAAAAACTCCTTGTGTAATGGATAAATTGAGTAAATGTTTGAGTGGTAATAAAAGTAAATCAGACGTATCTTTTATGACATTTGACTGAAAATTATCCCATCCAGGACTAGAATTTTTTTAAATACATAATTATTTTGGAGACTTCCTCCTTGCAAACACTTTCCAAAAATATTGAAACGGGATTTTTTTTATAGTTTTAGTTGGATACGTCTTACTCTTCGGAATTTTCGAGGCAAGTTCGGAAGCTACGTTTACAAAATATTTATTGAAATGTTTAGCAATGGTGATGTTGTCAGTGACAGTACTACCATTGATGACAAATTTACTACGTGAGGAATTTTTTTTCTTATTATTTATTACATCTTTAATAATAGACCATGTTTTCTTCAGATTATTTTTATTGTCTATAAGCAATCTGTCATAGTATGTACGTTCGGTCCGTCGTAATAGTCTGGTCAACATATTTCTATATTCTTTATATATTTTTTTATTCGATTGTGAAGGATACTTTTTGTAATGTGCATATAATTTATTTTTGTGCTTTATAGAACATTTCATACCGTTAGTTAACCATGGTTTTCTTGTCTTATAGTGAGGTTTGAGTGACTTGCGTTTGACAGGAAAACTCGAATTATAGATTTCAAGAAATATATTATGAAACATATATATGCATTTTGACAAGAATCATTTAAAATCACATTTGTCCAATCAACATTTTTTATATTATTTCTAAACTTTTTCTTATTTTCAGGTGACATATACCTCACAAAAACATATTCTGTCTCATTTAAAATCTTCTCACTTTTAGTTATCGTAAATATGGGAAAATGATCCGATACATCAGTGTAAATTATTCCATTAAAACATTTTGATTTATCAATACTATTACAAAATATATTATCTATAAGTGTAGCAGAGGTTTCAGTTAATCGCGTAGGCTTGTTGATCAGGGGAAAAAAGAGAATGAGAACATTAGTTCTACGAAGTCAGATGTAGGTATATGTTCACTTATATTTATAAGGTTCAAATTAAAATCTCCCATGATATATACACTTCTATTAATGTCTTTTAAATTCGCAAGTATCGTTGACATATTCTCAAGGAAGTTACGTACATCAGTATTAGGCGGTCTGTATATGACTCCAAGGGTAATACATTTATTTTTGAGGTAATGGATGAGGAGATATATCCACAAAAACTGATTCTATAGAATTATTATAAAAGATAGATCATTTCGTCTACAATATTCAAGAGATTCATTAAAAAATAGAGAAACACCACCTCCCCTTTTTTCAGGCCGGTAGTTATTTACTTGAGAATATCCTTTTATACCATATAAGTTCGTTAAACCAGGTTTCAGATACACCAATTGCTGTAAATTGTATTTCAACATTTCAACAAGAAAGTTAAGAAATTGTCAAAATTCTTTGGAATGCTTCGTGCATTTAAGTGAATAACAGAAAATAAATCAGATTCGTTTCTCAATTCTAAACATTTCTTATTGAACGAATCTTCTACAAGATAACTACATGACTTAAGTATATTATTAGTTTCGGAATTATTGTAAAATTGCATATCCGGATCTGAATCACATAGAGGAGAATTAACATCACAATCACTAATTGAAAAAGGATTAAATACTAACTTTTCCAAATCGTCTAGGCTTATATCAATTGGCTTCAGCCATGATTCAGATATTGTTTTAATAAACTCGTTATCATCTTGAATATGATTAAATGGAAATAAAGAATGACTACAGTTTAAACAAATCCAAGTTCTGTTTAACCTGTCGATGTATATTTTGTCATCTTGGGTTACATTAGCTAGACATCTGATATGATAGGCGCGATCACAAATGAAACATGTTAAATAACGACTATGTCTTAAACATTTCTTCTTACATCCATCATATATTATATATTAATATTATTTTTGTCTGTACAAAGTTAAGCGAGACCTGGTGATAAATCTGTGCAAAGTAAAGCTGTATATGCAATGATAGTGAATACATAGTAAAACAGAAAAAGAGCAAAACGATGTATATCGCACTGCAAAGCCAAAATGCGGCATCTGGTCACTTTACTGGTAAGCAGATACCGCTCTCTGGCCCCACAGGGCAGTATAAATGGATGTAAAGGTCGAGTCTCACCACACACAATGTATTATGAAACAAACCAGTAGTATGATATAAAGTGCCTACCGTAGAAGTAGATAATGTTATGTGTCAGACAATTACCAGCAAGCATGAAGTTGTAGTCAAATTATCGTCTTAACAAGCCGCTTTCTCAAGGTCTTGTAAAGAATGCACCGTTGTAATTTTATTTTCGGAGTCCTTGATCCGAATGTTGCCATCATAAGACCAGCAGTCATTAATCACTTTATCTCTTTTCTTGACACGAGCTTTCCACAAAAGATTAGATCTGTATTCAGTCAAGTCCTCGTTGATGTAGATGGGATTCGGCCTACCAGTCTGGTCTCCTACCTCAGCTTCCGTGTTATTCCGTAGTTTAAGGCTGGATCTCTTCTTATACACCAGCTGCCTGGTACAATAAGTCGCAAACTTGACCAAAATAGGTCTTGAAGATACACCTTCTCTGCGAGGACCAACACGATGAACACGGTCAATGTGCTCAGGTTTAACCTGTACGTCACCCAGGTTCAGCTTAGCATTACACAGTTCTACACCCACGTCTTCATTTACGTTTTCAGGCACACCGATGACCCTCAGGCTGTTACGGCGGCTATATTGCTCTTGATCATCTAGCTTTAGGTGTAGTTCGTTAACTTGGACTTCAAGTGTCGATATTCTTGCGTCTTTTTTTAGAACAACATCTCTTAGCTCTTTAACTTCTCTTTGCAACACTTTGTTGTCTTCACGATGTTTTTTTCAACTCTTCATGAAGTTGTGAGTTCAACTCCTGTATTTCTGCTATGTCAGCACGCAGAGAGCCACATATAACCTGATCCATTTTTTTAAGCACACTATCATCACCGAGGGCAACTGTGAATGCCCTAATAAATTATTCTTCTCGTATTCCACCCATGCCTGAAGACAATCGCCGTGACCACATCCAATGTACAAGCACACGCACAGAAAATTCAGTCAATCCAGTGATAGTATAATGACTGTAGCTTCGGCCTAGAACTTATTTACATGTAATCAGCGTACGCGTGCTTGACCGTTCAACGTCACCTGGTCACGTTCATCAGAATGTGTACACTCAACACTATCCACAGAGACAAAAATCAATCTTAAAAACCTCAATCTCCCATCAATTATGTATAAAATTCACTTCGCTATCAACACGACTCCAATCCATACACCGCCATGCTCACATAGGATGGTTTACATCATAACAGTCCATAACAATCCAATCATAACAATCCACCAAATTTTAATGTTTTTGTGCTCCCGATGC
The DNA here is from genome assembly GCA_964017125.1 of Flabesymbios commensalis. Classification (NCBI taxonomy): domain Eukaryota; kingdom Metazoa; phylum Annelida; class Polychaeta; order Terebellida; family Flabelligeridae; genus Flabesymbios; species Flabesymbios commensalis. The sequence goes on along the minus strand of OZ024911.1, from coordinate 40,492,504 downwards.
AGACCTCTCTCACCGGGTGTTATTCATGAAGAGTAAGTAAAATAGTAAGTAAGTAAAATATTTGCTTTACTTCACTTTTCGGCCAGTATGGCCATTTAAGTGAAAATTCCAGGTATTACAATATCCCATATTGTATAGTTAAAGTAGTAAAGGAAAGACAAAGCTAATAAAAGCATGTTCGTACTAAAATATTCAGCTTAAAGTGTTTGATATGATAAATGCTCCTGGCACCTATATGTAACGAGTCTGGTGACATGTTGTAGCGCCTGCACTACAACACAGTTTAATGGGTATAAAAATATCAGTATAAATAATGTAAAATATGAAGTGATTATAAAATGAACGACTTTTCAAGTCACTATATCTCTATGAAATTGGAGTGATTGTGTAAAAACTACAAGTCTAAGTCAAAACAGTGTCATTGTCAAAACAAATATATAATATATACTATAATACTATATACTATAATCAAAAAAGTAAACCCATTTAGACATAAATATAAATGACATAAACAATGAACAGAGAAACCATTAAGTAAGTAAGTAAATGTCTTCTTTACTTCACTTTTCGGCCAGTACGGCCGGAGACATCATAAAATCACAAAAAATTCTCAAAAATTAACGACTTACAGTGCCCCCACAGTTGGCAATAAGGTCTGTGATATTGGAGGACATCACAGAGCGATCACAAACCGTGAGGACACCGTAAGTCACCACAGGCTAATTGTACGGCAATGGCTTCTCTATCACATGCTGCATTATCCGCCAGGATGCCACAGAGAAACCTTTAAAACAATAAAGTGAAAAAATAATTATATGGCACTGGTTTCTTTCGGACATCCCGTCCATCGCCAGGATGCCAAAGAGAAACCACTGCAAACACAAAAAAAAACAGATCATAGAGGAACTATGAGTAGACCTACAATGCCCCCACAGTTGGGGATCGGGTCTGTCATCGAGAACTAGCACGACAGAGCGATCACAATCCGTGAGAGCACTGTAAGGCACCACAAGTACAATGAAAAAATATATAAAATATATAAATATGAATATATAAAGAATATATAAAGAATTTAAACTGAAAACTATTCGAAAATAAACATAACAACCTCAGTGAAAAACCACCGGAAAGCAAACACAAAAAACTTCACGTCAAAAAAAAATAACAAAACCTGGTTCGATGAAAGGTTTGGGTGTGCTTGGCCTCCTAAGAAGTTGCCCAGGGGGGACCACGCGGAGGTGACACCCTTCCCTCCCTATTCATGAAGATATCAATTAATTTGTTATACTTATGTTATAACGCAATAACAGATTTGAAGAAGGTATCGCTATAATGGGTGTACTGAATGCTATCCAGATACAATTAACCTGCCATGAAAACTGCATTTATGCAAGAAGACGTTAAGGAGGAAATAAATTGATCAACTGTCGAAAAGCTTTACACATGCCGCAAGCGATCTCAACCTGAGTGTAACAAATTCATTGCAGAGACCCGAGCACTAGCATGGTGGGGGAGCTGATGGAAGATCTGGAAGGTACACCTCGTAAATATCTTCTTTTCAAATGTATCTGCATTTTTATACTTATTTGGATGACACTGGTTGTTATGTCCTGTACTGTGGTTTATCTGTCATCTTTATGTCCGTTTCTATTGTATTGTTTTATTAATTATTAGCCTGTAATATCTATGCTTCCATACACTGGTAGATAATAAGGATCAATATATAGCCGCTTACTTTCTCGAATAGTAGCATGCCTTTAAACAACATCGGTTTTTAATCAGTTGAAATGATGTACTGAATGTATTACATTTGTACGCATAAGGATACAATCAATATGTGATTTCTAACTGATCAAAATTCATGCTGCAAATGATCCTCTGAAATCTTCATTTCTGTGTAGTATCGAGATTATTGGTGTAAAGTAAACTGACAAGTCAGTTTTGAAAATGAACCTGCCATTTACTCCGGCCATTCAGATGAGCTGGAAGCAAATGATGCCACTCGGGAGTTCCCATTTGCGAACACATGCGAATTAAGTTTTATGGCTTCCAGTTTATCAATATTTAAAAAGGATGGTTGCTGCTGTCAGCGAAATAACCACATTTACTGGTGCATAGACACTATACAGTTTACATTTTGTACCATCCATTTTAAGCTGAAGTGAGCTGTTGGGAGAGTCAGCATAATGTACCATGTATGTACGGTACGGTACGTTTTCTATATCCAACAAGAGCACACTCGATAATAGCCCGCCACCGAATTATGATAAAGAAAGTAAAGACGAATGTCATCACGTAAATAACAACCCTAGATATAAATGGTATGTTAAACCAGCCGCTTTTCAAGTTATCGCGCCCACAAGGTCAAATTATGGACGTAAAATAAATGTGAAAAATCGCAATAAGTCGACCATTTTGATTTTTTTACCGGCCATTATTGAGCTTGTCCAAGAACTGCTTATTAGTAACATGCATAACAAACTTGAAGAGGATACTTGTGAAAATGTTGAAGTTATCGCGCCTACAAGGTTAAATTATTGACGTAAAATGAGAAAAATCGCAATAAATCGGCCATTTTGAATTTTTTTTAGCCATTATTGAACTTGTCCAAGAACTACTTATTAGTAACATGCATAACAAATTTGAAGAGGATATGTGAAAAACTTTTCAAGTTATCGCGCCCACAAGGTCAAATTATTGACGTAAAATGAGAAAAATCACAATAAATCGGCCATTTTTTTTTTTTCAGCCATTATTGAACTTGTCCAAGAACTACTTATAAGTAACATACATACCAAATTTGAAGAGAATATGTGAAAAACTTTTCAAGTTATCGCGCCCACAGGGTCAAATTATTGACGTAAAATGAGAAGAATCGCAATAAATCGGCCATTTTTTTTTTTTTCGGCCATTATTGAACTTCTCCAAGAACTACTTATTAGTAATATGCATAACCAATTTGAAGAGGATATGTGAAAAACTTTTCAAGTTTTCGCGCCCACAAGGTCAAATTATTGACGTAAAATGTGAAAAATCGCAATAAATCGGCCATTTTTTTTTTTTTTGGGCCATTATTGAACTTGTCCAAGAACTACTTATTAGTAACATGCATAAACAATTTGAAGAGGATATGTGAAAAACTTTTCAACTTATCGCGCCCACAAGGTCAAATTATTGACGTAAAATGTGAAAAATCGCAATAAATCGGCCTTTTTTTTTTCCGGCCATTATTGAACTTGTCCGAGAACTGGTCATTAGTAACATGCATAACAAATTTGAAAAGGATATGTGAAAAACTTTTTAAGTTATCGCGCCCACAAGGTCAAATTATTGACGTAAAATGGGAAAAATTGCAATAAATCGGCCATTTTTTTTTTTTTCGGCCATTATTGAACTTGTCCGAGAACTGGTCATTAGTAACATGCATAACAAATTTGAAAAGGATACGTGAAAAACTTTTCAAGTTATCGCGCCCACAAGGTCAAATTATTGACGTAAAAGGTGAAAAATCGCAATAAGTCGGCCATTTTGAATTTTTTTTCAGCCATTATTGAACTTGTCCGAGAAGTGGTCATTAGTAACATGCAAAACAAATTCGGAAAGGCGCCCACAAGTAAATGTTAACGCCGACGCCGACGACGCCGAACTTCAATTGCAATAGCCCACCTTTTTTAATTAAAATTAAAAGGCGGGCTAAAAAGTGTTCTGGGCTGCAATAAAGTAGTAGTGGTAAATCATTGCTTTACGTCACTTTTCGGCACAGAAGGTCTTTTAAGCGACATTATAATACGATAAAAACGTTGTGGTCAATTGATGAGATGAAATGATGTACAGATGATGATGTGAGGATGGGGGTGATAGGGCATGGTGGGTTATTGAGAGCGTTTTCCTTCGCTCGCCCGATAAGGGGTTCTTTGTCATGTCTAGGGGATCTACCCCCAGACATGCCCAGGCGGCCGGAGACTTGGGTTTCGCTGTGCAATTTAATGCTGAAACTCCGTGGCATTTCACGCAGCCCCGCTATCCTTGGGTTGGACAGTCCTAAGAATAACAAGACTACATAAGTCTAGGAGCTCCCGCTCCGAATTAGAATTTGATTTAAGCAATTTTGTATAGGGTTATTAATGTAGTCCTAGTCTAGGTCAAAAATCAAGACGCAAGACAATTAGGTCTAAGAAGCCCAGTCTAAGAGTAAGATAAGAACTAGACAGTCTGTCAGAGATTGCAAACCTCCATTGAAATTAATGATCCTAATCAGTATCCCAGTAATGGTCTACCTATCTGGCACGGTTTACCCGATATCAGGCCAATCGAGTTAACTAATAGCTGATTCACGGTCATTTTGAATTCGATATAAATTAGTTAAAAACTTAGGGTGCATTCTCCCCCGAAACCTCAAATTTTGTTTTATAGTAATGGACTAACATCTAACACAGTGAAAGTGAATAATGGCCTAAAGGCGGCCATTTTGAATTTGATCAAGTCAAAATTTTCCAAGATGCATCCTCAGCTGAAATCTCACATTCATTCTACAGTAATGGTCTAGCCATCGAGCACGGTTTACCAAATATCGCCCATGTGAAAGTGAATAATGGCCGATAGGAGGCCATTTTGAATTTGATCAAGTCAAACATTTTCAAGATGCATCCTGATGCATTCAAGATGCTCTCCTGAAATCTCACATTTTGTTTTATAGTAATGGTCTAGCCATCTAGTACGGTTACCAAAAACCGGCTATGTGAAAGTGAATAATGGCCCATAGGCGGCCATTTTTAATTTGATCGAGTCAATTTTTTTCAAGATGCATCCTCTCTTGTAATCTCACATTTTGTTTTATAGTAATGGTCCAGCTATCTAACACGGTTTACCAAATATCAGCAATGTGAAAGTAAATAGTGGCCGATAGGCGGCCATTTTGAATTCGATTGAGTCGAAAGTTTTCAAAAGGCATCCTCTCTCGAAACGTCACATTTTGTTTTATAGTAATGGTCTAGCTATCTAGCACGGTTTACCTGATATCAGGCGTATCGAGGTAAATAATGCTGATTGTCGGCCATTTTGAATTCGTAAGTTAAAAATTTTCAGGGTGCATCCTCCCCCGAAAACTCACACTTTGTTTTATAGTAATCAGGTAATGGTCTAGCCATCTAGCACGGTTTACCAAATATCAGCCATGTGAAAATGAATAATGGCCGATAAGCGGCCATTTTGAATTTTATCGAGTCGAATTTTTTCAAGATGCATCCTCTCCTGAAATCACACATTTTGTTTTATAGTAATGGTCTAGCCATCTAGCACGGTTTACCAAATAACGGCCATGTGAAAGTGAATAATGGCCGATTGGCGGCCATTTTGAACTTGGACGAGTTGAATTTTTTCAAAATGCATCCTCTCCTGAAGCCTTACAATTTGTTTTATAGTAATGGTGTAGATATCTTGAGCGGTTTTCATGATATTCCACAATATCAGGCCTGTCGAGGTGAATAATGGCTGATAGGCGGCCATTTTGAATTTTATCAACTTCAAATTTTTCAAGATGCATCCTCTCCTGAAACCTTACAATTTATTTGATATTAATGGTGTAGCTATCTTGAGCGGTTTTCATGATATTCCGCAATATCAGGCCTGTCGAGGTGAATAATGGCCGATAGGCGGCCATTTCTAATTTTATCGACTTGAAATTTTTCAAGATGCATCCTCTCCAGAAACCTCACAATTTGTTTTATAGTAATGGTGTAGCTATCTTGAGCGGTTTTCATGATATTCCGCAAAATCTTTCAGTCGGATTTACCGATGTTATAAATTAGGTCAAAGTGCTGGGTCAACTTCAAGGTCAAGGTCCAAAAACCTGAAAAGGCACAACTAGGGACCTTAGAGAACATGTATGTGCAATATGACTGTCATCGGCTCAGTACTTTTCGAGATCTGCTCCGGAAACGAAGTGCGCGTCAAAACGTCTAAATAGGTCATAGTTCTGAACCAGAAGTAGGTCAAAGTTCAAATACCCCAAAAGGCACAACTAGACCCCCTAGGGGTGTTGTGTGTAAAATTTGAAGTCAATCGGACAAGTACTTTCAGAGATATGCTCCGGAAACGAATTGTTTACGGACGGCCTAACGGCCCAACGCCGTAACATCATCATTTTCTCCTCTGCAGCCTTGCGTATTGAATTCAGATTTAAAATATTTTAACCTGTCCATTAGCCACCTGGAAGTAACCCACATACTAAAAATTGTTATCCTAGCTTATTTTCTTACAAAGTTATAGGCAAAAGAAGAGGCCAAAAAAAAACGGAGGTAGAATCCATAGCTCCCTTCGTCTCACCTACGGTGACGGAGGGAGCTAACAATAGGAAGGATAACTCCCTCTGGGTAACTTTATTCATCTCACGTGAGAGACCTAATTTCAAACACGCTTTTGTCGGTAATTCAAGGCTACCACAGTCTACACCAGCGCTAGCACTGATGCGAGAGCTGCATTAGCACCGCAGTTGAGCGGAGGAACCAGGGTACGGCGTAACGCCACTGACAATCCGCCCGAAGTTTATGGCCAGATACGAGGAAGCTGCAGCTTCCTTTGGATGATTGCTGTGGACTAGTGCTTCCGTACCACGCCATACAGCATGCAACTGGCAGAACAGATCCCTAATGACCCTCCCCGGATGGGGGCAAAATGTACTACTACTAGCAATCATTCCAGTACCCCAGTTTATATGTCTCTGTACAACAGTTACCCACCTAACCCGGTCGCTTGTTATTTTTTTGGAGGTCAACATAAATTAGAAATTATCGAATATCCTAGTTTTTCTCTCACAAAAATTGACAATATTATACTATTTTAACCTACCTAAAACAAAAAAAGATAATTTTAATTTCTTTTTCATTCACACTGACAAATATACGTTAATGCTTTGTGCCACCAATGAGACCATGCACAAACAAATATGTATTAAAGTTATGCTCACCCGAAACTGCAGTTTTGGCGGCCATGTTGACTTTTAACACATTTAAAACAAAAATAAATATATTTTGCCTCTCTACTTCATTCACACTGACAAATATATGTTAATTAGCATAATTTTTGCCACCAATGAGACCATGCTCAGAAAAATATACATTTATTTAACAAGTTCTGCTCATTTAAAAATGCATTTTGGCGGCCATCTTGAATTTGAGTGATTTCCCGAACTGGGATTCTTGGGGACTTTTAAATGTTTTTTTCGGAACTATTTTCTGAGGGGATCCTGAAAAAATCAGTTTGTTACGAATTTATCCCGCCACATAGTGTATTATCAGGCTAATGTTCCTGGACTATAGTTCAAACATAATTTATTGAAAATGTGCATTCAACTTTGTATTTGTGTTGTATCTAGTCAGTCAAGATTGAAGTACTGTTTATTTATCAAGGTAACATTGATTTTGGCGGACAACCTGAAATTTTGGCGGACAACTTCAAATGCTGATTTTGTAGTGGGAATTTGTTTCAGACAGTGCTATAGCTGCCCTGGACCAGTTGAACGAGCAAGTGGCGCTAGAATACTGCGCATGAGCACCCCGGGTCCGAGTACGATGAACTCGTTTTCGAGGATCTTTGGGGACGTCAGAACTACGCCTGTTAGGCCATGGGCTAGAACCACCCATCATGCACCCCCTTATAGGGGGGTACCCCCGAACCCGTCTAAAATTAGGGGATAGGGCTACGCAAACGTCTGTCGTAGCTATTCTTATTTCGCAATCTACACATATAACAGATAATTAAATTCCCGTTCTTATGATATATCACACATTGCAGTAGGGTTAGTAGTTGTCTCTCCACATACGCTCAAGCATGAAATTTTATTATAAAATAATCAAAATGAACAACAAAACAAACGATTCAACATGGTGAAAGAAAACGACTTAAGAAAATGTAATTATTAGACATATCCATATCTGGCCTATATTTTCTCAAACCAGATATGTGTATGCTTAAAAATGAGTGCTATTTATATTTATAAATGTCCTAGATTTTTTTTAATTAAAACATATTGAAGCCTTACTTGAAAATATTTGTATTTAGCATGGGCTGATATCTGAAACATGATTTTTTTCTCAGATTTTTTGTGTATAATTTTTTATCCACTTGTTTTTACATAATTTGTGTGTGCTCAATGCGAATCTGTCGGATAATATTCCATATTTGGTGACCTCCACCTTCAAATTAACAAAACACAAAATGGCTGCCAAAATGTAAAGAAACCCCCGTGTTTTCTATGTTTTTTCGCTCAAGAAAGCACAATTGATGATTTCTGCAAGATTTTTATTATATATTTTTTTCTAGTGTCTTTGGAAAGAAATAATCTTTATTTGACCTTTAAATACAAGATGTCCGTCGTTTTTTATATAGTTACTGTTACTATAAGTATACCGCTGAAAATGTTGACGATGGTATGATTTATTTCTGTTAACATAGCGGACCAGAAATAAAAGTTACTGACGAGTAAATTTAATTAAAAAAATCCAAAATGGCGGCGAAATTCACCTTTATATGAACAAGAAACAAAATGACTATCAAAATGTAAAATAAACACCTTTATTTTATTGTTGGCACGAAATTGCTCAACCAAGACAGGAGAAACTTACTTGTTAGGCATGCAACAACAGCCTGGCGGTACAGCCCAGCAATATGTGGATACTATCACAAGTACATGTGATTCTGTTGGCTTTAATTTCCAGCAAATCAGTATTGTTGATCGTCTGACCTATAGTTTATCGTAAAACCCAAGATGGACGCAATTTTACATATTTACTATAAAAATAATGACGTCTTTTTAAATACTAAGCAAATCGAAGCATGTTATAATATACTGTGATTATTAGATTATAGTTCACATGCATAAAAACAGCTTTTATGTGTGTGTTGGCCCTAACCATTTTGAACTTGAAGGGCAAACATGATTCATTAATTTATCAACTCTAAATCATGTAGAAACTAGAAATCGTGCAATAATATGTAATAAAAATATAAAACAGATTTGGTTTTGGCGGTCATTTTTTGTTTTGCTTATTTGAAGGTGAAGGACACCAAAGATAGAATCTTAAAGGTTCTAAGTCGTCTCATTCCGGCATGCGCAAGCGTTTTGTCAACAATAGGTTGTTGTTATTGTTTTATTTTGTGTTGTTGACTATCTATTTTTAGATCTAGGGAAGCCACAAAATGAATGAAGGGAATCAGTCAGCTAGACAGCCCCAATGTTTGTTTGTTTAGTTAGCCAGCCTTATAGCCGGGCTGCCCGGGCCTTCCGACAAGTGTCAATTGCTCTGAAACCTAGACACGATACCAAGAGCTACAAACATCAGATCCCTGAGTATCAGGCTAGACAACCACACTACAATTACCCCGATCTCGCCCCCAGCTCTCCTTCAGTTTTCCCTGACGACTACTCAAGGTAGCAAACCAATCTGGGCACAATGGCAATGTCCCGTGTTGGCATGAACACATCACATTGACATAGCAAGAATGGTCTTAACAAAAGTAATGCAGTTAATGTGGAATGTTTTTATTCAATTATGGTGAACTGTTGCGTCATGTAGGCTATACCAGATAAAAAAGAAATAAAGCATCTTTACATTGGACCAGGGTTCCCCACAGAAAAAAAATCATCCGGTCGTTCTCACAAAAATCTTAACTTAGCGCGCGAGCAGCGTAATAATATGTTTACTGTTGCGCGCGCGCGCGCGCTAAAAAAAGCAAAGATTTTTTTATTAAGACACAACAAAGTATAGTAGTTAGTAGGCCTATCACTCACTCACCAACGCGGTGACACTCTGGTGAGTGACAACGTGTCGTGGTGACTGGCAACGCTAAGGAGTGTTGGCCAGTCAAAGCTGTTATCACACTCTCTAGTATTGCCAGCTCCGCCAGCGTCGCGCCAATGCCGGCTCAGCGCTGTTAGCGTGACATAACACTGTGACCTAACACTCACTTGCTGTCAGCTCTGCTTCCCAGCAAACACGAGACATCTACCCAATGTTGGTCCAATGCTGGGCGTGTCTGCTGGAACATCTATGTTATTTAGCATACAGCCCATGACGGGTGGCCAAGAGAGAGGGGGGTTATGGGGGGGGGGGGTTAGCACGTGTATGTGTACATTTTGTGTTCACTGTACACTGGCAATATACGCGCACACCAGTCTTACACGGACACACTGATCGCTAAACCAGCACAGTATGACACCAGAGGTATGACACTGGCCACAGGAATATTGGCTAATCTACCAGCTGGATAACAGCCGGATGTGACCTATTACATGCTGGTCGGCATAAAATTCATCCGGTCGGGTTGCCGGCATTTCCGGCATTGTGGGGAACCCTGTTGGACAGCAGATAATTGCAGGTGTAATACCGTAGGCCTAACCGTTTTGTAGGTGGGAGCTTAGGTTCAGCCCGGGGGTTGAGCCTATTAGTCTTACACACCATAACTAAATCGGAAATAGATGAGCCAGATAATATTAGCTTTATTAAAAGATAATAAACCTACTAGGCCTACTACTATTACCAAATGCAATAATGGCATTTTTCGGTTATTTTCAAACTATCAAATTATAGATCTAACAGCTAGGTATTGTCTGTGCCCGGTAGGCATTGCCTGTGACATGACAGCTAGGCCTCTTTCTACATTTCAATATGAATGAATGCCTAACCAAATACAGTCTACGAACTTGTACATGACTCCATCTGTCAATTTGGGGTGTTTACATACATGCTACTGTAGTCTCCTGACGTAAGGAGGGTGCAGTTGGCATAGTAACCGATTCCTGCCAGCCTGAACAACCTACCATAAAGGGAGCACTGTATAAGCCTATGTGAGGGGTGTGTATGTGCTAGGCCTGCCATCACAAACTTATTCTGTATGCCATGTATGTTCCACTGTGCCATCTCCTTGATCCGGCGATAGTCCTAGCAGGACTGCACGTTTTCATCTATATAATTCCGATAATGGCTGGTTTGAAACCATTTTCTGTTCATGTAAGAACACGTGTAATCGGCCATGTCCAGTCTAAATGTCCCGGACCCTGTTTTCACGACAACAAACCCCAAGTCTTGTTCCGATTTTATGTATAGGCCTATATAACACGAGGGATAAGGCATGTAAGCATACAGACCGGATGTGAAGGGGATTCTAACGATGATAATCAGTCAGCTCATAATGTGGGTTTATTATTATTTTTTCTAGATTCCTGTTTGAGAACTAACCAGCACAAGCTCTGACACCAGTGAATCTGGGGGGGGGGGCATAATTGTAATTTATTCTTGGTTGGCCTCATGTAATTTATATACATAATTGTAATTTATTCTTGGTTGGCCGTAGTGGAATTGTTTTGGTGACACTTTGATCCCCATATCATCAACCCTTTAATTACTATGGCCACTAACGAAGAAATGTTCGTTATCCCATTTCAGGAAAAGGTTGCCAGCAGATCTTTTAATTTGGCAAATATGTTCAGCTATGTCAGCCAATGACCTAATTAACTTTTGGGATCAAACAATTTTAAAATGGCCGTTCAGCGGCCATTTCGAATTTTGTAATATTTACTTAACTCAAGAAATGCAAAACGACTGGACCATGAATATAAAATAAAATGTAATTTCTCACCAAAGGATGACAAATTTCACACTAAAAAATCCAAAATGGCCGCCAGTCGGCCAATTAAATTTTTTTTTTAGTAAACAATTTAAAAATAGTGGTCGAGTGATAACGGAAGGCTGTTTTCGTTTCCGAGCAACTTTTTCTAGTTTGTAATCTACTCCTCTACTAAACCACTGATCGGTCCAAGAATGCCCCCTTCCATCAGAATTTTAAATATTATCTTTGTTTATGAAATTATATTAGTCTATACTCCCCTTCTCATTTCCCTCCACCCCGGGCCTCCACCACAGCTAAACAACATCGTTTAGCTTGCTATCAAGACAGTGGAGGGATGTCGAATTTTAAAAAATAGTAGGGCCTAGTATGCCCACATAATCTTTAGGCTGTCTAAACAAGCAAGCAAATTATTTATATAATTGAATTAATTTATCAAGTTCTGTCTGTATAAGAAAACATGCATAATTACAAAAAATATTTTTTTTCCTATGATTAAATTTATTAATTTTGAATCAAATCTACTCTACATTAACTGATTATTAAATATCATTTGATAACATTTAAACTATGGTTACTCTACCAATTCACAAAAGGAAAAGAAAAATATCTGCCACCATTAGCAGACAACCAGTTAGAGCATAACCACCACCGGTCACAGTTAAGGTAAGTAGGGGAGGGGGGCACCAAATCTTATTGGCTCAGGTATTTATCAACCCCTCTGCCTTGCAAAATGAATATTAACAAAACAAGTAAAATCATATAAACAACTTCTTTTTATTTTCTATTATAGCCCTGTAGGCCTATATTTTATATACTATATACAGTTTGTCACTTCTTCGGGGCAATCATTTTCAGCGTTATTTGAAATGAAAAGAGAGTCTTCTAGCACGTCTAAATCCTCAGGTGTCCCTAGCTCAGAGGTGTGTTATTTGCAACATTTCCAGTACCCGGTACAATAAACTCAGCGATGAAAATAATTTAGATGTATTTGAAAAACAACATAAACATATTTGACTCCCCATTAAATGTAGGCTTATGTATAAATACAAATCTTATGTACTGTAGATCTGGTAATTTTCGCGTTTAGATGTTCGCGAATTCGTGATTTTGGAACTTTTCGTGAAGTCTAGAATTTGCAAATTATCAATTTAGATGATAGTAGCGCTAGTATAACATTAATTTTCGCAAGATTCTTAAATTGTCCTCCTCGCGAAAAATAAAACCTCTCTAATATTGCCGGATCTACAGTAAACAAAACAAAAAAATATTACAAATAGAATATTTTTTTCTAGCTACTTAGCTAAAAAAAAGAAAATATTAATAGTGATACACATCCACCTGTTTTATAAATAACAAGAAATAACTGTTAACGTAACTAGTACATCAAAGAGGCCACTTTTAAAATATAAGTTTTCAATAAGTTTTTTTATGTCAGCATATAATTAATTTATACATGTGAATACCAAGTTATATTACATGTATCAAGCAAAAGCCTATATGGCAGACTTCTATATGGCTATATCTCAGACAAGCAGCTTTGAAGTAATCAGGGTGAGAATGTCATAATTTGACGAAAGAAGATTAATGATGACCCCCATGATGACCCCCATGAAATTTATCTGATCTTTTCCAAAACATTATGCAATCTAGGAAATAATACTACCATCCAGTATGCAGAGATTCCAGTGGGTCATGGGAAAAAATACGGATTTACTTTTTTTTTTAAGTCGAAAAAACCCGTTTTAGGTTGAAAAAAAAACATTTTTAGGTCCTACAGTATTATAAAAATCTCAAAACTGGTATGTCATATATTGGGTATTTATATATTATAATTGGCATTAAAGTTATCATGGTAACAAGGTCCAAGTTTGATGAAATAAGATTAAAGATGGCCACCATGACCCGAATATTTTTATGAACTTAATGAAAAATTGACGCAGTCTAGGAATTGATCCTAGTATCATACAAGTTGATTATTGAGTTTATTGCGTAAGAATTTTAGTTATCGGGGTGACAGGGTCTTAATTTAATTAAAAACAATTAAAGATGGCTACAATGCTCAGGATATTTTCCCTAGGGTTCTCCAGTATATCTATATATATATTGAACACTGGGTGAACAAGAGGCCTGAAGTCCTATAACATCCCTCGCCATAAAATTAGGCTGACAGTTTTCGCGGTCACAAATATTAAAAAGTTCACTTGTGGTGGCCATTTTAAATTTCAGTAAGATCACCTGCACATTTCCAGATGGTGATTGTAAAATGTGAATTATTTATAACTTTAATTTTTCGTTTTTGCGACTACAAAAAATTATGAAGTTCATCCATGAACTTTGAATTTCAGTAAAACCTTGAAAAAACACCTGCACATCTCTATACCGTGGGGAACGTGATTGCAAAATTTGAATAATTTCCACTTTAAAATTTTGGACCTTTGGACCATTTTGAATTTTAGTAGCATCTTTAAAAAATACTGTGCAAACACTCAAACACACTTTGCTGATGCACTGACTCGAAATGTCCACAAATCTGACACAACCGCTTCCAATATATGTTATGCCAATAATCAGGGCAATAATAGAAGATCAATGATAAAATCAAGATGGCCGCTATATCAAGAGTTTGGATCGCACATGAAAAAGGACAATGCCAATAGACTCGCAGACCCTGAAAACCTATATACCGGTACCAGGTTTCAAGAGGATTCAGAAAAAAAATAAGTCGAAAAAGAAATAATAATCGCCAGGTGCCAGGAGGGTTTGAATGTTTGTATGAATAATTCAATTATGAATTTAATCTGTTGCACCATGTTGGTGTAGTAGCCAAAAAACCGCAGGCGGCGGCGGAGACGGCGCGTGCAGGGACGACAATACCCCTCAGGGCCCAGCGTGCCGAGGGGTAAAAATCACTTGCACATCCCCATGCTGCTTGGAATGTCATGTTAAAATTTAAAAAAAAATCGAACAGTAGTTTTTGCGGCCACAAGAAAACGTAACGCCTGACGGAATCCTGGCGCGACTAAAATCCTCCTTCCCCTACGGGCTGGGGATACTAAAGAAGCGCAATTTTATAGAAATCCGGGTGACAAGGTCTGAATTCGATGAAAAAAAGTTAGAGAAGGCAGCCATGACCCAGATATTTTTCAGATATTTTTCCGAACTTTCTGAAAAAAAAAGCCTAGGAATTTATACTAATATTTAGTAAGTTAAATACAGATTGAATGAAAAAAAAAGTTCTGGAGATATCAGGGTGAGTGTCAGGGTATGGATGTTGTGGCCACATTAAAAGGCGGCGAGTTAACATGAAACATGACACTAAAGTCGTTGTTTTTGATGCCAAGTTGTTAGTGATGCGACATCCGTATCTGGAGCAAAATTGAATCAACACAGGCTATCTGCCACCGAGAGAGGGCTAAAGTATAGGGCTAAAAATTAGGGCACACACTAGTTGCTGATTGATTATTATCATCACTTCACCGTCCGTTTCCTATGCCATTTTGTAGAATTAATGTTTGTTATAATTATTTGTAAATACAGTTCCGGGTGGCCACAAAAATTTTCAGACAGACAATTAAAAACAAAGGTAAGTGAGTGCTCTGTTGGCATTCCTCTAAAATTGTAATTCCTAGCCCTGACCCCGATATTTTTCAGATATGACCCGTATATTTTTATGAACTTAAAAAATAAAACCTCGCTAATATTACCAGATCTACAGTAAACAAAAGAAAAAAATATTAAAAATGGAATATTTCTTTCTTAACAAAAGCAGTGATATTTCGGTACTCCGGGTCAATTGATATATTTTCAAACTGTTCGTAGATATATTTCCAACGTTACTCAAAATCATGAAATGGGTTCTCTGATCTCTTTCCTTGGTGGAATAACAATGTGTGGGATATTTGGTCTGCGTCGATCATCTTCTGACAGCTCAGCAGGCTTATACATTGGTAGTTCATCCATCATTTTCCTTGGAATATCATAATGGTGTATATCTCAGGTGTAATCACAATTTCTAGCAACCTTCTGAGGTAGCAGGAGAGACTTCTCACTTATTGCTCTGTTGCATTCTGTAAGCATAAAGATCTAATTATTTTTAATGAACCGACCATAAATATTTTTTATTATTAGTTTGTCCATCCTAAAATTTTCAAACTGTTCGTAGATATATTTCCAGCGTTACCCAACATTATTTTTATTTTTAAACCCTTTCTATCAGTTTGAAAAATATAGTCACAAAATTTATAATAAATTGCTAGTTTGAGGCTATGGTGCGACCA
This sequence comes from Flabesymbios commensalis, assembly GCA_964017125.1. Taxonomy (NCBI): domain Eukaryota; kingdom Metazoa; phylum Annelida; class Polychaeta; order Terebellida; family Flabelligeridae; genus Flabesymbios; species Flabesymbios commensalis. The sequence continues at coordinate 40,476,602 of OZ024911.1, read as the reverse complement.
AATCCAGTATTTGCAAGCGTGTGTGTAAACCCTTTGCAATTCAAATTATTTTTAAATTCAAGATCTGGTAGCATTTACATCAATTTGTAAGGAAGAGCCCAGGTGATCATGGTGATAAAGTTATATATATGCAAATTAGCAATTTTTTCAAACTCACCAGGATAATCCCCCCAAAAATTGACAACAACATTTTTTGAAGATTTTATGAATATTGACGTCTATCATGTCTACAGCGTCTATGCTAGTAAGATGTCATGTTATAAAAAAGAGCCAAATTAGCCACTCAAACCCAACCAGGGTAATCCATCAGAGAGTAAAGAAAAAAATATGAAGATCAGATGAATAATGGGGACTGTACAGTGTTTATGTCGTTGAACTGTTTAAGAATAATAATGATTAGATACATGACAAATATGTCCACCTTCTACAATTTTAAAGTTTATAGCCAATATTAGAAGTGCCATGGTGGCCATATTGGATATGCGAATTAGCCTATTTTCAAATCAGTAGTAACTAGATCTTACATTTGCATGGCAAATATGAAAGTCTCCACCTTCCACAATTAAAAGTTTATTGCCAATGCAGTAACGATGGGGCTATATACCATAAGTGCCATGGCGGCCATCTTGTATATGCAAATTAGCTGATTTTCGAACTCAGCCAGGGAAATCCATCAGAGGGTGTTCAGAAAAAAAATTGCGAAGATCTGATGAACATTGGCGACTTGAGAGCATTTACATCGATCTTGAATATACAAATTAGCCCATGGCGGCCATGTTGGATATGCAAATCAGCTGATTTTCGAACTCAGACAGAATAATCTATCAGAGGGTGTTCAGGAAAAAATCGCGAAGATCTGATGAACATTGGCGACTTGAGAGCATTTACATCGATCTTGAATATACAAATTAGCCAATGGCGGCCATGTTGGATATGCAAATCAGCTGATTTTCGAACTCAGACAGAATAATCTATCAGAGGGTGTTCAGGAAAAAATCGCGAAGATCGGATGAATGTTGGCGACTGGAGAGCATTTACGTCGATCTTGGATATGCAAATTAGCCCACGGCGGCCATGTTGAATATGCAAATTAGCTGATTTTCAAACCCAAAACAGGATAATCGATCATAGGGTGTTCAGAAAAAAAACTGTGAAGATCGGATGAATATTGGCGACTTGAGAGCGTTTATATTGATCTTGAATATGCAAATTAGCCCATGGCGGCCATGTTGAATATGCAAATTAGTTGATTTTCGAACTCAGGCGGGATAATCAATCAGAGGGTGTTCAGGAAGAAAATCGCAAAGATCGTATGAATATTAGCGACTGGAGAGCGTTTACGTCGATCATCGATATCGGATATGCAAATTAGCCTATGGCGGCCATCTTGGATATGCAAATTAGCTAATTTTCGAAATTTAACAGGATAATCCATCAGAGAGTTGTCAGAAAAAAAGTTGCGAAGATCGGATAAATATTGGCGACTGGAGAGTGTTTACGTCGTCAAATTGTTGAATAATAATAATAATAATAATAATAATAACTAGTCTAGGTCAAAAATCAAGACGCAAGACAACTAGGTCTAAGAAGCCCAGTCTAAGAGTAAGATAAGAACTAGACAGTCTGTCAGAGATTGCAAACCTCCATTGAAATTAATGATCCTAATCAGTATCCCAGTAATGGTCTACCTATCTGGCATGGTTTACCCGATATCAGGCCAATCGAGTTAACTAATAGCTGATTTACGGTCATTTTGAATTCGATATAAATTAGTTAAAAATTTAGGGTGCATCCTCCCCCGAAACCTCAAATTTTGTTTTATAGTAATGGACTAACATCTAACACAGTTTGCAAAATAGTGGGCATGTGAAAGTAAATAATGGCTGATAGGGGGCCATTTTGAATTTGATCGAGTCAGAATTTTTCAAGATGCATCCTCAGCTGAAATCTCACATTTCATTCTATAGTAATCGTCTAGCTATCTAGCATGGTTTACCAAATATCGGCCATGTGAAAGTGAATAATGGCCTAAAGGCGGCCATTTTGAATTTGATCAAGTCAAAATTTTCCAAGATGCATCCTCAGCTGAAATCTCACATTTCATTCTATAGTAATGGTCTAGCCATCTAGCACGGCTCACCAAATATCGCCCATGTGAAAGTGAATAATGGCCGATAGGAGGCCATTTTGAATTTGATCAAGTCAAATTTTTTCAAGATGCATCCTCTCCTGAAATCTCACATTTTGTTTTATAGTAATGGTCTAGCCATCTAGTACGGTTACTAAAAACCGGCTATGTGAAAGTGAATAATGGCCGATAGGCGGCAATTTTGAATTTGATCGAGTCAATTTGTTTCAAGATGCATCCTCTCTTGTAATCTCACATTTTGTTTTATAGTAATGGTCCAGCTATCTAACACGGTTTACCAAATATCAGCAATGTGCAAGTAAATAGTGGCCGATAGGCGGCCATTTTGAATTCGATTGAGTCGAATGTTTTTAAAAGGCATCCTCTCTTGAAACGTCACATTTTGTTTTATAGTAATGGTCTAGCTATCTAGCACGGTTTACCTGATATCAGGCCTATCGAGGTAAATAATGCTGATTGTCGGCCATTTTGAATTCGTAAGTTAAAAATGTTCAGGGTGCATCCTCCCCCGAAAACTCACACTTTGTCTTATAGTAATCAGGTAATGGTCTAGCCATCTAGCACGGTTTACCAAATATCAGCCATGTGAAAATGAATAATGGCCGAAAAGGCGGCCATTTAAAATTTGATCAAGTCAATTTTTTTCAAGATGCATCCTCATCTGAAATCTCACATTTCGTTTTACAGTAATGGTCTAGCCATCTAGCACGGTTGACCAAATAACGACCATGTGAAAGTGAATAATGGCCGATAAGCGGCCATTTTGAATTTTATCGAGTCAAATTTTTTCAAGATGCATCCTCTCCTGAAATCACACATTTTGTTTTATAGTAATGGTCTAGCCATCTAGCACGGTTTACCAAATAACGGCCATGTGAAAGTGAATAATGGCTGATTGGCGGCCATTTTGAACTTTGACAAAATGATTTTTTTCAAAATACATCCTCTCCTGAAGCCTTACAATTTGTTTCATAGTAATGGTGTAGATATCTTGAGCGGTTTTCATGATATTCCACAATATCAGGCCTGTCGAGGTGAATAATGGCTGATAGGCGGCCATTTTGAATTTTATCAACTTCAAATTTTTCAAGATGCATCCTCTCCTGAAACCTTACAATTTATTTGATATTAATGGTGTAGCTATCTTGAGCGGTTTTCAAGATATTCCGCAATATCAGGCCTGTCGAGGTGAATAATGGCCGATAGGCGGCCATTTTAAATTTTATCGACTTGAAATTTTTCAAGATGCATCCTCTCCTGAAACCTCACAATTTGTTTTATAGTAATGGTGTAGCTATCTTGAGCGGTTTTCATGATATTCCACAAAATCTTTCAGTCGGATTTGCCGATGTTATAAATTAGGTCAAAGTGCTGGGTCAACTTCAAGGTCAAGGTCCAAAAACCTGAAAAGGCACAACTAGGGACCTTAGAGAACATGTATGTGCAATATGACTGTCATCGGCCCAGTACTTTTCGAGATCTGCTCCGGAAACAAAGTGCGCGTCAAAACGTCTAAATAGGTCATAGTTCTGAACCAGAAGTAGGTCAAAGTTCAAATACCCCAAAAGGCACAACTAGACCCCCTAGGGGTGTTGTGTGTAAAATTTGAAGACAATCGGACAAGTACTTTCAGAGATATGCTCCGGAAACGAATTGTTTACGGACGGCCCAACGGCCCAACGCCGTCACATCATCATTTTCTCCTCTGCAACCTTGCGTATTAAATTCAGATTAAAAATATTTCAACCCGTCCATTAGCCACCTGGAAGTAACCCACATACCAAAAATTGTTATCCTAGCTTATTTTCTCACAAAGTTATAGGCAAAAGAAGAGGCCAAAAAAAAACGGAGGTAGAATCCATAGCTCCCTTCGCTCACCTACGGTGACGGCGGGAGTTAACAACAATAGACAGCACTAAAACAATAAGTCTCCACCACATAGTGGATGGAGACTTAATAAATCATATAATGCTCAAGAAAACTTTGGTGAAAATCAGATCTTCGGCATACTAACTGTTCAGTGAATTCTTTATATTTATATATATATATAGAGAGAGAGAAACTAGATGTACATATTTATCATGTAAACACCCAAGAAGGCTCCCCCTCGAACTTTTCAAATAAAAATTGTAAATTATTTATTGACTTACTCTAGAAATTATTACTACTATGCAGTATGTTGAATATTGAGTATATCGGATAAGCAGCTTTGAAGTTATCAGGGTGACAAGGTCCTAATTTGACGACAAAGGAGCAAAGATGGCCGACATGACCCGGATATTTTTTAAAAACTTCCTGAAAAATTGATGCAGCTTAGAACATAATTTTAGTTATCAGTATCTGGAACACCGTATGAATCCGAGAAGCGGTTTTGTAGATCTATCTGGGTAAGAAATTACGGGTGCGGCCACACGTACAAAAACAAAAAGCGCCCCCCCCCCCTCCCCTGGCAGGGTTTACATTGATATATATAAGGAAATGTAATTTTAAACCATTTTTGAAATGAAAATTAGCCGATTTTCAAATGTATTGAACCAGTGTTTCGAAAAAAGATATGAAGATTTGAGGAATGTTGGTGACTGTAAAATGAAATGAAATGAATCGGGCTTTAGGCCACCTTTGTGCACATATAGGCTAAACTGGGCCAGGAGAACCTCCTGAGGATGGTGAGATGATTGAGATGACACTGTCCTCCAGACACAGGATTCGAAATTCGAGCCCTGGCGGTCTGAGGCCGAGCACGCTACCTCTCGGTCACGGAGGCTCCCCACAATACTAACTTTCACACGTGGATGGGGAAGAAACAATTTTGTTTCTTTCAAACCGCCGAGACCGGGAACCGAACCCCGGACTCTGGCGTGAAAGGCAGCGGTGCTAACCACTACCCTAGGGCCCCCGCCCGTTGGTGACTGTAGAAGGTGACAAATAAGAGAATGTTTATAAAAAATTGTGAAGAAAGGATGAATAATCATATTGTTATTTAATCCTTGACACTGGATGTTATATTTGCGTGGCAAATATGAGAGTCTCCACCTTCCACTGCAGCCATCTTTGCTATCTTGCTAATTAGCCAATTTATTATTTCCAGAGCTTACTAATAATAGTAATATTCAATTCAATTCAATTCAATTCAGTTTGTTTATTTATGCTTGAAACATACATACATGCAAATAATTATAAAAATACAAAGGAGACCTGCAAAAGGCTTATGATAAGCCGCTTTAATAATCACAAAACACAAATTTAAAAAGAATACACTGAAAATGAAGGACTCACTAACAATACATTAGCGAAATTAAAACATATCAATTGAAAAAGGTGCATGTTTATAATGAATCTGCTCGACAACAAGAGCAGTGATATTTCGGTACTCCGGGTCAAGTCCCAGTCCTTTTTAGTTTTCTTTCTAATTCTTTCATCTTCCTGTTCTTTCTCTTCCAATTCCTCCTATGTATCCTCTTCCATTTTTCCTCTTCCTCATTCCTTCTCTTTCATCTTACTTCTACTCCTCCTCCTCCATTCTGCTTTTCCTCCCTATTCCTCCAGCTTTTCTTCATCATGGATCCTTCTATATTTTACTTTCTTCTCTCTTCTTCTCGTTTTCCATCTTCTCCTTCTCTCCCTTTTCTTTCCATTTATCTCTCTATCCCATTCCTTCATTCTCCTTTTCCTCTACCTACCCTTTCTCCTCCCTTATTCATCCTGCTTCTATTTACTTTCTTTCATTAGCATCACAGTATACTCCTCTTCTTTTTTCTCATCTCCATCTAGTCTTCCTCTTTTCTTTCTCCTTCATTCTCTTCTTTCAATTTTTTCTGTTCTTCAGTCTCCACTTCTTCCTCCCCCTCATTCATTCCCTTCTTTTTTTTCTTTGTTTTCAATGTCCCGCCTTCTCCTCCTTATCCTTTTCTTCATATTTCTATTTTTCTTTCCCTCTTCATTCTTTCATGATCCTCCTCTTCATCCTCCTTCAATTCTCCTTTCATCCTCTTCCTATGATTATCCTATCCTTATTTTTTATATATTTTTTTTTGTACTTATTCTTCTTCTACTTTGTTTTCTCCTTCTCTCTCTTTGTCCTTCATTCCCTCTCTCTCATCTCCATCCTGCTGCTGATTTTCTTCATATCACCCTAGGCCTTTCGACCTACTTTTTTATCTACATCTATCCACCAAAATAGCCTAATTTTTTCAATGTTGTTGATACATGTATCTGGATGACTGTGCCAGATAGCTAGACCATTTACCGCATCTACATGCATACATACATGTATTTATATACATACATTACTGTATTTACTACTAATTTTTGTTTTAAAACAAACTGTGTGGTTTCAGGAATGCATATATTAGAATGTTCTGAGAAATTTAAACTCAATCAAATGCAAAATGACCAACTTGCGGTCATTACTAACTGTAGTCATGGTAGTATGCATAAAATCTGGAAAACCTTGCTAGATACATGTAGGTAGACCATTACTATAAAACAAAATGTGCGGCTTCAGAAGTGATATATGCCCTGAGAAAAAATGTCAACTGAACAAAATCAGGGACTTGTGGCCATTATTGACTGTGATATATATTATTATGTTTCCATTTCAGCTAAAATAGGCCTGCTATTTTGAACAATACAATTTAAAATTCATTTGATTTTGAGTAAGTGAGAAGAATGTTCAATCTGTTATTTGCACAAAACTTAACGCATGGATGGATCACGTAGGCCTACTACATGTCCTTGGTGATGGTATAATAGTACTCACTCCTAAGGATCAGTAAAGTAGGTTATATTCTTTAAAAACATTTATAGTGTGGTTTGTGCAGCACTGGTTATTAATTTTCAGAAAAAAACCCCACTAATGTCTTAAATAGGAGAAACAAATGTACACATGTGTACAGGAGGCACTAAAGGGAAAATTAATAAAATTTGAAAACCATGATGACATAAATACATAGGAGATGACTGGGTATTTTACATTTGATATTTTTTGGCATCTCCAGGACTGATATTTATAATTAACAAAAGTATAAAAGTAGAGCTGACTAAATTATAAGACATAATTGTACTTCAGTGGTGGCATGGCAATCCTAGAAGAAGATGCAGCAATGCAGTGATCAGTTGAAAGTATTATTTAATTACCATAATTATCAAAAATAATTACATTATTTTAGCAATGTAGCCATGTGCACAATCAAAATCATTACATTGACAGGGTTCCCACTCAAAACTGAAAACAAAATTCCATGATTTTTCCATGATTATTCAATGATACCAGGTTATTTTTCCAGGATATAAAATAGTGCTCACTTCCGTTTTGGCTGCATGTGTAATTTACCTAAATTGTTTTCATTTGCCTAAATTGTTTTTGTACGTCAATAGATTTGGGCACATATATATGCAACCACCAGTAGTCAAATATCAGGCTATTAGAAAGAAACACTTGTGCAAAGAATAAATTCTGCAAAATTTATTCTGATATTAAAAAAAATGAGGATAACTGAAGCAAAATTCCATGAAAATGTCCTTTTTTAAAATTCCATGATTTTTCCATGCATGGATTTTTTTTCCAGGTTTTCCAGGTGAGTGGGAACCCTGCATTGATATTGTGGAAAACAAATTAGCAATATAGCATTCATCAGTTCATTTTAAAGATTTTTGTTAAAATTTATTTAGTTAAAAATATAATAATCAGACTTCAGCTATGTTTTGTCTGAGAAGTTGTCAGCTGCCAGTACAAATAACAAGAAATAACTGCACTACATTTAGGCCTACTCACCGGATAGTCTACATCCAATTTATAAGTTCAATTTCTCTCCCTGTTTCAGAAGCCTAATAGGTGGTTTCAGGAACTATGAAATACATTTTCAGGCTATATTTCCTACATTGTTCCTGAAGATGTCTTTAGTACACTGGAAAAAGGAAAATGTCATAATTTGTAACAGCAATACAAAAAATAAAAAAAATATAGAGCTTGATAAAAAAATAAATGACAAAGAAAGAAGCTGATTATTATTTCATAACCTGATAACTGGAATATACAATTCCACAAACAATAAACAAACAATGTCAGTTATTTAACACTTGCCCTGCTAAATTATTTAATTACATTGTCATCTTAAAATAATTAAGAATATTTTCATAGATTTATATTCATGAAAATTGAACATCTCCAAATACATGAAATATGAGTATAATGCGAATAAGCAAGCATCAATATGATCAATATTCAACTACCTATTTATCAGTACATGTATATACATACATGTACACTGTACAGTATATTATTTTAAGTACATTTGAGTTAGTCAACCCTTAACGCGCCTAAATACTGTTGTTTAAGCCATGGGGACCAAAGGGTTTTTTCAATTTAAAATCATCATAAATGTTTTAGTTAGCTCTTCCAGCTTCATTTGATATATGTTATGAGTCTACAGCCATTATAAATATTTTTACCTTTACAGTGCAGATCAAATGATTTTTTTACTCAAGATCACAGTGCTGGGATCAAATCTAGACTTTAGAATCTGACGTCTGAAGCTGATTCCAGCGCTTCAAAGGTTAAACTGACTGAAAACTTTATGGCTGTGGACTCACAAGGATTCACTTTAAATATCAATCAGAATTACATTATATTATTTATATGTCATTCAAATTTTATATATTGGCCTGTATGTAGTTCACTTTCAGATACTGCAGTGATAGTGGATGTAGCTCACAGTTACAATGAACCTTTGCTCATGAATACACATGTAGGCAGACAGACTGGACAGACTGGATTTTTATCTAATTGTGTTAAATTTTTAGGGTTGTCAGGCTTATAATACCGTAAACCGGGGCTATTTTGCCACCCTATTTACATATTTGATATCATTGTATTAATCGAAGCTACTTTTTGAAGTAGGAATATAAAGTGTCATAAATAAGGGTGATTGTGTAAGGTATTTACATTCTTAGCATATGTAGTTTGTATTTAGGACTTTTTAAAAAAAATGAATGATGTATGATGGCAAAATAGCCCCGGCAACCGGGGCTATTTTGCCATCATTTTGCCACTATAGCTAATTTTGAGAATTAAAACCATTTGTCACAATCCAAATAAAAATATTTTGCCATGTGAATATTTTTTAATTCAAAATAATATAATTGAGCAGCTAATTGAATGAAAATCAAATCAACTGAACAGTCAGTAGGCATTTTTATCAATCCATTTAATATATAACATAAATTAGGTAAATGTACCATACAGACATAAACATGAAATATTAGGTGAAAAGTCATTATTTTTCATGAATTTCCTTTAATTTTTAAAATGAGTGCCTCAAACCTAGTATATAAATATTTATATAGTTTTTAGGGGTCAGTGAGTCTAGTGGCCAAGTCTGTTTTCATATCATATAAACGAGGCTCTGGCGTCCATTTTTAAAGGGTGGCAAAATAGCCCCGGTATGGGGTGGCAAAATAGCCCCGGTTACTTTGAAGTGCTCGAAAAGGCTCAATATTTGAATTTCACCAATAAATTCTTTTTATGTGATAAGGACCCTTCAATTATCACAAAATAAAAATATATACGTTAATATAATGGATAAATAACATTCCAGAGTTCAAATATGTCCAGTTTCTAAAAAACAAAATTTTGTGAATAGACATAAAAATGTTCCCTACAATATAGTCTAACCTAGGATAATAGTTATTTTTATTACCTTATTTATTGAAAACCAGAGGGTTTTATCAATTTTCGTAGGGGGTGGCGAAATAGCCCCCGTTTACGATACTAAAAAAAAAAAAAAAAATGGGATTTTAGGCCACATTTGTGCACATATACAATTTAAGCATGATAATTTAAAACCCTATTTTTTCAGGGATGAACACCCAGACCCCCACACTCCTTTTGGAACCCCAACCCAAACATTCCTGGAGGAAACTCGGTGTAGTATATTTATGTAAATATCTTGCAAAATGGTTTAACTTCTGGGTCTCCAACAAAGGGTGGGGGGGGAGGGAAGAATCAGGAGCTCCCCTCCCCCTCACTTAGCACAAAGGGGGTTGGCAAAGAAAAATACATGTAGACCTACATCCAATATTATGCTGTCATTTCAGTTAAAATAGGCCAATGTTTTCAGCACAAAAAAAATAAACATTTTTTTCCTCCTTTTGGACCCCAAGTGCCAACTGAAACATTTATGTCAGAGGGAAGCCTGAACATTTGAAATAACAGTGGGATCTATAGCCATGGACCTACTGCTAGATTGTATCTAGTCTATGTAGGCCTACAGTCAATTTTCTCAGTTGCTATTCAAAACTTTAGGGTGTAATTTTCTTGGAACATATTTTATTCTTCCCCCCAGCATCGCTAAAAATTGTGTGTACTTTTGTTGTGTATTTTTAAATTACAGGGGTTGATCTTGCTTTTCATTGATGTGGGTGGGGTCTTGATTAAAACTTGACCAAGGAACATGTCATGGGGGGATCGATTTTTGAATTTCAATGGCTTTCTCCAAGCAGCAACTAAATCTAATGAATATCAGGCACTGTTTGTCACTAGTTTATAAGAAATAACCCTCAAATAAGAACTCCCTCCACTTGGATGCGCCACTGTGTTAGACAATTTGGCATGTAGGCCTAAAATAATTCTAGTTTCACAGTAGGCCTAATGGTGTTAGCTGTCATTGTGAAATTTTATTACATGCGGCGACCAAATTAGCAAATGCCAATGGTCAGATGTTCGACTCTGACTTCGATAATAGGCCTACACAACAAAATTCCACCACATTTTCAGGGATGTTGGAGGAAGATGAAAAAATAATCAGAATTTTTTTTCAAAAGTAAAGTGCTCAGGGATCAAGCAAATTGAAAAAAAGACTACTCTCAGGATCTGGTGAAACAGGCTGTATGCGCATAGCCTGGCCCTGTACTGTAGACCCTACTCTAGTTAGGCTAGATATAGAGACGAAATTCCTGTATTTCCTATTTTTGACGTACATGGTTCTCAAAAATTAGAAATCAGGAAATTGTCTCTATATCTAGCCTAACTGTTAAATGCACAGCACAAAAATTTTGAAAAATTTGCAGTTCTAGTCTATGGACATGTTTACCATGTTTACATCATATGGTCATAATCAGATAATAAGAAGCCAAAATAAAATCACCGATTTTTTTATGATTTTAGCGTGGACATGTCCCTCTATATCATTATATGGTAAGAGTGATCACGCCTCACCACTTTGAGGTGAGCTTTCTTTCACTTGCCAGCAATTTTCAAATCTGAAAGCCTGGAATTTTGTTGTATATTTTCTAAGTTAGAATATTTTGCATCATGTAGGCCTTATGTAATACTTGTTCCATGGTGATGGTGAAATAAGAACTGTCATTTTGCCGTTTTACTACATGTGAGAGGGTTCAACTTCAATAATTACGCAACAAAATTTCACAAAATTTTCAATGATGTTGGGGAGAAATGAAAAAAAATCAGAGACCTCGAGCAAATTAAAAAAAAGGCTAGGCCTAGTTCCAGGGAAAAGAGTTTCTATTGATCTGATCTGATCTTAGGCTAATGTTACTCAATAGGCCCATTTCTCACAATAGGGTCTAGCGCCGATGTCCCCTGCATGAATGACACTGACAGAAACTTTTATTATCGCCCGGCCACAGTCTGAGTTTTCAGGCCTATTTTGTTTATTTTATTGTTACCGTTAGACCTAGAAGTAGAATCTAGATTCTTTCGAAACAAAATAGTCAAAAGTTGTATTCATTGTCGTTAACTTACCTTCTATCGTAGCATACTGTCAAGAATGATGTGACAGATTATCGTCGTCGACGTCGTCGAACCAAATCACAACATCATTCAAATGCACTGCGACGCTCTGTCAGTTGACCAAGGTCCAAGTGTCTTTTTCGTGTCATTCCAGCGGTCTATAGCGGTACCGATCTAAACCTGACGACGTACTCGCCTATTTACATATACTTTTCTTCTTCTTTTACGCTCACTCGCAGATAAACATGGCTTAATTCGAAATCTGTTCATTTTGCCTCCAATGTCGGCCATTTTTTTTCCTTGATTCAAAGCTTGGTGTCGTCATAGTCACGTGACTTCAGATTTCCCTCCCAGTGTTTACTTAGTAAATTACGGAGCCCGTAAAATAGCAATATTGTGACCGGCGCAGTCGTGACGACGTACTTCCTTTAACCTACATAATCGAATTCAGCAGACCCAAATTATGTAAAAACAAGCGCAAAAAATAATTAGCACTCTAATGTCGAGCAAAGTTCAATGATTTATATTTCAGCCCACCTAAATACACACATTTTCATAAAAAGGCTGCAATATTCTCTCATTTGAAAATATATATGCCATGTACAAATCTAAATGACACTCAGTTTTAAACAAATACACATCTGGGTTCAGAAAACATAAGTTAAATATAGATATGGCCAATAATTATGTTTTATTAAGTCGTTTCCATTGACCATGTTAACTAGCTTGCTTTGTTGTCGATTTTGATTTTTTTTGTAATAAAAAAAACATGTTTCAACGTATTTGTAGAAAAAACCCTTTAATCCACTACATCATGCAATACATCATTAGAACGGGAATTCAATTACCTTTCATATGGTATATTGCATGTGTAGATTGCTAAAGAATAGCTACGACAGACGTTTGCGTAGCCCTACCCCCTAATTTTAGACGGGTTTGGGGGTACCGCCCTTTCAGGGGTTAAAATATAAAGTTTATCCTTATTTTTTTGCTGTTAACATCTCATTTCATGTTTTAGACATATAAAGGTTGAAAAAAAAGCTGGTGTGGGTGAAATGTGGGGGGGGGGGGGGTGCATGGTGGGTGGTTCTAGCTCATGGCCTGTGTGCTTCCAACAATTCAGCCATCATCATCCATGCCAACATGTGGTACCGCTAATATAAAGGTGTACGCATACTTTGTGTTCGCCTTAACCATGTTAACAGCACGGAGAGCTGGGGGAGTATGAGTGACGTGCCTAAGCTACAAGAAGAGCCAGAAGAGGGTTTTGGTAAGTACACAACTCCATAAACTTGATGATACAGCAGGCCTCAACATAGAAAAAACCTGTGAGAGCTACAAATAGCTCTAAAAAAGCACGGGGGAGTATATTTTTTTACATTTGTCTCCAACAAGCCTGGTGAGCTCGATAGAAGGTTTTTTTAAAATCCCGGCCCATTCCTGCCCATGAGTTTAAAAATGATAACTTTTCAACCTTTTCAATAACAATTTCGAAATGAAGAAGAAGAGCCCTGCTAGGTGAGCTGTCAGCCCCTCATCTGGGATCTTGTTAGGTGCATGTCGGTCGGAGTGTGATTTATTACACCTGATTATGACCAGGACTGCATACTAACAGTAATCCTATCCGGACAGACTAGATGATTTACTTATAAATAAACATTTAAGTAGTATCTGGCATGTCAGTTACATTATTTATACGCAAGGCTATAATATAAACATTGATCTGAGAAAAAATATTACGTAGGCCTACTCCCCATACGAGTACAGCAAACTAGAAAACAATGCTGAAGCTCCACATGTAACCAATTTATAGAATGTGTGATAGAATCATTATGATCATGTATAATAATACATTAAATATCTACAGTATTTAGCTGTATTTGTATATTGTTTATGTCAGGGTGTCTTCCACATCTTGTGACTGCTTCGAGTGGGCATTTTGATATACGGCCCAACATGACTGCAGAGCAACTGGAAAACCTACATTTTGCGGGCCTTCCCAAAGGTGAAGGAGTTTGTGTTCAAGAGAGGAACGGCAAACGCCTCAGCCATGACAGGTCTGCCCGACGACCTATGCCCAGCAATGTTCAGTAAGCTAGTGGAGAAGGCAAAGCTGTTTGTGGTGACAGCTGCACTACATCAGAATGACCAGGTTCGATTTCCTTCTTTACATGAAATCTATAAATGTAACCCGTTAAGCAATACGTATTAGATCACGTGGCTACCGATTTTTTGAGTGTAGTAGACAGACAGACAGACAGATATTTTATTGACAGAAAAGAAAAGTCATTACAGACTTATTTGTCATAGAAATGAAAGAGATATATGTACATGTATATACAAGATTGTTAGTTTCTTAAAATCATATGATAATATACATGGTATGACATACACAGCTAAAATCATGTTAAGTGGCATTGCCAAAATAAAAACTGGGTATGTCGATAATATAAATGACTACTACTAAAAATGAAATAAAAGGCATTGCCAAGATAACATAGAGGTCTATCATTTTGTTTCCCGCACAAAAGTAGAGGCAGTCGAAAGGGGAAAAGACAACTTTAAACTTTTTTTATATTGTTTAGCAGATTTCAGACTAGGCGTCAGTAAATTAAAAAAATAGGAAATGTTTTTTCATGATAGGAAATAGCACTGTATTTATCACATGGTATATTTTGAACAAGATTCATTGAATGAAAACCGTTGTAAACAATCAAAATAAAGACGTCTGAGGTTTCATTTGATATAGAAGAAAAACCTGGATGTTAAGATGGGTGAAAAAGAACAGTACAGCCATACAGACAGATAATTGATTGACATTATATATTTATTGACAGTTATTCCTGACTTGTTTGTCATTAGACAACAAATATATACATGTATATACAGGCGATTAGTATTGTAAAATCACGGGTTTAAAATAAATATATATACACAGTTACTCAAGTTAAAATCAGGTTATGTATCATTGCCGTGATTTGTGATATGTAAACAAGCCAAAAAATGGCTTCTGTTCAAAATATGTAATAGCTTACAAATTGTTTCCCGCACCAAAAACAGAGTACAGACCCGTAACCACGGCAGTAGCTAAACATTTCAATCTGAGGACAGATTATATCATGTGTTTACCTCTGGGTAACTCCATTCCTAATGTCAAGCACGCTATTGCCGGTTATTTAAGGCTACCACGGCCTACACCAGCGCCAGCATTGGCTCCGCTATTGAGCGGAGGAACCAGGGTATACCACTGGCAATCCACCCGAAGATTAATATGGCCAGAAACGAGGAGGCTGCAGCTGCCCTTGGATGATTGCTGTAGACTAGTGCTTCCGTACAATGCTGTACACAGCATTCAACAGACGGAACAGATCCCTAATGACCCTCCCAGGATGGGGGCGAAAAGAACTACTACTAACAATCATCCCAGTACCCCTTTATGATAGGGCTCAACTTTTTCTGCTGATATTTATTATTTTTATAATATTTGCAGCGAATACCTTTTCATTAATTTGCAAAAAAGTGAGGAGTGAGTGCTTTATCAGTAATTTATTACATCTTTTTTCCTCATCAGGTTGCAGAAGACACACCAGAGCAACATGATATAGACTTTTTTTCCACTAGATCTTGCGGCAATCAGGTAATGTCTTTTATATTTGGATAATCATGTACAAATGAATGTACATTTGTAAGTAAGTAAAATGTCTTTTTTACTTCACTTTTCGGCCAGTATGGCCATTTAAGTGAAAATTCATAGTATTGCAATATCCTATATTGTATATTAAAGGTGGTAAAGAAAGATCAAACTAATAACAGCATGCTCGCACTAAAATATTCAGTTTAAAACGTTTGAAGCATGAAACAAAATATCTTATCTCTTTCAACAATACCTTTTAAATCCCCTACAAACCTGTTTTTCAGTTAATGTTGCTGACGTACTTCACACAGAGACGTTATTATTCTGATTCTGCGCCTCTGAGCTCGTCTTTCCGAGGATGTAGGCCCAAAATTAGTGTGTGGAAAATGGTTATTGAGAACGTTACGATAAGGGGTTCTGGGCATGTCACATGCCCAAACAGCCGTAAACTTGGGTTTCGCTATGCAAATTAATGCTGCAACTCCGTGGCAATTCGCACAGCTCCGCTATTCTCAGGTCGGATAGACCCCAGAGTAACAATAGATAAGGTTTTTTTTAATTCTCTTCATCCCAAGTGAGACACATAATGTCTAACACTCTATTGCCAGTTGTTACAAGGCTACCACATCAGGCTATCAACATCAGTGCACTGATACGGGAGCTGCATTAGCACTGTTGTCGAATCGAAACGCCACTGGCAAACCGCCCAAAGATTATGGCCAGATTATTTAAGGCTGCAGCTTCCCTTGGATGATTGCTGTAGACACCGGGATTGTCGAATGGAAATAACCAAACGATGTACTATCTATTATGGAATGTGAGAGAATTAACAAAGACAAGTTGAAGTATGACCAATTAGAAACCCAGGTCAAAATTTCAGGAAGCGATCAAGCTCTCATCTTTATGCAGATTTTTAAAGACAACACAACATTATAAATACTAGAAAGGTCTTCCTCACAAGACATACATGTGTGACAAGTGTGAGGTCCTGATTCATGTGGATTTTAGTGAAATTATGCCAACAGACAGAGAGGAGCTACATAAAATTCTTATTTTGGCCATGATTCTTTTTAACATTCTTTGTAAATGGTTCTTATAACTGTTGTGTTTGGTCTGAACAAATTCGTGATGGATAGAATTATGCAGATGCGTGAATTCAAATATATATTTTTGGTCTGATGAGTGGGCCTCACAATTTAGAAGCAGATACTGTTCTCAACTTTTAAAAGAATATGACTTAAGCGTTAAGCTAGTCTGAAATTACTTCGAAAGTCACCAAGGGAAAGGACAAGTTGATGGTCTTGGTGGCACAATTAAACAGGCTGTGCATATTTGAAGACGAAGCTACAGAACCAGTGGAGATAAATGTCACAGAGACAATGGAAATAGATGCAGACAAATACACAGAGCCAGTCAAGATAGATGCAGACAAAATCACAAAGCTAGTAGACACCATCAGACAGGATGCTTCTATTCAACTGCTACAACTATTACAATCTCCAATCACACTGTCAACAGCATACAACAAGCGTAGTTGTGGCGTAAGGCTACTGACCTTGATTAAAACGACTTAGCCAAAAAGATTAAAACTGCTACACCCGCTGGAATCGTAACAGCTATAGCCAAATATCTATCCGAAGACAAAGATTGGGATAGCTAGCATACCGTGACAATGAAACAGTTGATGAGGGTCAAAGCAGGACAATGTGGGGCGTTTAAAACATTATAAAAGAAACAGAAGACACGACGTTTGTGCGCATATTTCGCACACCTGAGATGGACATGTCTTACAGTGAGATGAGTATTGCAGCACATAGGTCACAATTATCCTCTCAATAAAAATCCGTTTGTGAAATAGGCATGACCAATTCTGGAGAGTACGTTTAAGGATTACAAAAGCCTGGAAAGGAAAATTAAACAATACGAATAAGATAATTTTGTGAAGCTATCCATCAAAATTGCACTACAATACAGTATGGTAACAGAAAGATCAAGAAAAACAAATACGATGACAAACATCTTTACAGTTATGTGAAACACGTCTGCAAGCATTTTTGCAGAATATAGTAGTAGAGTAGTAGTAAATTATTGCCTCACGTCACTTTCAGGCACAAATGGTTTTTAAGTGACATTGTAATACGATAAAAACGTTGTAGTCAATTGATGAGATGAATGATGTACAGTGGATGATGTGAGGGTTTCGCTAGGCAATTTAATGCTGGAACTCCGTGGCATTTCTTTGGGTCGCAGAGTAGCAATAGCTAAGGGTCATTAACACCATTCATCCCAAGTGAGACACATAATGTCTAACACTCTATTGCCGGTTGCTTCAAACAGCCACCAAAGCCAACATCAGTGCCTGCATTGCTGACAGAGCCTGCACTGATAGGAGAGCTACATTAGCACCGTTGTGGAACGGAGGAACCAGGGTATACCAAGTAGTGCTAGCAATCCGCCCAAAGATTATGGCTAGACTCGTGGAGGCTGAAGCTTCCCTTGGATGATTGCTGTAGACTAGTACTTCCGTACCATGCTATAAAGCATGCGAGCGACAGACGGAACAGATCCCTGTGACCCTCCCCGGATGGGGGTGAAGAGTCCTACTACTAGCGATCATTCCAGTACACCATTAAAATGGAGAATATGGCACCCAAAGTAAAGGTGCACGTACGAATCAGTGGTTGTTGTTATTTTTAGCATAATTGAGTTTACAATCGTAGTTTGAATTTCTTAATAACTGAGCTTTTAAATTATCAATTCAAGATATGTACACCAAATCTTTTACAAAATAATTATGGACCCACATCATTTTATTGTAGTTGTTCTAGTAGTAGTAAATCATTGCTTTACGTCACTTTTCGGCACAAAAGGTCTTTTAAGTGTATTATGATAAAAACGTTGTAGTCAATTGATGAAATGAATGTTAAATTGAATATACAAAACAAATGAAACATTTGTGCAGCATGGGCAAATACCTGTTTCAAACACATAAGTAGATCAAACAGTTCCGGTTTCGTTAATTTTATATTAGATCTAATTTCGTCAAACAACAAAAGTTAACAGGTTAAAAGGGGTATATATAGGGGGGCATATACACAACATCAGCTTGGTGTGTCGAGGAATATTTTGGCTAATAAACGACAAACGGCTGGTAAACACACCCACGCATAAGAAATACAAGGGGAGGGGGGGGGACATTGAGACGGAAAATGTGTGACTTATTACTCAAAGACAACATTAACAGAGCTTCGGCGGTAATTAAAGGCACTGGTATATGCCATGCAGTCAAAATATGTCTCTATTGTATAGAGACTTCAATGCAAAAATCATAATATTCCAATTTCCTACAGTGCCTATCGCAGAATCTCTGAAACGGAAAACCTGATCTTTGGGGAGCTCAACGTGGATAAATGTGATGACTGTGTATTCTACAGAAAAAACAGAGAATCTGATCCTGATCGAGTAGCCAAAGAAGAAGAGCACATCCTCTTTGCATCACAGCAAAGGCATAGATATCAAGATGATGCAACTGCAAACTGGTCAGCCGATCACAGCATTTATGCTGAACATTGATCTTCAAAAGTTTCTGATGTGGCCTAAAATGGGAAATTTAAAAAAATAAATTTCACGCCTGGTGGTTTTCAACGAAACCTTAGTGCAAATGGGAGATGTGACAGACAGAAGGAACCACTTGTGTGTTTGGGACGAGAGTATTGCAGGGCGAAATAGGCAAGAGATCGCGAGTTTTGCAAAAGTTATTAGCACTGAAAGTCAGGCCAACACATTTGTATTCTGGATGGACAACTGTTCTTCGTAGAACTAAAATTGGCTCCTATACAGTTCTATGGTAGACATCGCTAATGCTAAAGATGGACCAGGCGAAATAGTGCTAAAATATGTAGTATCAGGGCACACCAGGGTAACCGCCGATAGCATCCATGGACAGATAGAGGAACGTTCGTTTAGAATAAAAAAAGAACATTTTTGATATGCATGACATGGAGATGGTTCTAAGTGCCAAGGCTCGTATGTCGCACACTGATTTTCAATTCTTGACATATAGCGCAAAGAAAAGGAATGCTTTAAACAAACCGCAAATGCCTCTCAGCTGACCACCAGGTAGTATCTCTGAAGTTATGTTTCTAAATGGATCAAGAGAGATGGCGTACAGAACAGTTTTTGATGAAGTGCACACAACTACTGATTTTTTAAAGAAAAAAACTGTGGGTCAAGCAAACATAACCCGACAACCATCACCGCGAGGAGTGTGTGCTAAAAAAAGGAAGGCATTGTCAAGGCCCTAAACGACACAGTCTAAATGAGATTACTGGGAACGAATGCCATCACGCGAAACGGACGACCTTTTAAGCTGATAGAGAAACATGATTATTAAAATGACACATTTTATATTAAATATATTTTAAACATTGTTAAATGGTTGTTGAAGTTTACTGTACAATTAAATTTACATTCACGGACTGTGGCATAGTCTGAGGCTGACAATTAATTATTTAAATAAATGATTTCCTAGATGCCACAATCCAATAAGCCAGTGTTTGGAAGCGAAT
>OZ024911.1:40434998-40456303 GCA_964017125.1 Flabesymbios commensalis | reverse complement strand
ACATATGATACTCTAGGTATGAGAAGGTTTATATAGAAGAAATATGGTAATCTAGTCCACAGAGCGGTAATACACGAGACACACGTGATGCGATCGACCCTCTGGACCTCAGGGGGTTAATACACATCAAACTGTAGCCTATAGAGGGTTGATAAATAACATCTATGAAGCTCTAAGCATGAGTAGGTTAAAATAAGATAAACATGATAGTGTAGTCTACAGAGGGTTAAGACATAAGAAAAGTGATACTCCAGACATCAAATGGTGAATATATAAGAAATATGATAGTATAGTCTACAGAGGGTTGATATTTGAGACACGTGATACTATCGACTATCCGGGCCTCAGAAGGTTAATAATAATCCAGCCTATAGAGGGTTAACATATAACATGTGATGATTTAGGCATCAGTAGGTTAAAATAAGATAAACATGATAGTGTAGTCCACATAGGGTGAATATATTAGAAACGTAATACTCTAGACCACAGAGGTGTGATACTCCAGACATCGAAAGGTTAATATAGAAGAAATTTGATAGTTTAGTCCACATAGGGTTAATAATAGAGAGACGTGATACTATCTACTCTCTGGACCTCAGAGGGTTGATACATGTCAAACTCTAGCCTAGAGAAGGTTAATAACTAACATTTATAATGCTCTAGGCATCAGTAGGTTAAAATAAGTTAAATATAATAGTGTAGTCCACAGAGGGCTAACCCCTTACGTGGTTAGGTTTAATATCACGTGGCTTCTTAATATAGGCCTACTTCCTTAATATGTGAACATGTCCATAGACTAGAATTGCGAAGTCTTTTAAATTTTGGGTTGCTGTGGCAACGTAGCAAGTGTGCGAAAAGCCCCGTTTATCAGTTTTTCCTGTACTTCTTAATTAAGACATGCATGTCTGAAATTAAATTGCGTATTTATTTCTCGCTTAACTGATAAATGCGCAACACAAAATTTAAAAAAAACATACGCAATACTAGTCTATGAACATGTTCACATATTATGGCCATATACCCCTTTCCCAATAGCAATACGCCACACACTACAGTTACTAAAAGCTGAACTATTTAGTTGGGAGTCCTGTCACACTTATATTACAACACGCCACACAGTGATTAAAACTGAACTATTTAGTTGGGAGTCCTGCTTAGGCGCAAAATCGTGCAAACAGTGTATTAAGAAGCCAAAATAAAATTAGGGATTTTTTATGATTTTAGCCTGATTGTGTCGCTTTAACTGTCTGGAGGCTGGAGTATCAAGTGTTTTAACCATCTGGTGTCTATAGTATCACGTGTCTCAAACCTCTGTGAAGTAGAGAAACATATTTTTCTTATATTAACCTGCTGATGCCTAGAATCATATGTCTCATATAATAATCTTCTGGTGGCTAGAGTATGAAATTGCTCCCATATTAACCATGTTAACCATCTGGTGCCACACATTTGTATGATATATTTTCTTCTGTAGCTAGACCCAGCAAATGCTACAAATTGAAATATATTTTAGACAGATGAATTTTCAAAGCAGATATTTATGAAACTTAGGCCTAACGTTATCTAGGCTAGAAAAGTTAGGTGGATAAATGGGTGTTAGAGAGAAAATTAGCAAAACACTTTGATAGTAATCTAAGTTTTAAAGATCATTGTTTTATTACGGTGTTAATATTGCACACTGAAAAAACCTTATCTCTCAGGAGGGATGAGATACTGGTTGCACACTGGTAAGCTTCATCTCAGGGAGAAGTAGGGGCTGTAGGTGGGGCTGGTTGCAGATTGGGTGAACTTCATCTCTCAGGCAGAGTCAGGGATGAGGGGCCCACTGTACACTAGGTAAACCTCAACACTCTACGCTAGGAATAGTAAGCCTTATATCTCGGAAGGGATGAGGGGCCCACTGCACAGAAGGTAAATCTCATCTCCCAGGTGGGGGGGGGGGGGGGACTCATTGTACACTGGCTAAACCTAATCCTTAAAAGGGACTGGTTGCACACTGGTAAACTTCATCTCCCAGATATGAGGGGCCAACTGCACACTTTGTAAACATCATCTCTGAGGCAGTGTCCGGGATAAGGGGCCGACTGCACACTATGTAAACCTCATATATTAGGAGGGGTGAGGGGCCCATTTCACACTGGCTAAACCTCATCATTATCCATCGTAATTAGGATGGATGAGAAGCTGGTTGCACACTGGGTAAACCTCATATTTTAGGCTTAGTTTGGGACGAGGGGCCTACTGCACACTGGGTAAACCTCATCTCTCAGGGATGAAAAGACGGGGCTTGTTACACACTGAATATGTTCATTTCGAATTAAATACTTCTACACTAAGGGTCGTATGCTCGAAGCTAGTTTAGCTACACGACGTTTAGGCTTAACACAGTGTTAAGTAAAACAGTGTTTTAAAAATAATTAGCCCGTATGCCAAAACAAGGTTAGCATCGTATTAATAAACCATAAGGTTAAATCCTAAACCAGTGTTGTAACGCCATGAAGCATACAATGTATGTACACTTACAGTGATTCCCCTCAGCGCCGACAATGGGCACGTCCAACAAACACAATACATTCCACCAATGCTGCTTTATTGTTCCTGCCAGCGTCGAAGACCACGGCACAACATTAATTCATCAACGGCGCAAAGTGTCGTGTTTCCTGGGAGCAATGTATGAGGATGGGCGTACACATGGTACAAGAGGACTGTTGCTTGGGGATTCCGGGTACCCATGCTTGCTGTACCTCACGCCAATCACTAGGCCAACAACAGATAATGAACGGCATCACAATCGGTCTCATATAATAGCCCGAAACATTATAGAGAGATTGTTTGGCGTTTTAAACAATTTTTAAGACGATTTGCATGTTTGCACTTTGGCATCCGCACCAAATTAAGCACCAGATTGATTATAATAATTGTGGCTTGCTGTGTTTTGCACAACATAGCAAGAAGACACAGGGAAATTCATATTCGTTGTTGAGTTGGATGATGACCATTACATTGATGATGACATCATTGATTCTAATATTAGTCAGGGCCCATTTTTCAAAAAAGTGCTTTCTTAAAGTTTGTAAGGCATTTTTTAGTAGAATTTGTCATGCAGCTGTTTTTACACAATTCGGATATGCTGATTTCAAATCTGCCCCATGCCAAGCTCTATTCTGTCTTTTTCCTATACAAAATTGAAAAACAAAATGGCCGCCAAAATTTGTGAAAATGTCACAACTGTACATCACGGCTCGGCTCACAATGAACACAAAAACATCATTTCGGTGTCTAAAATAACATTTTTGGGGTCAGGGAATTCAGTTATAATGTTTCCGAAGGTCATATAGCTATCATTATTATTAAACAGTGGCCGCTAAAGGGCAAAATTCAAAATGGCCGCCACTGCAACGTAATGTGCCTTAACTTTGCTTCCAAATAACGTAGAAATGTGTTTTTGGTGTCTATATATAGGTTTCTCACACCAAGAAACCAATTCAGAACCGCGATAACGTCTATTATCAATATTTCACAAAGTTATTGGGAACAAAACAAATGTTGTGCCAGAAAAACGACACATTGTAGTACAGTGTAATAATTTCTTTGAAAGCCATTTTTTCACATTCAGAAGCCGAGAGAACCAACGTAAGAGGCATTTTGTAAGAATGTTTTGATTACTGACAAAAATATTTTATGATTGTTGATTACTGCCTAGCACTAGATGACCTGTCGCTCACCATATATCCGCTCTAGGTCTATTGGTTTGTGGCCTATGTGATATCCACCTGTAACGTTCTTTTTACAGTAGATAATAAATCAATTAAATTAATTTGTCACGGGTGGCACCCTATACTAGGTTTGAGAAAAACATGAAGTTGATCCATCAAGGTGGTCTGCATAACCATGACAATGATGACACGCATACATGTTCCGTTCTGTTAGTATAATCCACTTTATATATTTTGCTGGTCAAAACGTGCACATGACATAAAAAAATATGATTGACATTTTACATATTAGAATCATCTTCGGTTTTATATTTTTGGCCAGAAAATATACCATACAATAGCCAGGCAATGCGGTGATAACACAATTTTCAGACAAATATAAATGAACGACTCAGATATCCACACAAAAAGGTAATGTACACATATATCTACTCCTATAACTTAAAACAAGGATGGGATAGATGATGTCACTGTCAATAACAATGATAACATACAGTTACACGATATCGAAAATATGTAATTTAGTGCAGAAATTGACTTATATATTATGTTTTGAACATATGAGGTTAATGGTTGAGGACACCCAAAGTCAAAACAGAGCAGTGAAGATGGAGCTATAAACAAATATCTTTTCCTATGGTGATGCTCATTTGATAGGGTAATGTTGAATATATTGATTATGAACTTTTTATGAATATACTATGAACATACACTTCAGACGTCATCAAACGTAGTAACTGTCCCTACTGTTGCCAGCTCAATGCTATATTGTGTCATAAACATGTCCCCAGAGATTATCGGGTACACTGTTGCAACAAGATAGGATGCAGAATATGTGGTAATTGGGGTAATATACATTGATACCGTTTGTAACACGATCAGGATGTTTTCACATAAAATACAGAAACGTTCTACTTGTGGTCGTGATATGGTGGGATGTGTATTGAATCAGTAGGTTCTGGTCATGCATAGTTCTAAGCTCTCACTCTCAAATAGTATACAATTGCTCAATAGGTTCAGTTTTGCAGAAGGTATAAATGTTAGAGACAATAAGTCTTACTGTGTATAAAGTGATGACATGATATGATAGATGTGAAGATACTTAGGCCCCTAATAACCATGGGTCTCCTCCAGAATAATTGCTCGTCTAATAATCTATACAAGACACATGATTGAATGCTACATCGAAAAACAGTTCCATTCAGATTGTATATTACATGAATGAATATATCACAGATAAAGCACAGAACCAGGGAGGAGGGCAATGCAGTTTTAGTTTGAAGAAATATAATAAATTCAAAGTTCAAACTCGCCATTTTTGGTGAAGATGTCAAGTTCATTCAGCCATTCACGGAAAATGTTATTACGACAATCAAACTGTCAGATACGGACAATGTGGTAGTCGTAGGAACTGATGTAAACTTGCTCATTCTGTTGTCAAAACTTTCTCATCCAATAACAATGTTAGCTGTGTTAACTGTGTTAGCTTCGTTAACCTAGAACTGGTAATATTTATCGTAAAATATACCATTCAATCGTCTCAAAGGCTTCAGCATCAATTCTAAAATCAGTATCTAACAATTTCTGTATTTTATGTTAATCTGCATGAAAACATCCTGATCGGGTTACAAACGGTATCAATGTATATTACCCCAATTACCACATATTCTGCATCCTAATCTTGTCACAACAGTGTACCCAATAATCTTGCTTTGGGGACTTGTTTATGACACAATGTAGCATTGAGTTGGCAACAGTAGTGACAGTTACTAACATCGTCTGAAGATGGTATATGCTCATAATACATTCATAAAAAAGTCATAATCAGTTTTTTCAACATTACTCTAGCAAATGAGCATCACCCTAGGAAATGATATTTGTGGATAGCTCCATCTTCACTGTTCTGTTTGGATTTCGGGTGTCTTCAACCATTAATCTCATATGCTCAAATCATATATAAGTCAACTTCCGCACTAAATTACATATTAAATTACATATCTTGTAACTGTATGTTATCATTGTCATTGACGGTCACACCATCTATCTCATCCTTGTTTTAAGTTAGAGGAGTAGATATATAAATGTGTACATTGCGTTTTTGTGTGGTCAACGTCGATGGTTGTGACGTTATTCGTTGATTTATATCTGTCTGAAAACTGTGTCATCAACGCATTACCTGACTATGCTATGGTCTTTTTTCTGGCCAAAAATATAAAACTGTTGATGATTCTGTTATGTAAATTGTCAATCCTATTGGGAAACATATTATTTACGTGATGTGCACGTTTTGACCAGCACAATATATAAAGTGGATTATACTAACAGAACGGAACATGTATGCGTGTCATCATTGTCATGGCTATGCAGACGACCTTGATGGATCAACTTTATGTTTTCTCAAACCTAGTATAGGGCGTGGCCCAAGGGTGCCACCCGTGGCCAATGGGCATTTCAATTACCTTAATTTATTTATTCTCTACTGTTAAAGCACGATACAAGCGGATATCACAAAGGCCACAACCAAAAGGCCTGAGGCGAATATATGGTGAGCGACAGGCTATTTAGTGCCGGGCAGGGATCAACAATCATAAAATATTGTTAAGGCATATTACGTTGCAGTGGCGGCCATTTTGGATTTTGCCCTCTAGCGGCCACTGTTTAATAATAATTGTAGCTATATGACATTTGGAAACATCATATCTCAATTCCCTGACCCCAAAAATTGTCATTTTAGACACTAAATGATGTTTTTGTGTTCATTGTGAGCCAAGCCGTGATGTACAGTTGTAACATTTCCACAAATTTTGACAGCTATTTTGTTTTTGAATTTTGAGTAGGAAAAAGACAAAATAGAGCTTAGCAATGGGCCCTGACTATATGCTGTCATCTGTCAACCCACAAGGCAATTTTGTGAGACCAACAGATTATGTGAGTAGGCCCTACATAAGATACATTCAATAATAATATTAAAATCAATACTGCGCAATAAAATTTGAGAGAATAAATGATGAATTAATATTTACTTTTGATTACGCACAGTAACATCTGAGATAATAAATGATGTATTAACCCTTTCAGCACGGGGACCGTCTGTAGACGTCTGAATCTAACCAGAAATGCATAATGCATTTATGATCTAACGTATATAAACGTCAGACGTCTAAAGGCGGTCCCAGCTCGGAAAGAATTAAAAATGAAGCAAATAAAGCAGAAAAAGCTAATGAAAATATTTATGATTATTTCAAATTGAAAAAATGATTAATGTCTTTGTTACATCGTTCTGCTTTATTTGGGTAGGCTAACTATGTTATGGATGTAGGGCAATTATAATTTGTTTAAGTTCTTTTAGCGCGTGAACCGTCTATATACGTCTGAATTTCACGTTAGAATCAGGCGTCTTAACGTCAACAGACGGTCCCCGTGATGAAAGGGTTAATACATTTTTGTATTATCTCAGATGTTATTGTGCGTCATAAAAAGTATATATTAAGTCATCATTTAGTATCTCATATTTTATACGAAATTAATTTTAGCGTTGTAAAGGTTAATATTTCATTGTCATATGTATGTACAATAAAATCTGAGATAAGAACATATTTCATTAATTCGATTGGTATATTAGTATTTAATTATAGCGATAGGCATGCATAGATGTGTGTATATTTTTGTTTGGTACATCACTGATTTGAAAATAAAGAAGTTGATACCTGCAATGTCTTAAAAAGTATTTTGATTTGCATTTCCATCAAATATAACAAAACTATGTTATAATGTTGATATTTTAATAAGTTTAAAATTCCGTTGAAAACTCAATATATTAGCCCAAATATAAATATTAATGTAACATGAGGTCATTCTGCTCTCCGTATGCCCGAAGCTAGGTTAGTGTGAGTTTAGCTATAACAGTTTGTGTTGTAACCTTCAGTTTAACGCTAACCGGTATGCCAGAAGCTGGTTTTTGGCTTAAAGGGACCCCTTGGGATGAGACATTTTCAATGTTGCCAATTTTTAAAATTGTATTTATATGAAGCTATATAGCCTACTGATCTTAACTGAAAATACAAAAAAGTCAAAAAACACATTTTAAAGCACCGAAATAGTATGAAATACATGTAGTTATATTTCCAGGTCGTATATTGCCATGTAAACAAATCAAGTCAGCAATATACCGCACTTTACAGCACATATTCCCACGTCTTGGACGGTAAGATCAGAGCAATCGCCGCTAATTGGTGTCCTATAGTCAGGATATAGGGGGATACACCTGCAGCACTGATTGTCTGCCCAACGCTGGGCCGACAGTATCACCATGTGGTCCAATGCTGTAGGAACATTTGTTTGGGTTTTAAGGGGATTCATAGAAATGTTGATAAAAAAAAAAATTCAATCTAAAAACTCGGAAAAAAATAAAATCATGATCTGGGGGATACACTGCTTCATTACAAAACTAAAAACGAAAATTGATGTCATCCCAAGGAGCTGCTTTAACACGATGATAAACCGGTGTGTTATGTTGCCAGAAGTTAACCATTTAGCATTAGGTTAAGGAATTTGATGGCAATAGAAATTTGAAATCGAATCATAAAAATAACTAAATTATCATAATTATCCATGGAATACTAATAGACGACCCTCATAATTGTGTGGAGTCATTGGAAAAAATCAACATTAGCAAATATTTTTTTTTATATTTGATGGGGAAGCAAATCAATTTTTTTTTTTAAGATATTGCAGGTATCAACTTCAAATCAGTGATTTACCAAACAAAATTATACACACATCTATGCACGCGTATCGCAATTAAGTACTAATATACCAATCGAATTAATTAAATATTTGCTTATCTGAGATTTTACTGTGGATACATATAACAATGAAATATTAACCTTTACAACGCTAAAATAAATTTCGTATAAAATATGAGATAATAAATGATGAATTAATATATACTTTTTATGACGCACAATAACATCTGAGATAATACAAAATGCATTAATCCTTTTAGCACGGGGATCTACAGACGTCAAATTCAGATGTCTGAAGGCAGTCCCCGCGTTAAAAGAATTAAAAAAAGATTATAATGGCAGTAGACCCATAACATAGGTACTCAAGTGAAGCAGAACGAGCTAACCAAGCTATTAATGATTTGTTTCAATTTGAAATCATCAAAAATGTCTTCATTAGCTCTTTCTACTTCATTTGAGTTGTCCCTACCTATGTCTGACGTCTATGTACGTTAGATTCGGACGTCAGCTGGCGGTCACAGTGCTGAAAGAGTTAATGCATTTTGTATTATCTCAGATGTCGTTGGGCGTCATAAAAAGTATATATTAAATCATCATCATTTTCTCAGATTTTATTGCGCAGTATTGATTTTAGTATTATTGATATTATGAATGTATCTTATTTACTCAAATAAACTGTTGGACTAGAAGAAACATTTGCATGTTAAGAAGTAAAGGTTAAATTGTCTTTGCTGATTAAATGTTCCCCTATCTCGCATGATTATCTCAATTAAATATTAATACATCAATGAAATTAATTAAATGTTTATTGTACATACATGTTGCAATGACATATTAACCCTGACAAAGCTGAAATATTTTTGTATGGAGACCAAAGTTTTTTTTCAATTTGAAATCATCATAAATGTATTTATGAACTCTTTCTATTCATTTGAGTACCTATTTTATGGTTCTATGGTTCTATGGCAATTATATTTGACGTATATATCTACAGACGGCCCCCGCGCTGAAAGGGTCAATACATCATTTATTATCTCAGATGTTACCGTCATCAAAAGTAAATAATAATTCATCATTAATCTCTCCGATTTTATTGTGCGGCATTTAATTTCTATTATTATTATTAATAAAAAATATAACAATGCGACTAATTAATTCAGCTCTGATTAAAATTTGATATGTACTATTTGCTGATTTTATCAAGCGAAGTGATTTTCATTCATATTAAGGCATGTAAGGTGGAAATTGCGATTTATCACGGTGAACGAGAAGAAACATTTGAATGTTAAAAAGTAAAGGTTAAATTGTCTTTGCTGATCTTCACAAACGGGACAACCCGACAAACACGACACCTTGTGCCGATGATGAATTAATGCTGGGCCGTCGTCTTCGACGCTGGCAGGAACAATAAAGCAGCATTGGTGGAACTTATCGTGTTTGTCGGACGTGCCCATTATCGGCGCTGACGGGGAATCACTGCAAGTGTACACAAATTGTATGCTTCACGGCGTTACACCACTGGTTTAGGATTTAACCTTACGGTTTATTAATACGATGCTAACCTGGCTTTGGACATACGGGTTAATTTTTTTTATACAATGTTTTACTTAACACCG
This sequence comes from Flabesymbios commensalis, assembly GCA_964017125.1. Lineage (NCBI taxonomy): Eukaryota > Metazoa > Annelida > Polychaeta > Terebellida > Flabelligeridae > Flabesymbios > Flabesymbios commensalis. Next base: position 40,446,226 of record OZ024911.1, on the reverse strand, counting down.
TGTTAAGCCTAAACTTAGTGTTAGCTAAACTAGCTTTAAGGATACGGCCAATAGTGTCTCGTCATCATTGAAACAGTCACCACCAACCCAATCCCCCCCCACCCACCCCTTCCTCCATCCTCCCCCCCCCCCGACTCCGCCACCCCAAAACCGCACAGCACCTCTAAAAACAGAAAAGCGGTCCGCAGTTCTCATCTAGTTTATAGGTTTTGTGCAGTTTTGTAAATGATGGGTTACCTGCGTTTGCCAAGTGCCAATAAAATATAAAACGCTATATTATAATTATACACATCTGAATTACCTCACAGTTATCGTACTAAGGGCATTTAGCAATTATTCATTTACTGTTATTCATTTACCTTTTAAGCGCTAACCATGACCATGAATTGTTTTTAGATTACGGTTATAATTAGATTATATTTGTGGCAAGTGATATTAAGGTTGTAGTCCCAACAAACAGAATAGGTTCGGCTCATGTTTTTTAATGCTGGCTAACAATCTGCGACGCTGGCCCAGCATCAAACCAACATGGGATCAGCGCCCCATGTTTGTGCCACGACTTGCCTGTTGGAAAGGTCAGGCTGCCTTTTCGACGATTGAACCCTCTATGTGTCGATGACAACTATATTATTTTTAACATTTTATTATAATTTCAATAGTAGGCATACATTTTTAAGGTGAATTTTGTCTTCAATCCACAGAAAGATTTAAACATGACTGTTTGACAAATCTGTAAAAAAACAGAAATACAAATGTTCTCTCATGTGAAGCTGTGTATCGCGTCAGGAAGACACAGCTTCAAGTGTGAGAAACTTTCTCACCTAATGGGTTAAATAAGATGACGTGCCAGGTAATTATAATGTACAGAACACTGACTTTCTGCTGCACTATGGCTCCGTTCTGACGTCAAGGACGACGACAATGCCATAATAGGCCTAATATAAATCACATTGACACATCAGACATGCCGGTATGTGTTTGAATATACAGCACAAACAACACCTCCGAGTTGATTGTTTCACTGTTACTGGGAAGTTGCTCTAGGCCTTATGTAGGATATACACATTTTTTAAAAGCTATTCATCCCTGAGTTTCCCTGCTATTCTGTAAATATCAAATTGTTTCTGAACTCATACAACGGACAAGCCCCAAAAGCAAAACAAAATTACCCTCATTTACAGTCCAATGGGAGAGAAAGCTGCGTCCTAACATATATTTAGGTAATGGAAACGATAATGATTTTGTTGCCTCATACTTCGACAGCATAACCCATATTGAAGCACGTTTTGTCATGAAACGTGTATGTTACAGGCTAAATCAACTTTAAATCACCTCTAATGCATGAAATATTATAAAACGATCACAATATTAATCCTGTTTAATATGAAAAAAAAACTTCTGTAGGTGACAAAGACCACTGTATTTGGCCATGTTTTATAGTTACGTGTAGATTACAACAAGCATGGACCCTGAATTATGTGCGTGTGCAATATGTATGTAATCTCACCATGGCTTTCTTAGATATGCTCCGGAAACGTGATTGTTAGTGTCTAAGCTATTTTAGATCAGATATGTAGGTAAAAAAGTAGGTCAAATGTCATGAAATATGAAATAAATCCCCATTGGTTTCCTCTGAAAACCTAAAATATACTCGTTTTTATTTCACATAGCCAATTGCCATAGATATGCTCTTCCCAATATAAGAAATATTTTTTATTGAAAACGACTCTATTGTATAAAAAATGTTATTTCTTATAGTGTAAGAACGAAATCAATTCACGTTTCAGTTGCATTACCATATTTACCAGAAAGAGTTATTCAAGACATAAATTTAAACATACATACCACTCACCAATGTGTGTTCAATCTACATCAGTCAATACCTGGGCGAACTTAAGCATAGAACGTAAACATACAGGCCATAATGTGGGCTCAGGCTGCCTCAACCAACCCATTGATCCATCCATTCATTAATCCATGAATTGATAGATCAATGTTGATTGATTGATTGATTGATTGATTGATTGATTGATTGATTGATTGATTTATCGATTTATTGATTGTTTGTTGGATGGATGGATGGACGAATGAATAAATGGATGGATGGATGGATGGATGAATGAAAGATGAATGAATGGATGGATAAATGAATGGATGAATGGATGGATGGATGCTGAGTAGTATGATCTCCTGAAAGAAAACATGCTTAATTCTGATTTTAGCAATGTTTTCATGATCAGATACAATAGCTGGTGAATAAATAGATAGATACATGCACAGATAATTATGGGTTCTGGCTTCGTAATGATCATAAGACATAAACAAGCGAAGGCAGTTTTCAGATGACGTGCGTTTGAACTTTTCTACTACATAATTATGTATAATTAATAGCCATGTGTAGCATTCCAAATGAAAGAAACGTTTCAGGAGTAATTATTTATTGAAGAGTCGAGTATCATTTTCTGAGAGAGGAGAATTAGGTGTTCACATTCTTGTGGTATAATTATTCTCACAGAACTCATTCCATATAATTGTCTGGATTTATGAAAATAACATATATTGAGTCACTTTGTATTTTTGATATAATTCTAAAATATATTTCAAATATATATATTTTTTTAACTTTTTTTATTTTCGGATTTCATATACACATTCATAATACATATACAATACACAGTACAGAACAAAAAAGAACGCGATTATACACAAGACGTGAGAAAAACAAAACAAACAAAACAAAACAGAACTAAACAAAAAAAACTATGCTATGCCTTATGTGCAACATCTTTAAGTGGTTATAAACTGATTACAACTGATAAAAAAAACGGATACAAAGTAGCAGAAATGATAGTATGAATGTTTAGAAATATATATATATATATTTCGTCATCTGGTCACCCAGCAAACAAGCCCTATGCCGATTCAATGCCGGTCCACCGCCTACGACGCCGGTCCGGCACCAAATCAGCACTGCCAATGCCAATACATCGTGTCTATTTAACAGCAGCTCACATCATCATGGTCCTGCCCAGCAAACACGAGCCGCCGTCTCGTGCCTGCCTGGCGTGAATCTGAGCGCACATATACATACAAAGCAAACAGAGATATAAGACCTCCCGGTTCAATGCTGGTCCACCGTCTACGACAATGGACCAGCATCGAACCAGCAAGGTATACCGGGGACTAGCTGGCTTTGGCTAAAGAAGAAAACACGAGACGCCGGTCATTCCCTGTTCCGCCGTTGAACTAATACTGGCCCGACGGCCAAACAAGCCTCGACCAACGTCTTGGAAACACGATGCATCGAATATATATTTCAAATATAACATATTATAATTTTACGTTGATACATTATGCTGCTGCCATTGTGGTATTCTTAGTTTCTTCAACCCTCTGAGGTGTCCATATCACCAGAAAAATGAATGAATGAATGAATGAATGAAAGAATGAATAAATGAATGAATATATAAAGCAATGAATGAAGAAATGAATGAGTAGGAATATGAATGAGTGAATGAATGACTCAATGAATGAATAAATAAATAAACTAATTAGTAAATAATGAAATGATCGAGGTTCGAGATCACCGTAAGTCATTTTAATTTCGGACGGTGTGCGGTGAATTCAGACGCCGCGGTGATTTCGGTCGGTGATTACGGACGGTGTGCGTTGCATTCGGACGCCCAACATAGTATTCTTATATGTGCACACTTATATTTTGCGTTTTGTGGTTTCATTGTAGCACTCTGCCCATTTCAAATCACTAGTTCGTCTGCGAAGCTGGACCTCAAAAGTGTGTGATATCTTGTCAGTGACACAATTCTGTGAAACTCAATGACCTCGACCTCCTGTGTTTTCACCGAGCTGGCTAATACAATGAAGTATGGGGGAGGGTTCTTATATAACCTTGTTTTCACCGAGTGACGTCACTGCGTTTCACAGAATAAAGTATGGGGGAGGGGGTATTATATAACCTTGTTTTCACCGAGTGACGTCACTGCGTTTCACAGAATTCTGTAAACCCTTTTAAAAGGTGGGGTACTGGGATGATTGCTAGTAGTAGTACTTTTTGCCCCCATCTGGGGAGGGTCATTAGGGATCTGTTCCGTCTGTTGGATGCTGTGTACGGCATTGTATGGAAGCACTAGTCTACAGCAATCATCCAAGGGCAGCTGCAGCCTCCTCGTATCTGGCTATAATCTTCGGGCGGATTGCCAGTGGCTTACCCTGGTTCCTCCGCTCAACAGCGGAGCCAATGCAGCACCCGCATCAGTGCTGGCGCTGATGTAGGCCGTGGTAGCCTTAAATAACCGGCAATAGCGTGTTTGACATTAGGTCTCTCACGTGGGATGAATGGAGTTACCCAGAGGGAGTGATCCTTCCTATTGTTACTCTGGGGACTATCCGACCCGAGGATAGCGGAGCTGCGCAAAATGCCAAAGAGTTTCATCATTAAATTGTACAGCGAAACTCAAGTCTCCGGCCGTCTGGGCATGTCTGGGGGTATATCCCCTAGACATGCCCAGAACCCCTTATCGGGAGAGCGAAGGAAAACGCTCTCAATAACCCACCATGCCCTATCACCCCCACCCTCACATCATCATCTGTACATCATTCATCTCATCAACTGAATACAACGTTTTTATCGAATTATAATGTCACTTAAAAGACCTTTGTGCCAAAAAGTGACGTAAAGCAATGATTTACTACTACTACTACTTTTAAAAGGTTATTCGGTGAAAATAATGTTATATAATACCCCCTCCCCCATACTTTATTGTATCAGATAGCTCGGTGAAAATATTGCAGGTCAAAGCTATTGAGTTTCACAGAAGTTCACCAGGCATATGCCCTTTAAAGGGACATGCCCAGTCTAAAATCATAAAATAATCGGTGATTTTATTTTGGTTTATTAATATGACCATGTGATGTAAGCATGTCCATAGACTAGAACTGCAAAAGTTTTTAAATTTTTGTGCTGCGCATTCACCAGTTAGGCTAGATATAGAGACGAATTCCTGATTTCTAATTATTGACAACCATATCAAAAATAAGAGTTACGAGAATTTTGTCTCTATATCTAGCCTAATTGTTAAGTGGTCATATTAATAAGCTAAAATAAAATCACCGATTTTTTTTATTATTTTAGACCTGGGCATGTCCCTTTAACCGCCAAATATACAATAATATTTTCTAGGTTATTAGGTTGACAAAAGAGCACCTGACCCCAAAAAAATTATAACAAAAGGTTTCTCAACGGTTTTCTATCCACGCTCGCATGCAATTGAGATGGTCTTTGTGTTTATAGTGACCGGGCATGCTGGGAGTTCAGCCAGAAGTTTCATGCTCTCACAGAAAATAATATTTTCTTTTTTAAGACTCTGGGTCTCAGATCCGGTTCAATCGCCGGTCACTAAGTGTCCCCATCTATATCTCAATTGCAGGCGAGCGTGTTTCCATCCTACTGGATATAGCGAATGACCAAAAAAAGTCTATAAAAATCTGACCCACAAAAATCCAGGATGGCCGCCATTCGCCGTGAAAATCGGTAAAACCATCCTAAATTGCCTAAACTTTTACCATTAAACCATGATTCTTGTTTATGATGCATGTTTTTAAGAGTTGGGAAACTCATTATTTACCAGAACATTCTGGCATTGTCAAAAATCTAAGATGTCGGTGGGAATAGGGGGCAGAATCCAGGGTCAAAGGCCAAGTGAAAGGTAAAATAAGATTTTTCGGCAAATAAAGGTTGGAACAAGTGTAACACTTTTTTTTCGGGTATTTTTAACTAGATAATACATTCCTTATATTATTTTCATGATTCAAGGTCATCTACAAGGTCAAAAGGTAACCTAAAGGTCAAGTAATCGAAAAGTTGATTTTTACCAAATTAAGCAAAGAACATGCCTAATACCTCATTTTCATGTGATTTTGACTGGTGGATCATTTTATGGTATTATGCTTGTGATTCAATGTGACCTTCGAGATCAAAAGGTCAATTTAAAGGTTAAATATATATTTGTACAAATGTCAACAAACATCATGTGCAATCCCTCTGGGGTCAGCCCGCTGGTCCGACAGTCCATTGGTCCGACAGTCCATTGGTCCGACAGTCCATTGGTCCGGCGGTCCATTGGTCCGACAGTCCATTGGTCCGACAGTCCATTGGTCTGACAGTCCACTGGTCCGACATATCTACTGAATAGCAGCAGGATTGATGGCAGCAGTGACAAACGTTAAAGAGCCATACAGTCCATTGGTCCGTCAGTCCATTGGTCTGACGGTCTTGGTCCGACAGTCCATCGGTACGACAGATATACTGAATAGCAGCTGGATGAATGGCAGAAGTGACAAACGTTAAAGAACTATACAGTACATTGGTCCGACAGTCCATTGGTCCGACAGTCCATCGGTCCGACATATCTACTGAATAGCAGCAGGATGAATGGCAGCAGTGACAAACTTTAAAGAACCATACAGTACATTGGTCCGACAGTCCATTGGTCCGACAGTCCATTGGTCCGACAGTCCATTTGTCCGCCAGATATACTGAATAGCAGCAGGGTGAATGGCAGCAGTGACGAACGTTAAAGAGCCCTACAGTCCATTGGTCCGACAGTCCATTGGTCCGACAGTCCATTGGTCTAACAGTCCATTGGTCCGACAGATATTCTAAATAGCAGCAGGATGAATGGCAGCAGTGACAAACGTTGAAGAGCCCTACAGTCCATTGGTCCGACAGTCCATTGGTCCGACAGTCCATTGGTCCGATAGTCCATTGGTCCGATAGTCCATTGGTCCGATATATCTACTGAATAGCAGCAGGATGAATGGTAGCAGTGACAAACGTTAAAGAGCCCTACAGTCCATTGGTCCGACAGTCCATTGGTTCGACAGTCCATTGGTCTGACAGTCCACTGGTCCGACATATCTACTGAATAGCAGCAGGATTGATGGCAGCAGTGACAAACGTTAAAGAGCCATACAGTCCATTGGTCCGTCAGTCCATTGGTCTGACGGTCTTGGTCCGACAGTCCATCGGTACGACAGATATACTGAATAGCAGCTGGATGAATGGCAGAAGTGACAAACGTTAAAGAACTATACAGTACATTGGTCCGACAGTCCATTGGTCCGACAGTCCATCGGTCCGACATATCTACTGAATAGCAGCAGGATGAATGGCAGCAGTGACAAACTTTAAAGAACCATACAGTACATTGGTCCGACAGTCCATTGGTCCGACAGTCCATTGGTCCGACGGTCCATTTGTCCGCCAGATATACTGAATAGCAGCAGGGTGAATGGCAGCAGTGACGAACGTTAAAGAGCCCTACAGTCCATTGGTCCGACAGTCCATTGGTCCTACAGTCCATTGGTCTAACAGTCCATTGGTCCGACAGATATTCTAAATAGCAGCAGGATGAATGGCAGCAGTGACAAACGTTGAAGAGCCCTACAGTCCATTGGTCCGACAGTCCATTGGTCCGACAGTCCATTGGTCCGATAGTCCATTGGTCCGATAGTCCATTGGTCCGATATATCTACTGAATAGCAGCAGGATGAATGGTAGCAGTGACAAACGTTAAAGAGCCCTACAGTCCATTGGTCCGACAGTCCATTGGTTCGACAGTCCATTGGTCCGATAGTCCATTGGTCCGATATATCTACTGAATAGCAGCAGGATGAATGGCAGCAGTGATGAACTTTAAAGAGCCATACAGTCCATTGGTCCGACAGTCTATTGGTCCGACAGTACATTGGTCCGACAGTACATTGGTCCGACAGTCCATTGGTCCGACAGTCCATTGGTCCGACAGAACAGATCCCGTACGCATGAAAATGTAGGGGTAGGCACTATTTTTAGGAAGATAGCTGTCCTAGACGTGTGGGATATATTTTGGCGGCCATTTTGAAAACCAAGATGGCGGTCATTTCCAATTTTACAAAAAATAGAAACATCTAGTTTTTAACACAAGATACATAAAAATGTCCAAAAATGCAATAAAACGAAAATTAACAGCGACTTTCAACGAAATTACATAGTGCACCTGACTATACATCAGAGTCGCCAGGTTGAATCTTATTCCGAACCCACATTATAGTAGTTTTGTTAACATCAACACAGCCGGGGAGGCCTACTCTTAACTCCTTTAAATAGCAAGGATTTTCATCCTTCCCCATGTTTTTTTTTAATAATGAAAGCTTTGTCGTTGTCTGACATTTTGGGAGGCAACTATAACTCGCAGTTAAAGAGACGGAATCAGACAATATATCACTTTTATTTTGGTTCTTTGATATGTCTATAATAGGCTATGTCAACATGTCCAAAGACTAGAATTGCGTAAGTTTTTTTTGTTGTGTTGCGCATTCACCAGTTAAAAGGGAAATAAGGACGAGATTTAATTTCACTCGGTACACTTGCTACGTTGCCACAGCAACCCAAAATGTAAAATACTTCTGCAATTCTAATCTATGGACATGTTTATATATCATGGAAATATTAACATAGATTAAGGAGCCAAAACAAAAACAATGATTTTTAATGATTTTGGCCTGATTGTCTCGCTTTAAGTTGATCAATGCAGTAAGACAATAACCATTATTATGATTTTGTACGTATAGCTGGAAGACCAAGTAATTAGAATAATAACACAGGACCCGCCTATACATCATCAGTCGGGAAACCCCTGTAACACCCTTGTAAACCCAGAGCATGGTGATATAAATGTAATATAAATAACGTTTTTTCTAACCTATTACCATTTAGCAGGCTATGCATAGTAGTATGGCCAAATGCAAGACAACAGTTACACCAATCATTACACCCTATGTCAAAACATATTAAATAATAATTATATATACTTACGGTACTGTATTTAATTATGTTATGTTTTACAATGTTCAGGCCGGGACAACCTCCATGAATAAGAATGTTTTAAAGTTGGCCAACCCTTGTAGACCGTAAACTAAACCGTAAACTGGAATTAGTACACCACCCACTCCTAAATTAATCATTTTGTCATTGATTGACCAAAAAGGTTACTGGTCATCTAAGAAAAAAAACTAAACACCATTCGGCCGAAATGACCTCTATTTTATGGACAGGTCAGGTTATTTACATGGAAGTAAGGAGGAAATAATAGCATTACAAATATATGGTAATGACTTATTATATCATTCGTATCAGATGTTGCTTTACAACAAAAATAGCATATATATTCTGGAGCTGCAAAATAAAATGACAGTTACCGTCATACAAGTTACCGTCTTCATCACTCAATTGTATTACAATAGTTACCGTCATCCTGCTCACTTTTCTACATTGAGTTATCGTTTCCACTATGGAAGTTACTGTCTCTCACATCAAAATTTTACAGAGCTCTTACTCTGATATTTAATACACTAAATAGGCTATGCTAGCTATGTTGTAGGCCTACCAAAATAAACTGGATGATTAAAACTGATGAACGTTATTTAACATTTGGAAATATTATTAATCAATTAAAATTAACAGTAAACATACATACTTTACTCGACGTTTTCTTTATCTGGCATATTGGGACTACGGAAAATCAAGTTACCATCATCAGTGGTTTAGGGGTGCTCGAATTCTACAAACTAGTCATTTAAATTTCGTATATATACATAGTTCATATTTAAAAATATTCAGTACAGGCGACGATTTTAAATGTAGGCCTATTAGGCTGCTTTTCAAAAATAAAATTATTAGTATTGTATGGGAGAGTGGAGTTAGTTGATGAGTGTGATAAGATGTTACTGTAATATCGATAAATAGCATAGGCTTAGCTATAAGATGTTCGTGTAACATGGGTGATTTTTTTTATTTAATCCATCTGACAATCAATTGAGCATTGCCAGATTCAAACAAATGACAGAATGAGAAAAGCGTAGTACAACACTGTACGTAGCGTCTCAAATGTATCAAAACTTAGTAAGAAACATACGGGAAAGGGAAATTTGCTCAGGCTTTCTAAGGACGTATTTGAGGTCAATTATTACTATTCAGTAGATCTGTCCGACCAAAGGACTGTCGGACCAGTGGACTGTCGGACCAATGGACTGTCGGACCAATGAACTGCATGGTTCTTTAAAGTTTGAGGCTGCTGCCATTCATCCTGCTGCTATTCAGTATATCTGTCGGACCAATGAGCTTTCAGACCAATGGACTATCGGACCAGTCGACTCTCGGATCAATGGACTGTTGGACCAATGGACTGTCAGACCAATGTTCTGTATGGCTCTTTCACGTTTGTCACTGCTGCCATTCATCCTGCTGCTATTCAGTATATCTGTCGGACCGATAGACTGTCGAACAATAGACTGTCGGACCGATGGACTGTCGCACCAATGGACTGTCGGACCAATGGACTGTATGGCTCTTTAACATTTGTCACTGCTGCCATTCATCCTGCTGCTATTCAGTATATCTGTCGGACCGATGGACTGTCGGACCAATGTACTGTCGGACCAATGGACTGTCGGACCAATAGACCGTCGGACCAACGGACTGTCGGACAAATGGACTGTATGGCTCTTTAAAGTTTGCCATTGCTGCCATTCATCCTGCTGCTATTCAGTAGATATGTTGGATCAGTGGATTGTCAGACCAATGGACTGTCGGACCAATGGCCGCCGGACCAATGGACTGTCGGACCGATTGACTGTCGGACCAATGGACTGTCGGACCAGCGGGCTGACCCCATCAGTTCAACTATATTCTTGGGACGTTATTGATTGCAGCATTCTACACTGACTCTAGACGGGGCACCTGTCTGCCACTTCGTTTCCAGACGGGGAGCTGGATGTTGTTTATAGACTCGAGAAATTCAAACAAAATGGCCGCCGTTTATACTGTTCGAATTCATACCAGCTCAATTCGAATTTTCAATTGTTTATATTTTCCTAACGCGACCTTCAAAACTTATTAACGGTGGCGGCCATACACTTTTTCAGCGTCACAAATTGATTGTACACCACTAGACAGTCAAATGAGGGTGTGCAGACATCACACTGGTGCCTTGCCTGGCGAGCCCGGCCAATTTCATTTATGGCCTGGTATTAGCCAAGGTTCTTAGTCACGTGACCATCATGCCTGTGCTATTGAGGCCAGTGAATAATTTCTGAGTCAAGTCATATGAAATGCGTCAGAGGGGAAATACAATGCTGTGAACAGCTCTTCATCCGGGGAAGTGACCTGTCAA